>VXAV01000417.1:554276-582383 GCA_013399715.1 Alectura lathami
TTTTTTTTTTTTCCACAATACCCAGTGCCTCTCCCTTTTTCTCTTCACTATCTATGTCTGCAGCAGTGTTGTAGTGCTTCTGTTCCAGGCCCTCATACCAATGATGAAGTAGGGTGCAATATCCTGCCAACCACCTCCCCTCATTATACCTGCCTGGCACATTGGCTCTCCCCGACATCCTCTGGGCCTGGCCTGCAACACAAAATCGGTGGATGTGAGATAACTGCATGTCTGATTTTGAGGAAGGATTTGAAAGTATAGGGGCCTTCCTCTTGCAGAGGTGACTGGCACAGGGACATCCCAGGACCTTTGTTGAGATCAGGGAAATCGATCATACAACATCCTCTGGGCTGGATGGGTTAACAGCATTGCTGCTTCTCCTTCTTCATCTTTACTGTCATCATGTAGGGATGATTAATAATCCACAAACCTTCAGCCTGGAAAGAGAGCTAAGGCACTTAGCATACCAGGGCATACTATGTTGCAACAAGTAAGAAATGATTAATAAGACCAACATTTCCGCTCCTTCCTGAGTAATGCAGGAGCAACATCGGAGGACCCCTGCACTTCCTGGCCCGCAGTAGTGGGGTAAGGGCTACCAAATGGCTTCTGCATCAAAAGGCCACAGTTAATTCTTTCCACTGCAGATACCAAGGTGATGAGTCTGGAACAAGTGTCTGGAAAGATAAATATAGCTAGCATGCTGTTCCTGGATATGAATGTCTTAATTCCATGTAAGCCCTGTTACTCCACAGATAAGGGAAAAGTCCCATAAAGTCCTCATTGACCTAAGAAGTCAGTTGAAGTGCAAAAAAAGCAGCTGGGTACAGCAAGGGGATTCATCTGCTGTTTATCAGCTCGGACCTCGATGCTCTCCCACTCAGCACTGGGGTAAGTATAGAGGGAGGACAATACAGCCACAGAAGAGAGAAACAAAACCAGGAAAGTGAAACAGAGGGAATTCATCTCTGGGGGAACTGCAATTGAATGCTGAGTTGCATCGGTTTCCAATATCTTTTCAGTTCATAAAGACTGATCACTGCCAGCTTTGTTCTGAGGCCTCTGGTGAAAAATAAAGGATCTACTTCATTCAGAAAATACTTTGGAGGTCAGAAAGCGTTTTTCCTTCCCCTGGGGTTTTCAGTGCCAGCAGGGGGGCAGATTTGGTTTCTCAAATACAAAGAGGAGACCTAACAACGTCCTGTCTCTGAGCTGGTAGGAAAGGAGTGAGGGGAAGTCCTACTGACCCAGCAAAACAGAATAAAATCAAATGGAGATGTGAGCAGCTCAGCCAGCCTTTTGCATGTAATGGAATTAAACGTGAGAAGGTAATTTGCATCATCCTTATGTGAGAAAAGAATAATGTTTTTTTTTTTTTTTTTTTTTGTGTGTGTGCTAATCCACATCAGTGGCAAAGGGAACTGGCAAGGGTTATCTTTGACCTACTTCTTTCGTAATGTTAAAAACAACCCTTTTAAACAAGATACAATGGCAAAGCAAGGGCCTCAGACGACATTCTGTGTTCCCTCCCTTCCCACCAGAGTAAATAGGAGTGGAAAATCTTCAGCATCTTGCCAGCTATCACTACACCTTTCACGGAGACCGCATTCAATCTGCTGGCATATTCCTTGCGTTGGAGGGCAAAGGACAGTAACGTGTATGTGCAGTGAATGTGGTTACTGCACAGGGAGTGGGACGCTAAGCAACAGTCTATTTGATTTTAATTGAAACACGAGGACAAGCAGCTTTTGGTCTGGCATTTCCTTTCATCATCCTCAAGAAAGGAAGTGGGATTTAATTTTTAAAGGGGGACTTTCTTGAGGAGAAAGGAGAATTCCCATTAGGCTTATTTCAGCAGGTAGTACAGTTTGTAGAGCTGCTCCCCTTTCTCGGCAGCATCTGGTCCCCAGACGCTGCCCCTACCATGCTCCTCTGAGGACCCAATTGTGCTCTACCACACCCAGCTGTGAGCATTGAGAAACATTGTAGATTTGGCTGAAAACATCCTCTGAAACTGTTTGTCAGCAGCAAACTGGGCTTTTAGTTAAATTGAAGTTTCTGAGAAAAGTTTCTGCTTTGTCCTTTGCTTCCTCCCCTCACCTCCTAAGTCTGTTAACTGAGACTAACATGCTTTATTTAGAAACAGTGAAAGGATGTCTTATGGGAATTTTATTTCCCCGATGGACTACCAGTTCTCTCATACACCACAAACAGCTGCCTCCAAACCCTGGAGAACAGTTTGCAACGTGTGATGGGGATGTAAGATGACAAGGTGCGGGGCTTCTGAAGAAACGTAAAGTCTTGAAACATTACTCCAAGGAGATTCCATGTTAGTTAGTACTTCAGCAGAAATACTTGTTTTCATTTTCTTTCCTTTTCATGGTGTTTCAATATTTTTTTCAATGCAGTATAGTCTTATGTGCATGTATTTGCTGCTGGCATACCAGCAAAGCTCAGCAGTGGAGGAGGGGATATGTACTGTACAACCACTGACACCTACACCATGTTTTTAGAAGAGACTCCACTGTGTGGTCTGAGCCAATGCTTGTAAACAAGGGAGGTGTGCATTATGTTGTTCCTTAGGATGGTTTCAGTGAGATGTACATTGTTCAAAGACCTTCCTGCTGTTCTTTTGGATGCATTTTGCATTTTTTTCCAGTATGCCAAAGGAACAGCATCATGTCTGCAAGGGTGCACGGCTGAAACTGCAAATTCTATTACTGAAGCTAATCCTAGATGAAGAGGCCAACAGGAAGGTTTCGTTTGGCTCCAAAATTATATATCACTTCACACTGTATGATGGTCTAATTCTGTAAAGGTATTAACAAAGAGACATCTCTTAAGAAGATGACTGGCAGAAGACAGAACAACGTGCTGTCTCTCAATACCACCTTGAAAGCACAGAAAGCAGAAAGCCTTGTCAAGACAATCACCAAAATGTAAAGATCTGAAAATGTTCTGCTGGGGAGTAAGAGTGCTCAAGGAATAAGGCAAGGTTCTCTAAAGAGTGGCTGAGTGATTTTAGGACACACACCTGTGTCTTCTGCAGGACGAAGGACAAGGAAACAATGACAACCTTCTGTAGGATAAAGGGAAGAGAACAAATAAAAAGTAAATGGCAGCATGTCAGGGTATTGGACAACTTCATCTTCTGAGAAATTTCATCCCAAGGGACAATGACTGCTTTGCAGAAGCGGAAAAGAGAAGGTCTGGTGCATGCAGCTCTGCTATCTAGAACAAATAGGGAGAGACAGGCGAGTCTCCTGAGGTACAGCAGGAAAGTTGTTTGAGAAATGCTGTTTTCGGCAGCAAAAACAGCACCATCATGCAAAACCTGCTGGTCCTTAACGTGAAATGGAATCTTATGGTTACCTGATGGAATACTTCAGAAAATGAAATGGTCAGGAGAAAGGCTAGTGTAAAGCCGACACTAAGTATGAGGGAGCTCCAGCTGTCTGATACCATCCAGACTGCTTGCTGGAAGCCTCAGCCCTTGCATGGGTAGAAGAAGGTGGCCTAAAAGGCTCAGGGTGCAGCAGGGACTAAAAGTGTTCTCTGCAAGGTGGAATGTGATGAGAATTTAGCACCTACAGCTGTTAGATTGTAGGACTGATTAAAATGAACAAAATTCTGTCAAAAGCTGCAGTCTGATGTCCCTTTATCTTCTCTGGAAGGATGTACTGTGCCCTAAATTTGTACCAAAATACTGGGTATCTTTTGGTGGTTTGTCACATCCAAGCTTCAGAGACCCTTCTGCCTGATGATCCTAGCACAGCCCTGATCACAGCTGCAGGAGGTCTGAGAGGTGCCAGGTACTTTTGTCCTGTTCCCCTTCCCCAGACCCAAGCAGTGAACCACCAAGGTTGTTTTAGGCTCAGGAGACCCTCCTGTGGAGTGGCCTCTTACAAGCTCAGATGCGCAGCTGGAAAGAGGAGAGATCTAGAGTAAGCTTTGTTGGCTCAGAACACCAGGGTAAATCTTATGTAAACCCAGTGTTATACAGTGCAAAAGACACCGGCTTTTGGCCACCAAATCGATGCACAGGAAATATGCCAATCTGCCCCACTCTCTTACTTGCCCATTCCTCTTTACTCCCTGCCATCTCTTCTCAGACCTGACCACTTTCATAATAAGGTTGAAGGGCAGCACTGACTGAGTCCATTAATCTCATACATTTTCGTGAATATCAATTACCGCTTGGATTCCAGGAGATTTTTCTTACATTCAGCAGAGTTGAGACCTAATTCTTTACCCAGACCCTGTCTCAGGTAAAACCTGGGGGTGTTTTCCCAAAGCTGAGCCTAGCACCCCTCCTTCCCACTCCCTCCCACCATGCTGATGGCCCCTTGCATTTTTCCTGTTGTATCTATATATACAACGGTTATCAGGAAAAGCCATTCCCCTTTCTGCCCTTGAAAGGCAATAACCACACAAGCTCTCCAGCAGAAATTGGAGTGCAGAATCTCTGCTGTTCGATTACCATGGAGCTTAGCTCTTTCATGTGTGACTAGATATTGTATTTTTTTTTTTTTTTGCCAGCAAGATTGGTGTTTAAAAGGACAGAAAAATTTCTAGTGCTTGAGGTGGAGAAAAACATCTGGTGTTGAAACTAGCAGAGTTTATGGACTACTGGGAAACAGGACTACGTCTGAGGGAATAAATGTTTCTCTTGTTTTGTAGTCTCTATGCACTGCTGGTTGTGAGGTTCAGATCATTACAACCACAAAAAGGCCAAAAGAATATAGGAAACTTTACATCTATTCTCTTCTACACATAAAGCTGTCTTTTGCTTTCATACAGTCTATTTTACCCATGGTAAAATAACTTCTGACTGTGTAGCAGAAGCAAGGGCAGAGCAAACTGGCAATATGTCTAAGGTATTCTGTATTTGAATTACAGAAATGTCAGTGAACTTTACTGACGGGTTAGCATTCCACTTTGCTAGCTCCTCTGCAGAAATCAAGCAAAAAGGCAAATCCACCCCAAAGGGACTTGGGTTTAAGCCAGCAATTCCCACGCTCAGTTTGCTCAGGTAGCACTGCCAGAGGCAGCAGCTATCCCTGCCGCCTCCAGCAGCATCGCTCGGAAGGGACGCTGTGCTGAGCCCACTCCTTGCTCTTGGTGGAAATAAAGGCAGCCAGCGCTGCTGCCAGGCTGTGGGCACACAGAGAAGGGGAGTGAGGGCTCAAGTCTCGAGCAAACTGGTGATGCCGGTACATTCCCTGCAGTGGGAGCTTGCGTGCTCCTTGCTGGTGAAACCCTAGGGACTGACCTCAGTGACGGCTGTGGCTGCACATCCCAGAGTCAGGGCCATCTCATGATCTCAGCCTTTTGCTGCACCTTTCAGACACTCCTAAAATGGCTGAGAGCTGGAGAGTATTATATGCACGCCAGCTAGGCAACTGAAGCAAGGGGAAATATGTGATCTAAGATATATCTATTAATTTGGGGTCAAGATGTGACAGCCTGTCATAGCTATAGATAGGAACAGGAACAGCGACCTTTAATTATAGCAAGATAATGGGCACTGCTGTAATACAGAAACAGCTAAAAATAAAAGCCAATGTAAAAATACAAAGTATCTCTGACTGTGATCACATTTTCCACTAATGGAAAACCTAGCTCAACTCTCTGCCTTCCTGAAAAATGTTTTCTTCTACAGAAACTATGGGTACAGTTAGCTGCGGAGTTGGTTGGGTTAATTCAAGGTATCATATTAGGCAGAAATGTTCAGAGCAACAGGAAAAGTGTGTGGATATTCCCACTTTGGTTTAAGCATGAGTTATTAGATTTTAGTTAAATTTGATTTGGTTTGAGTTTGAAGTAAATGAACCCCCCGGTGTAAAATTAAATGTAACACCGGTAAATTAAAATAAGAGAAATTCTTCGATGCATTCACATTAGCAAGTGAATCAGTGTGTAGGTGCGGAGGCTGAAACAGTGCCGAGGCCCTGATGGCCGTACTGTACAAGTTTCTGGGGTATTATTGCAGCTGATCTGGTGGTTTAGTTTCATCCAAGTGGAATCCAGTGTATGATCCGCAACCACTTTTCTTACAGCTGGGAATGTCTCAAAGTAATACAGCTTGTAAAAGCAGACACAGTTCTCAGCTTTGAAATGCACTTTTCACTTGCAAAGACATTTGAGTATCTGTGTTTTTGTTGTTTGTTGAAGGCCAGGAAATCTTCCCACTTTCCAGGTTTTGCTGGCAAACTTCCTGCACCTACTCAGAGAACGTGATTTGTGAATTGTCTTGAAATGCACTGACAACTGCAAAGTGTGACCGGCAGCTCTATTAATATGCTAGTCAGGGCTACCATTACGGCACAAATTATAGAGCGAGCTGAAGGAAGTCTGAAGAGCAGACTTCTGAGCAGTTAGAAGTGGTGAGCACACATCCCTGCCCCAGCACACATCCTTGCACAACAGAATCTTTCCATATCTGTTGACAAACTTTGACCAATGTTTCTGCTTGCTAAAAGGTTTTCTGCCAATACAGCAACATATTGCAGATAAAACCTAATGAGCTGAGTTTAACAAAAAATGCCATGTGGCTTCCTTACAGTGATGCCCATCTGTCGGCTTAGTGAAGCAGCAGTGTGCTGCAGCTGTACTGCTTTGCTTTTTATCAAATCAAAATAAAGCTGTGCACCCCAGAGTCAGGTATGATAAACAGGCCAGCAAATTGCCTTACATGGGTATCATACAGCTCCTTATCTGTCTCACTTTTCAGAGCAGCAATACCAGATGGCTTCTAACGGTGGGTGAGATTTTCTCTGTTATGTTTTTGGCATTGAGCTAGGGGGACGTAGTCCAGAAGTCCACCACCAAAACAACAGATATTTAAATTGGACTGGGACTGAGATTACAGCCTGCTAACAGAACTTTTGAAATTGAAGCAGATTTCACTAATAGCAAAGGAAATGCCTATTTAGAGTGGGTCTGGTGGAACAAAAAGGACACAAAACAATGAAAAAAAGAGTCTTTGTGAGCAGCCTCCCAGAACAATGAGGAGGTTGGCCTTCCTCCAGCCTCCCGGCTGGCTGTGCACAGAAACTGGCCTTCCCACACCTCCCTTATTTACCACGGGGTGCTGGAAACAGGGTGGTGGCTGCTGGCATCTCCCACTGGGCCCCTCTGCAGCTGAGGGTGTGGGGGAGAAGCGTTTCTGCTGGGGTTGGAAGCGCGGCCATTAAGAGGGCTTGGGGATCCGGAGCATCTGTCCGTGACAGAAATCCCTGCTGGGAGCCGGATGTCACAGGTTAAGGCTTCAGCTTCTCCTTGCTCAACTTTTTCCTGGTTCATTTGGCAGACCGATCTGAAGTGTAAAATGTTAAAGGAATTTGCTCTTCCTTTAACTGGCTAGTAAATAAATTGGTCTTTTGTCTGATCTGTCTAGAGTCAGGGAATAACAGTTCTTGCTTGTTACGCTGGGAGAGAAAACTTTGTTAATGTGTGTATGTGCCTTTGTGGGTGGGTTTGAAGTTTGCTTGGTTCTAGATCTCAAAGCCAAATGTGAAATTCATCATTTACTGCCAATGTGTACACCAGCCCCTTCTATCGCTGGGAACACGCAGCAGATTTGCATGAGTTTTTGCTGTCACCAAGAGAAAAGTATGAAATGGAGCAGATGGAAATTGTTTAAAAATTGTCACTGCTGATGAACTTTTTCAGCACATTACACTGCTGCGAATGTAGGCTTATGGGAACAGTGGTGTTGCAGCATGTGTGCGTGCAGGTGTCTGCTCTGTGGGTTGTCACTCATGCTAACATTTTAAAGGCTAAAACCTGGAGCTTCTCAATTGTGAGTGCTCAGGCTAAACAGAAAATAAAAATGTCATCTTTAGAAAACTGAAGTGAGGCAGAATTTGCAAATTTTGTCCCCAGGTTATTAAAAACTGTCTGGATCTACCATCCTCCTGAAGATCAGGCTATTTACGTTCACACGTCTTTGCACGTGCCTCATGCCTTAGGAAGACAGGCATTTTCCTCTCTTGTCTCTGCTGAAGGTGAACAAAGCAGTATTCAATAAGCCATAGAGATGTTGAAGACTGGTGCTGAGATTAAAACCTAGCATACCCAATTCTTGTTTGTAAGATATTTCAGAGCTGTGAACACTGTGAACTGTGGTCTTTCCTTGCTTGGATGCGATGGCTGCTTGGACGGCCGTGTCCGCATGATACAGATGAGGCAGGACAACCGTATGATCAATGTCAGAACGAGGCAGCCCTACTTCGCTTTCTTTCTATTCACTGTGTTGTGGCTGCAACCTATGCATACGAGAAAACGAGTGTGCCCTTGTCTTGAGAAGGCTGTCAGAATTAAAACGAAGAGCACTGAGTTATGTGTGGTGTAGTGAAATCTAAATGTACACAAATGGAAATAGGAATGTCCTTTTCTTACTTTGGAAGTGGTGACAAATGCCATGTCCTACTGGTTTTGCTTGAGCAAAACAGTGTTGGTCAAAGTTTGCTGGGAAACATTCTGTGCTGTATGTCCCCTGGGAGCCACATTTGCCTCCTGCAAGTGCCACTGCTCGCTTTGCAGAAGCAAGCCCCCAACTTAGGTCAGGAGGCGGAGGGGGGCCCTGTGACCAGAGTAGTTTTATATCTGTCTGACTGTTGTCTCAAATTCTGTCCCTTTTCTTATGGCTGCATTTTTTTTAAGTCTTTCACATTTCACCCCTGAGCAGTAAGCTGTATGGAAATCCTTCCTAAGTAGAATGAAGAACGCTGCAGAACACCAGTCCTTTTCCGAGATGCTGCAATTTGCCTAAAAGCATGCTGAACGCTTTGACTTTCTTCCTGGTATTTTATTCATGACTGCAATTTCTTCCTTTTAGCCAAGCTGTAGCTGAGAAGAAGAATGAACAAGATGGCTGAGTTAAATATAGCGCTGGGGCTGAAGTGTAACACAGTGTCCAGCGCTCCAGCCATAAAAGAAGAAAGACATTACTTCAGAGAAGATTAAGCACTCTCCTGCTATAGGGGGTGTACATGATGTCAAAGACTGGAGAGTGCTGAACAGCATGCTAGGAAAAGGAAAATCCTAGGATGCTGACCCAGAAAATTAACACACCCCTCTGTGGTTAGCTCAAAATGGAAGAGGAGTTTCACGACTCTTTTTCCTAAACCAGCGACAACTGTGAGAAAGCTGTGTGAGGGAGTTACGAGTCCAGCTCCATTCCGAGTGTGTGTGCACCTGTGTGTGAAGCAAGCCGTGCTGTCCTACCGCTGCAGTGGGGCCCTGGAGGCAAGTCCAGAGACAGGAGAGCAAGCAGAAAGAGGGAGAGCTGGCTCTGAGCACTGCTGGTCGGGAGGCAGAGGGGCTGGGTCCGTGGTTGCTGCACTTCCATCCCCTGTGCACCTCCATCCCCTGAGCATCTGCTCGCTTCCCAGAGCAACCAGCATGCAGGGGACCTGCTCTCACTGCTGTCTTTCTCTCTACATGAATGTAAATGCCCCTTCTGTCAAGAGAGGAGTGAAACAAAATTGAGGGCAGGGACATTCATCTGCTGTCTTTCTATTGATTAAAATAACCTGGAAATAGAGGTGATTAACAACATGTTTCATTGAAATACGTCCAATACCTTTCTTTGTACAAAAGACACTATAGTAAAATGCTACTTATTCTGAACAGGTAGCACAGTCATCATAAAACCTACTTAATAATTAAATCCACACATGCAGTAGCTTCTAGAAAATCATTCCCCTTCAATACCCATTTTATGCGGGGAAAAGAGGCTGCTGGATGCTAGATAATTTCAATTTGTACATCTCCACATCTCCAGATCTACACTAAAGCCATTTGCCCACTGAATTTCATGCCTGTTATTAGGAATGACGTACTGTAAAAGAATGTGTTTCAGATTTAGTGACCCTGTGCGTTAGAAAGGGGTGAAGAATTGATTTTTTGGTTTGCTGACTGAACTAAGAATGTGTGAGGAAAATGCTTGTGGGTTGATCTAACTTTTTCATCTTCCCATGGAAGTGTATAATAAAAAAGCCAAAAAAAAAGATTGTGTTGAACCAAACATTTATTTGACATAGAACAAAATATGTTGTTCTGAAAATGTGAAAATGAATGGCCTAGTGTGTTGTTACCAGGGAAAAAAAAAAAAAAAGGAACAATAAAAGCACACCTTTTTTCAGTGTAAACACTGGAATCTGTGGACTAGTTCAGTTGACCTAGTTTGCACTGTGCTTTGGTACAAATATTCTCTGCGTTTTTGTGCTCACCCCCAACAAATGCAGACAATTCTGCTGGGCAGCAGGGGAAGCCAAGCACAACTGTCTGTTCCTGTCATGCTTGTTGGACCTCCAGGCTCTGATTCCACCAGCTCGTTGTGAAGCTGGGACAGCCTGTGCAGAGCCTGATGGGCTCACAGAGCGTGGGCACCCCTTGTCCTCAAAGGAAGGAAGCTGTCACTGCAACCTTGTCCTTGTTCACTTTGCCCCTGAGCATCCTGTGTTGGTGCAAACCAGCAGTACCTCCAAACCCAAGAGGTTGGGGTCGATTGCAGCCAAGTGACCACTAACTGCTTGTGCTTCTCTCTAGCAATTCACCTGACTTTTGCCAATGAGCAGTGTTGCCAGCAACAAGAAGAAAATCTTTGCCAGAACTTCTGGTGGCAAAAGCTTTAATAAAAATGGAAATTGCACTCAAAATGACATTTTTGCACATTTTTTCTTAGTTTTTGTTGGAGACAAGACATGGAAAATCTATCAAATAAAACCTAAGTTCTTGTAACTTTAAATTAAAAAGTTCAATTTTTGAATTATTCTGTGAAACTTCAAAAATTCTCAAACTGCTTTTTAAACATCGAAAGGCAAATGGTTTGACTTCTTCACCAAGTTGGATATCTGTGGATACTTAAATGCCCGCTGATCAGAGTCCCTGCCTCCTTGTGGTTTTGTACTCCTGGAATTCATCACAGCGCTTTTATTTGTTTTTAACTTAGAAGGAGCGGTATAACTGTATACAAGGCTTTTGTGCTTGCTCTCAAATGAGGTGGAATATTTTATTATATTATATGATCTATTTTCCTGTCCCATATCAATTAATTAAACTCTCTGATGCTAGCAGCAGAAAGCCTAGTCAGTCCTGAAATCATGCTGTTAAGCTACATTTTTGCTTGTTGCCTGAGAAGATGTTTTCCATTGCCTCAGTTCAATTTGTTCTCTCTTAAAGGCTATTAGGTGATATGTTTTAGGAGCTTTTCCATAAAAGACTTTGGAAACTTTGATTCTTGGTTATTGAAGGAGGAGATGTTGCAAACAAGTGTCCTGAAAGCCAAGAAAGTCAACCTTGAAAGCTTCACAATAATTAAACCAATCTATTTCAGGAGCTTTGTCTCTCTTTTACCTGCTTTTGTGTGCTGCGCAGGCTGGTAACCTTTGGAAGGGGGGTGCTATTAATTGGAGAGGGAGAGGCATGGGTGAAAACTGACCTTCCATCAGGGGAGAGCAAATCAATGAGAAGAGGAAGCCTCCTTTGTTGCAGGACCTTGCTGTTTGCCATGCCCCAGGATGTTTCAGACCGCTCCAACTTGTGTATCACCCAGCTGCTGAACCCTGGTCCTACTTCTGGAAGATCCACAGAGACAAACCCTAAAGTATCTCTCGCTTTCTCAGAGGTAAGATAAACTCTTCATGTTCATCATCCCTCTGCAGAGCAGAGGAAACATAACTTTCCCCATTATTTACAAGGACTGTCCAGTGAGTTCCAGTATTCCAGCAACAGCAAATGTGCCCTCTCGGCCCTTTCCAGCAATCGCATTTCATTTCCTCAAGTCTTCCTTCCTCTCCAAAGCCAGTTCCCTGGCTGTATTTGCCAAACCTCAGCACTTCAATACTGATCTAACACAGAAGTGGCCATTCTGTGAGATCAGTAATGCTGTTCTGTTTGTGTGTGGCATGGAGAATCTTGTTTCATTTCAAGATGGTAGGACCAACTTTCTGTTGTCTCTTTGGTTATTTATTACGCAGAAAACTGCAAGATCCAGCTGTAGGCTATTACCTACATTTGCCCATCCCCTTATAATTGTTTAGAGCTCTATGAGAGCTCTGAATGTGTTCTACTGTGTTTGCACTTCCTTTTGTTCGTGCTGCAACATGAAGGAGTACAATGAAGCACTAAATAATATGAGGTCAAGGAGTCAGTCAATGGGACTGATAGGAGGTAAACAGAGCAAATGAGTATAAACCGGCTGCGAAATGAACAGAGGCTGTAAACTGGCAGAGGGCTTTTAGGCATTAGAGGAGAATGACCTTGCAACAGATGCCATAGACCTAATTCATTTAAGGATAGAGTTTGATCAATTTATGAGCAATTTTACAGGGAAGAGCTATTTCTGGTAGCAGGAGTGAGTCCTAGCAACCTAGAAAGTCTCCTCCAGCACTGGTGTATTGTTGCTCTGACGGGCAGAAGCACATTCAGTAAATGCTGCCATGTACACTGCTTCTTGTACAGGATGGTTTTCACTTGTGTTTGTCCCCTAGATTAGATACCTGCCTGCTTTGAATCAGCTTGAAAATGTGGAGGGATGATCTGAAGGCCACCAGCAGAAAGGGAGCGGGAACGCGGAGAGCTGGAGGGTGCTGGGATGGCGGATGTTTCTGCAGCAGCCACCTGCTCCGTCAGCCCAGCTGGGTGCGTGGCTCCATGCCTCCTGTTCCACGAGCTAAAAGCACTTCAGCTCAAAAAGGACCAGAAACTGGCGAAGCAGGACAAAGATATAATCAGTGCAAAGGAAAAACCTGACGCCGCAGAGGAAACGTTGCATCACATGCTCTGGGAGAGGCTTCAGGTTGGCCTAATTTAATCAAATATTCATGGTGTGGTTTTTCTGTCCTCCTAATGCAATGGCAGCCGACATCGATCGCTGAAAGCCTTTGACAAAGAGATTGCCCTTGCTTCTATTTCAACATCCCCGTTAGCAGCATCTTTTCACACCTTTGTGGATCTGCACGCTTACTCCCATTACCCCAGTTAAGAGCCTTCAGCTCTGAGCGCTCACATCTTGCAGTCAGGCTGCGTGTGCACGCGTTGATCTGCACACAGAGCGCATCCAGCATGCAGCTTGCTTTAACCAGTCTCATGTGCCATGTCTTAGCATGACACCTTTTGTACAACTAGCAGGCATGGCACTTTTCAAGAGCTAAAAAAGCAGGCATTAATGAAATACTGCATCATATTATTGGCTATCCGCTACCTTGATAGTATTGTTCTTTCTCATTATGCAGAATCAAATTGTTTGCCGGTAGAATTTGATAAACTGTAGCACTTCACACATCTGCAGCTGCCTAACTTGATTACAGTAGTTTAATTCTGCTTGATATCAATCGGCTTTGTACACAGTAAGATTAATTATTGCTGTCACTTTGTCAGCACCGTAATAAGAAAACAGAGACTCTGAATGGCAGATGCAAATTTGTTGGGAGAAAGAAGAGTGGATTTGCCTCTCTTGCTCCCCAGCGAGGGAGGAAACCTGCGAAAGGTGAGCTGGCCTGGGAGGAGATGTGCAGGCTGGAGCCAGGATCTGCACCTGCTTTGGCTCCCTGCTGCAGATGGGTGCTTGTTATTGGAAACTGGTCCCTCTGCTCTGCCAGCGCTCCAGAGCATCACAATTACATTGCCCAGTCAGATTAAATTTATTTGCAGGTATGCAACGTTGAGCATGGAAACTAGCTGATCCCAAATGTTTGTCTTAAGGAGATTGTTTGTGCTATATATTTGGCTCTCCTACACTGTACCTCTTTATAGTGATTTACACTGACTCAGAGTGGGTGTACGGCGCTGCCAGAACAGAATGGCAATGATTTCCACCTGCTCTGTGCTGCTATAAATGACTACACAGGAACCTTGGACTGAAAAGCTGCCTGCTGTTGCAGAGGTGACAGACATGGCTGTTATTTTTGCCTTGTTATTGTGCACTGGCACTGTGCAGAAGCTGTGTGAAGCCGTAGATTAGAGTTTAATTCCCCTGAATACCTGGCATGAGGTCTTCCTGCAGGGGAGCAAGCGAGAGTATCCCCAGCTGCCTCAGCCAGTGCAGGCTGGGTAAGGGTCTGGACTGGGGAGCAGCAGCAAACTTCACTCTTCCAGCTTCATCCCTGGAATGAAGAATGGGGCAGAGTTCGGATGTGGAAAAAGTGTGTGCTTTGGTGGGTGGCAGTTAAGGAGTCATAATGTCTGCTCTGCTGGTTTCACTCCCTAGCTTGCAGGTTGAATGGAGTGAGCACCAAAAATAGAAGGCCACAGGCATTTTCTTGAAAATCTGGTGAGTGCGTGGGACCGCTGTAAACAAGGCAGTCTTCTGGCAATCCAAAACTTGCCTGTATTTATCCATGGGTGTATTTGTCCTGCCCGTGGCAGGATGCCCAGGTCAGCCGGTGCACCTTCCTGGGAGCTGGTTCAGCTGCGCTTCAGAAGTACACATACTCTGGCAAGGTTTCCAGGCTGGCTTGGGCTGAGTGGATGGGGATTACAGTGAGAATATATAGGCTTAAAAACATTGTATGGCAAAGGGAGTTTAGCTTAGATCCACTCTTTTTCCTCTTCTGCTGAAAGTCCTCTAAGCCTTCAGCTGGAGGACGGAATAAAGCACAGCTGGAGTTTTTGTCACCAAATCTTAGACCAGTTGTAGGAGAAAGAGTGGAGCAGACTCTGAGCTGTCTCCAGATTCTGAAGCCTTCCTCATGCAGATGGCAGCACCTTCCTCCCAAGCAATTTGACTGTGGAGGGGACAGTCCCTAACCTGCAGAACAAACTTAGGCACCTGCCAGGTACTTCTTTCAGATGTCCCCTTTCCCCTTCATGGAGGCTGCACAGTCCTGCGATTTGTCTGCATGAAGCTGGTGGCAGGGCTGAGCTGTCACTCTGTCCTCAGGCAAAATCCTCACCAGCCTACAAGAAGCCTTGCCTTGGAATAAGCCTCCAGCACCCGCACCTTGCTCGTGTGGTTTCCTTTGAGTTTTGTGATGCTGGTATGGCCTTGGAAATCAGCTGGGGTGGTTAGTTTGAAAAATATCACTTAGTGGGATTAAGGTGGTGAGCCTCTAGGCTGGGCAATTCCTTTGTGTCCTAAACACCTGCTAGGGCACCTGTAGCTGAGAAAGGCAACGGGACAGGGTCTGCTGGCAGGTGGGCCATTATGGACTACCCAAGAGCTGCCTCCAATATACACGAGAGGCTGCTGTTACAAGTTTAATGCCATGTGATGATCGCCTGGCACTGTTTGTCCCATGTTGACTTGGTCTGATGCTGATGGCTGTAACTGCCCCACCGTGCAAGTCCCAGCCTCCTTCCCAATGTTTCCTGCTTCGTGTCATGCATTTAGAGAAAGTGAATAATGACAAACTACAGGAATACGTTTAACCTTAACTGTTATTAATTGATCTTCTCACTGTTCCAGCTGTCAGTGGTCAGACAGATACTGCTAATGGCTTCTGCTTTTAAAGGACGTGTGGAAACTCCTGAAATTCATCAGGGCAGTTGTTCATGCAGTCATAATGACACTTAGGTGGCTGTGAAAAGGACAGCTGATGTTGGAGAGGGGGAGATAAGCACTACATTCCTCCCCTGCTGTGGGCTGTGAGCCCTACAGCTTGAGAAGGGATTTGTCTGTGCTTCACCTGGAGCAGTAAGGGTTGTTTTCTTACAAGGCAGCTCCTGGCAGTTCCTGGCCCTCAGCACACGTTTCTAGGGCAGTCCTGGGGCTCTGCTGTGGCCCAGATACTGCCTCTTGTCCATTCACAGGCCAGCAGCTAACAAAAAAACCTTCACACATTTTTCTGTGCATGTGCTGTTAGGTGGAACAAATCAAACTGTGGAAGTGGGGTTGATTCCAAAAATGGGCATAACAATTTTTTTAACAAATGGTTCTATTGGATTAACCAAAGCTACAACCTTGCATTGTCCTTTGCTAAAACTGGCAGTAATTGTTTTTGTGATGGGGCTGTCCATCAAACAGAAACCCAGTAGGGAAGCCTCTCACCTCTTTTCTCCAAAGCTACAGAGAACTAATTTTCACGTTTGGCTTAGGATGGACATGAATAAGTGACCTGTCTGAATGGGAAGGGCTTTCCCAGTTGCTTCCATTGCTCACTTTACAGTGATTTTGATCTCATTTCCTTTGATGCATTTCTACTGCTATTCTTTTGTTAATGACACTTATTCATTATTTTTCTTAAATACCTTGCCTTTACTGAGAGGCACCTTGATATGAAAGGACTCTTGTATTAGGGATCTGTGCAAAGCAAAGACTCATACAGCAGGGCAAACCAATGGCTCAAAACCACAATCACTGAAAAGCACAGGTCTCCTTCCCACCCTCCCCCCCNCAGGAAGGGGAGGAGGTGTTTATCACAGCAGTTTGAGTGCTGGAAAGGGACCATTTGAAAAGAACAGAGGATAAAAAGCCATGAATCAATATTTCTGTGTGCCTTCTGCTGCTGTTTATTTGAATCCATTTGTTTTGCTGACATATTTCCCATGCGGCTGGAAATGCTATTTCCTTTGATAACATCAGCAGTTGATGTGTTGCATTTGCTGTACAGCTAGGTGTATCCTGGGCAAAGGGGTGTCTCGACTCTGTAAGTGTTTGGTGCTTTAAAAAAAAGTGCAAGTTCACTTTTATCGCTTTTATCTCCCAGCTGTGCACCCCTGTGTGGTGTGCACTGGTTCCGCTGCTGGGTGATGCCTCTCTTGCAGGGAGTGAGCTGACAGCGGACGAATTGCTTTTGGCCAAGGGCACACCATTACTTTAGCTGCATGAGAGCTCTGGGATTTCACGGGATGCAAGGTCTCCTGGAACAAATGCTTTGGGGGTCTAGCAGGTCTGCTGCTGACGTATGCCAGGCGGGGAGAGGATGTTGTCAGCAGGGAGCGCTTCTAGGAGTTTTCAGGACCACTGTGTCGGGAGTCAGAATGCCTCACATGTTGGTTTACCGAGAGAGGGTGCTTGTAACAGAGAGTCCACTGCTCCCTGCACTGGCCATTACCCCTAATTACACACCTTCGTTGTTGACCAAGTGTCTCTTCAGCCTAACCTCTTCCCGTTTGCTGACTGCAGTGGTGTAGCAAATGGTATATTTGGTCCAGTATTTTTTAAAGCTGCACACTCAAAATGCAAAGAATTATAAAAGATGGCATATTTCAGTAGGAACTGATATAGCCACAGTTGGACTAATGGACAACACATTTTTATTATTATATAATGTAGTCTATATAGAGAGATACATTAATATTAATATATACAGATATATGTACATACAAGCTGTGGGCTGTTATTTTCACAAAACTGCAACTCCTATGGGAAAAGATCAGTCAGATTTTGTTAAGCTGCAAACTAGAGCTTGCTGTGTTGTGTAAAAGTAAGAGGGGACAATTTCTGTTTATCTGCCCTCCTTTCAGTACGTGCTCTGAGATGATGTCAGTTCTGCTAGAAACTCCCCAGCTTCATGCAGGAGGAATTTCAATGAATGGCATATTGCTTTTGTGCAAAAATGCTTTTATGTTTATGTAAAAAATGTATCGGTCTCTCCCATCATCACTGGTATATGGAAAAGCAATTACATTCTCTTTCAATATTCAACAAGGAAGGAGAAGGTTTCTAATGAATCACAGCATAAAACTGTTCATGCTCTGGGGGGAGCAGAGAGGGGAGTGGAAACAGAAAACATTTCCTGTGTTTTGCCTGTTTTCAGTGACCTAGAAAAAAACGTTTTTTTAGCCTCTCCATAGTTACCAGAATATCCATTTTTTCTTTTTACATTTTGTTTTGTTCTCAAAGCCTGGCACCTGCAGGAGGTGATTTCTCTGCTCTTTGAGCATGCGATCAGTAAGTGGAGAAGAGCACACTCTTCCTTTGTAAGAATGTGCAGTCTCCTGTAGTTTTTCCTATTCAGGAGCTGCTCAAAAGAACATACCTTTCAAATATGATTCCTGCTATTCAGGAGGTGGTGCTGAACAAAGCTGAGGCTGAATACTCACCTCTTCAAGGGAATTCTTCCCTTTTCAACATGAAGCTGGCTCAATTCCGGTTTGAACTGGCTGCTCTTTCTGCTTTTGAAAGATGAAGACGCAGATGTGACACAAAGGGACACAAAGTGCCGTGTGCAGTTGCCGCTGACTTGAGTCTCAGTGCACGTGTCCATACAGGAACCAGGAATCTGCTGCTTCCAGGTTCCAGATGGAGCAGATAACAGATGGCGAGGATGGGGTGGTCCCGTCCAGCACTGCCGTTCTGCTTGCAACCCGCTAAGCTTCATTTGGGCAATGGGAAAAGCCAGAGAGCCTTTCTGGCAAGTAGCACAGGAGGACCAACTTGCGTAGCAGCCTGGGTGCCCTGGGGTCTTGTAAAGAGCTGTTATAAAGGAAAGGGTGCCACGTCCGTGCTGCACAAGCCATGGCACAACTCTGCTCCTGCTTGCCCAGGGCAGGCACATGTCCAAAATACTTCTCCTCTGACTCATGCACCAGGTTCTGTTCCTGCTTAAAGCACAGCACCAAGGTCAAGGTGGGGAGGCACACAGGCTGGTCACACCTGGTGAAGTTGTGCCTGAGCCTCACCACCAGCGTGGAGAAGATCCACACCCTGACCAGGAGCGGGGGAAGGCTCTGGGGACACGTTCAAGGTAAGTTCCCCAGGCAGGTCTCAATGCTTGGCATTTGGAAAAAGAGCATGGAGGCTTCACCACTTTTTCATTTTTTGGCAGAAATTCCGTATGCTTAGGTCCAAGGGAACTGTTTATGTGAGATTAAAACCTCATCAGCCAATCAGTTTCTGCCGTCCAAGTCATAAAAACAGACTAGCAGCATTAGTTCGTTGCAATGTGCTGAAGGCTGATGAGTTTCTGTAAGCTTTTCACAGCTCCTCATGAGCACACTGAATTACAAGCACAGGAGCAGCCCTGTGGAATGGATGTAGCATTTCTTAGCATCGCGTGAAGCCTGTTCTCTTAAACAACATTTGACAGGTGAATGCAACAGAGAAAACATAGTCCTGGTGTGTGTATTGAAAGCAGATGCAGCAAACTGAGCTCCGTGGCTCAGAAGGGGGTAGCTGCTGCGAAGCCTGATGCAGAGGATAAATAATGAGGGAATTCTGGTGAAAAAGACGGTGGGTGATGGAAGATTGACTTGAAAACAGTCTCTTTAAATGGTCTTGGAATTGTATGAGAAGGAGATGTGCTGCATTTTCACTGACAGATGGGTCCAGAAGCTGACCGAATTCCCCCCTAATTCCCCTTGTTTCTGTCTCATGAGCTTTTCTTTACCTATTTCACTTACAAAGGAAATATTTAAAGGGAACTTTTCCTGCTTCTGAAGCTAGCCCACTTGAGAGGCTTGTTGCTGCCTTTTTTTCCAAGTAACAGGTTACTGAGTATATAATTTCATTTGTGTAATTCAGCCAGTTTCCCCACAGAGATTTAGTTTTTTTTTTTTTTTTTTTTTTTTTTTTCACATGGAAGTTAACTTCTTTTATAAAGCAGCGCATAAAAGCTCACTTCCAATACAGTAATTCTCCCTGTACCTCAACAGAGAAGCGTTGAGGAAAGCTGTGTGAGAGGTGGTTGATCCAGCTGAGGTTTCTTGCTGTAATAGGAAGCAGTCTTTGCACTTTTCTTAATTATGCGCTGCAGTGGTGTGTTCTGTAGTAAAATTTTCACATGCCGGGAGCCACACTAATGAATACACATAAGAAGTGATTTGTTTGCTATTTTCCCATGCCCTATTATTCACTGTAAATAAAGTTTATCTTGTTTTTATCTGCTCCTGCATTGTTTTCCATTCACTTTGTTGTTCAGTGGCATCTTCTTTTTGACTTTGATTCTGGGCAACATCTTTAGCTGGTCTATATCAAAGAAACTGCAGCAATGAATTAAGCTGTTTAAAAGCTGAGTGCCTCTGTTCTAGGCTTAGGCATATGTAAAACTCGTAGAGTTTGCGATGTAAAGCATCAGGAATGCTGTGATAGCTCTGCTGCTGCTATTATGCTGCCAGCAAAAGTTGCCCTGGAAAAGAAATACAATTTAGAAAATGTTGTCTAACAGAGAAACACACTTTTTTTTTTTTTTTTTTCTTTTTCTTTTGCTGCATTGATGTAAAATAGTATTGCCTTTGAATTCTGGTTTTGCTTCAAGGCAGATCACTATAAAGGCAAGTGGATAGCACTCCCACTTAGAAATAGAATTCCAGGAGCAGCTTGCAAGAAAGACAGGAGCAGAGGAACTAATTGTCCTGAAGCATAATGTGTTACTGGTGCTTATTACCATGGGACAATCACAACAGGATGGCATTTGGTATGTTTTGCAGTGTCAGGATATGACATTTAAAGGGTGCTGGCATTTTAGGAATCCCTTAAAAGCGTCGTTCTCCTTCTGCTGTCATTGCCTGACAAGGTCTACCAGATGTTAGATACAAATACTTGACAGAAGTATAGATGTGAATTTAAAATATTTACATACCAATTATCCCAGGAATGCTTTTCCATGTTTTTATCACTTTTCTCTTCATGTGCTACCAGGAAGCTCCATATTTATTTTTTCATTCATTCTGATGTGAAGTCAGAAGCAGTCTTCAATAATGTTCATCAATGGTTTTGCCAGCTGATAGGGACAAGTATGCTATCCATTAGGATAAAGTTTGAAGCCTAATTTTGATGGATTGAATAAGACCATGGATCGATCTATCCCCTCACCGTTGTAGCACAGCAGCTGGCCATGGATCAAGACCCCATTGTGGTGGGGGCTGTGAAAGAGAAAGGCAATGCCTGTGCTCCAGAGCCTGAGTTCCTGCTGTCAAACAGGAGCTAATGAGCGGACAGAGACAGGGAGGCAGAACGAAACACGAGACACTATTAGTCGGATGGTTTGAGCACACTAGCACCCCAACGCTTAAGGCTTTTATTGACACAATGTCAAAGGAGAATTTTAAGGATAATGGGGATAGTTCTGCAGATACTGATAGCTGCAAGGGAAAAAAAGTGCAAGGGTGCCTGACTGAATGTTTTAACAAGAGGGAGATAAGGACTTTTATCACGAACAAACTGGAGGATAGGGTTGGTTTCTTGATACTTTAGGAAAGATGAAAATTAGATCCTGAAGAACCTTGACAGTGAAGTCCTGTTTGATGTGCAGGAGAAGGGGATCCAGAAAATCAAGAGGGGTCCACATGCTTTGGTCAGTTTGATTACTGCATTTGTTGAGAGAATGTGAAAAAAAGTTGTCACTGTAATGAGGAGAGAGTCAGGAGAGCTGCATCTTCAGGTGGGTGAGAGAGGCAGTCTGCCAAAGCGCTCTTCCGTCTCCAGGAATGCCAGGGTGTGGGATGTGGAGCCTAAGCAAGGCAGTACCCAGGCAGGGTGGTGGTTCTGAGCCCCAGAAAACAGGCAAGGGACGGAGATAAGGCAGTGAGCTGGGGATGAAATTAAGAGCTCTCTTTGAAGTTGAGATTCTAGTTTGCTGTGTTGAGATTGTATTACTGCCAGAAAAGAGGCAGGAGGAGAGAAAGTTAAGCCTGGGACACAAACAGAACCTGGGTTCTGTATTGGTAACGTGTTTTAAAAAGAGAAATCTAAGCCTGGGATGCAAACAGAGCAGAGGCTGAAGGGGAGAAATAACTGAAGAAGTAGGAAGAAAATTAGAGAGGACTGAGTAAAGAAGCCAGGCAGCACAAGATTTTGTGTGGTGAATGATGCCAAAGCCCTGGGCTGATCTGGGAGGATGAGGCTGGAGCACTGATGGTGAAGTCTGATTAAGAAAGGGCCACTTGCTGCTCTGGTCATTACAGTAATCACGAGGGCTAGGGGCTGGTGTCTGTTTGTGTCTTTGTTCCTTGGCTAAGAACACTAAAATCCCTCACATCTCCTATTTCTAACTTTGTCTGTAAACCCTCCTGCATCTGTATCATCCCTTTCACCCTACAGTATCTCCCAGATGGGACATTAGTTTGCCCAGCTGAGGTTTTGGAAGGGATCAGAGCAGCTGTGGACTTCTGACCCTGACCAATGCAAAATGGAAAGCAGGAAGTGGCACCAGATCCCACAGAATGTGGGCAGGACTTCCTTTAGGTACTGAAACAAAAGCAGAACAAGAAATCAGGCAATAACCATTGTAACCGTGAAGAGACTGCCACCACTGCCCTCCCCAGCATGCCAGCTTATTGAAAGAAAAAACTTTAATGGACCAGTATTTCCTCTCTTCCTGTAGTTATGGAAAGATAGTGATCCAGTTCGCAGCTTAGACACAGTGAACACGTGCAGTATTTTCCAGCAGGGGGAACCATGGATACTATTTTTCTGTTTCCAGAGAAAATACCAGGAAGGAGGAAGTTGATAGCCACTATCTAATACAAAACAGAGATAAGCGCCAGTTCTTCTGGTGCTGCATCCTGGTGGCTCACGCCAGCTGGATATGTGGTGCCCAAGTGTCTTAGATGTGAGAACAAATGCAAGATGTGATGCAGAAAGCCTTCCTACTGCCTAATCGAAATGTCCTAGAAAGACCTATTTTCGAAACAGCAACAGATGTGCTGCCTAAAGCCTCAAAGCATTTTGCAGGACGAATCATTAGGAGGGCTCCGTATGGAAAGCATTACTCTGCCATGGAGCTGGTTCTTGTTTTCTTCCCCTCTGTACGGTTTTTGCTTGTGCAAGGACTCTTCCTTCTCCCCTCCAAGCCTCAGTCTCCTTCCCAAAAATTTTGTGGCTCTTGCACAGGTATCCTAAACCTCCTGGCCACCTGCTGCTCACTACTAGTGAGGCTGTCACACATGTACAGCCGTTATTCAAGCAAAATCCTGACTTAGATTCTTCCACTTTCCCTGCTTTATTGCTCAGAAAACATCACTCCTCTGTGCTTCAGCCCTGCAGACGACTGGCTCCACCTCTAGGCAAATGACAGTTCACTCTACAGGATGATCTGCCCACCAGTCTTTCTACTGTTTTTTTTTTTTTTTTTTAATTATTATTTTGGAAAAAATCAAACCAGAGTGCTGTTACATTGACAGCGGCACAATGCTGCTGTTACACACACCTGGGGACAGTCCGTGAGTGGTGAATTTTCACTCTTTTGAGTATTCATACGAACATCTATGCACTTCTTAAACTTTATGCCTAAAAGTACAGGTAATGTCCCTTTAAAAAAAAAAAAAAAAGTTGCTCGCTACTGCAAAAATCCTGTTGGCATCAGTTAATACCAAAACTCTTTTCACTTTGTCTTTTTGACTGTCTAAATTTGTTGTGCTTTTATACCCAACACTTCTTCTTATTTAAAATCTCAGCTTAAGAAGTGGAAAGGGGAACCTGGATCAAAGATATAAAGCACAACCAATTTATAGCAGAGGAGCATTGTTTGATTCTCAGGAAATGCTACTTAATGCATTCTATTATTTAGATTTATTTTACTGGAACCAAAATTTTCACAGACTCCTGAATATTCTCTGAATACATTGTGAGAAAGTAATGAACTACTTACTGACACAATAAACAAATCTGGTCTGAGGAGGCTTGAGTTTCCTTTTGCTTTTAGTCCAGAAGCACTTGCTTGCTAAATGCTGCATTTTTAGGGAGCTTACAATGGCCTGCACACATGCGCAGAGACGTGGGATGGTGGAGGATTACCAGGAGATAATGGAGCAAGTCAAACGAGAAAACATGATGAAACAGCAGAAAACATACATGCTGTTTTGTTTCTTCCTTTTGCATTAATAAAACTGAGGCCACTGTGCTTATTGCCCTGTAAGTGTGTGGGTAATGACCTGCACAGCCCCGGGGGAGCGTGCTGACCTCTAACGCCAGCCTCAGTAAAACAACGCACAGCCTCTCACCGTGCGGCACCGCTGGTGCTGACGAGGAGCCTTAGCCCATTAGTGGGAAGATGCCGTGTGGTGCCGGCCTGGAAGTTCCTGGTGGCAATGGCCCAGAGCCCCTGCTTCCAGGGTTTTTAATGTGGTGCTGTCATGAAACATCTGAAGAAGCCTGAACTGCCAGCATGCTGTTAGCTGAAATAGATACTTCATATGCTGCCAAAACCTTCGTTTTGTCTCATGGCACACATCTCACGGGGCACGCTCCAGCTCTGAGCAGGGCAGTAACAGAGGGTTTTACTTCTCCCCACCCCAGAGTGATGGGGCAAGAGCTGTGGCTGCTTCCCTCTTTGTCCCCTGGGCTGGGGCCAGGACATTCCACGTGCTTGGAGCCTTCCCTGGTGGCAAGAACCGTCTCCATGTTATCTGTGCACTCATGCCCATAAGGTACCTCACACTTTAGGTTTGTTGCTGCGTGCTGGAGGCAGGCAGCTGGTTTTGTAAAGGGCTGAAAATGCTTTCAGAGGCCCTTCTGTCCCTTGCACTGGCTGAGTGTGGTCCAGACATATTGCACTGGCTGACTAAGACCTCAAGAAACAAACGAACGAATAACAGCCAATGCACTCTGTTATCTAAGCGCGAGTTTCTTTTGGTACTGGCTTATGGAACAGAATAGCTGGCCACGGCCATAATTAGAAGGATTAACTTGCATCATACGCCACAGAAATGCTTTTAGTGTGATCATGCTAAAAGAATTGTGCTTTGTATTGGTGCTGTAAAACCGAACCCAACAAGCAAAATTCACGTGCTGTAAAATTGCAGGATACTTTCACAATCCATCCCTCTTTCTTACTTCAGTCTTTCTTCTGCCTGTTCCCCTGGGCTGAAAACAGAGTCATCCTCACATCCAGGAACTGGAATAATCCTAATAGCTGTTGGGAGAGAGAAGTAACATGCAAGGACCTGGCAGTGAGATGTAACGTAACATGCAACATAGCACACCCCTGAGCTGAAATGGAGCTCCTGGGCAAAAGGGCAGAGGTTTGTGGGGTGAGGTCCTGTGTGAAGACGCTCAGGGTGATTAAGGCCTATTGGTGCACGCAGGGCCCTGCCACCGAGCACAGATCATGCAGGGAAGGTGACCACTGGTGGAGAACGTGGAAAAAATCTCTGTGGTTACAGTACTGCAGTCACTGTGCTCCTAATGTGTTGGGCAGAGAAAAGGGAGCTGGCTGGAAAGTACACCTGCTTTGTGAACAGCTTCACGCTGCTCTGGGTCCTGTCCCGTTGCATGGCTGGAGAGGAGGAACACAGCCTTGCTCGCTAAAGGACAGAGGCAGGTACGCACATAAACCCAGCGCAACATTTTCCCATTTACCCTCGTGCACGTGATCCTGCTGCAGTTTTGCATATGCTCCCGGGGTAGCAGCGAGCAGAACACAGTGCGTCTCCTATGACTTCTCTGGAGTTTCAGGGGGATATTTTCTCACCCTGTCACAACACAGAGATGAAACCATGCATCTCTTTCTGTTTGTTCCTGACAATCTGAAATTTCTCTTGAATGAGCATCTTCTGTTAGGACACTGTGAGGTGTGAACGTTTTCCTCTCTTTATTTCTGTTTTGCTCTGTGAAGAAGGAACTTACCGATACGCCTGGTGTATCACAGCTGTGTCTGGCTTTGACCAGCAGCTCGCACTGTGCTGTTCCCTGGCTGGCATGGGCACGAGAACAGCCCTGCTGCATGGGGAGAGGGCAGTGGGATCTCCTCGCACACAGAATGCCCTGGTTCCTTTGCTTTCTGCTGCCTGTGGAGGATGGCAAGGATGATCTTTCTTCATGCAGCTCATTTCAGCTTGTGTTGTGTTTCCTTCTGAACTCTCAGAAATCAATACTGTGGATAAAATGTGTCAGCAGCCTTTAGTTCTCAAGGAGCTATCACACAAGCTATTTCTTTTTCTAGTCAGTGGCCAACGAAGAGATTGCAATTTTATGAGACAGACCACGTTTGCAGACCGTCTACAGCCAAAGAAATGCGCTCTCACCATAACCAGCCTTGCCGTAACTGGCACTCTTGGTTGTCAGAATTATTTTCTCTTTTCATGCGGTGTTTGTAACCAGAGCTACAAATCTGGGAAGCACTTTACTTGCTGTGTTAGGACCTGATTGAAATCCCATTTAAATCAACGAAACCCATCTTATGGACTTCAGTGGACTGGGTGCTTGTGAAATAAGGAAGAAAACAGTCTATTTTAAAATAAGAACTGTATCTATGCCATAACGTTTATCATCAATAGCAGGAAATAAACCAACACAGTCTGCCTGCATATTGTTCACCAACAGGCTTCACGTGTCATTTACCTGCTGCCCCCATCCACCCAGGTCTCATGTGGAGTGCAGCAACAGCTGTTGGGGTCCCTATTAATCCTAACTGTGTTTAGAAATACATATATGAGGAAGAAGAAAATATCCATATCTGATTGCTACAAGTACTTATATGAAATTAGAATTACACAAAGGATAAACACCCAGCAGGAGCAAGTGTCACAGCCTGCTTCTGAGAGTCTAGGTGGAAAAGATCCCTCGTAGCCTCATTTCTTCAGATTTCTGTGTAGAAAATACTTGATTTAACCATGACACTTGTCTAGATAATTAAATATGGATTCAGAAGTCTGAAAGTAAAGCATTGCTG
Organism: Alectura lathami; assembly: GCA_013399715.1. NCBI lineage: Eukaryota > Metazoa > Chordata > Aves > Galliformes > Megapodiidae > Alectura > Alectura lathami. Next base: position 580,778 of record VXAV01000417.1, read on the forward strand.
CTGTTCCGACATCTGCATGTTACTTTGTGGGCTAAAGTACTACAGCCTACTGATGAGCTAATTACAGTAAATACAAGTCTTAAGTCTCCAGGGATTTTATGGAGGCGTAAGGATACTCAAGAAGCCCTTGTCAGAACTGTATTTGTATGTGGCACTGCCAATTAATATTGAAATAATTACAGTTGTGGTACTGTAAAATACAATTTTGCAAAGATTGTATTTAAACCTAACTCAAACTTTCACATGCTGATGAGGAAAAGAGGAAACAATGTCTGTGAAGTGCATGCAGAAACAAGTGCTTCATTAACAATGGAATATTTGATAGCGCCTTTACTGGCATGCAGTTCAAATAGCATGAGCCACAGATTACTGTTCCAGCTTCTCATCTGCCTTATGGGATGCAAGAAAGAGCTCCTTGTTTGATTTGTAAGATGAGACAACTTGTTGCACAAGGCAGCAGAGGAGACTGTGCAGAGCACGGCACACCGAAGTATTCCCTGAGCCTTTTTGGACTTCTGCCACGAGGAAGCGCAGTGAGTGCAGTCAAGGTGCAAGGAACATTGCAAATGGATTAGAAAGGAAACGTAACTTTAAAGAGCGTGGCAAAGAAAATGAAAGACCTCAGCTGGTCAGTAAATTACAGGGATGATATACAGGGATGATAATAACAACAGGCGTGTGCAACACGAGGCTATGAAACAGAAGTCCTAGAACTGAAAAACTGGGGTTGTCTTGTTGTTTCTTTTTTTTTTTTTTTTTTTTTTTTTGTGTGTGTGTGTGTGTGTGTGCTCTTAGATATTAATGTCAGAGTTTCTGAAATTAATCAAGCGAGGATAAAACCGTACTGATAAGCTCCTGATCTCTCCTCCGGTCACGGCGTTCCTGACGCTGGCAGGCAATCTGAGAGCTGCTGCTGGGATCAGTGGAAGCAGCGAGTGGGAGGTGCAAGGGAGCTGCTCTGCAGGCTGAGAGGACAAACGTGTCTTTCTGGATGCAGCAGAGATATGCAAACCTCATTCATGCTTCTTTGTGATGATCAGAAAATTGCAACACTTAGCTAAGCTAAAATGGTTTGCCGCTTTAGCTTTCCAAGTTTAATACCCATTACGAAGGACTGTACTGATATTTACGTGATGTCATATAAATATGCAGCAGAAGTGAACGCGAGAAACAGCCTGTCCTTCTCCCAGCTGTGTTTCAGGTGCAAGCAACACGACCAAGCGCTACAGCTGGCGTGCGGACCCTCTGGGTCTGCCATCCGGGCTGCACGGGCCGTGTGCCAGATCAGCCCGCGGCCTCCGAGCACCACTGGGCACCGCAGGTGTGAGCAAACCTTTGGTCTTCACAGGGTTTGGTCTCTACATCAAGGAAAATACTGTTAGTCGAAATATGTCAGAAAAAACGCAACAGAGAGAAATTGGTTCCATCGTTTGCCTTTTTATCCGAGCAGCTCCGAAGAGGCCTGCTCCAGGTGCAAGGACACCTGCAGTTAGAAACAGGAGAACTTTGCTACGTGCGAACGCCGCCCCACGGACCCCCGGGCCCGGCCCCGGCCCCTCACAGGACGGCGGCGCAGCGGGGCGGTCCCAGCATGCACAGCGCGCCG
>VXAV01000417.1:586772-600926 GCA_013399715.1 Alectura lathami
GATGTATGCCTACTCTTGGATTTTTTTTTTTTTTTTTTTTTTTTTTTTAGTAATGTTTTTTGCCATCCTTCTGACTGATAGCTTGGAGCAGGCTGTGATACTGAAATATCTAGGTTATGGAGCTTCACTGCTGCATTTGACTTGCACAGTTTTTTCTTTTGAACTTCTCAGTGTATGGAAAAGCAGCAGTTGCTTCTCTAGCTTTACTTGTGAAATCAAATTTACTGGAGAATACTGGCTTCCTTTCCATTGAATCAGACTCGGGTGGGGCAGGGAGAGAAATCAAACTTGCTGTCGTTGGATTACATTGCGCATTCTAGCATGTGTTGTCACATAGTGTCAGTCACTTCCCAGAAACTTAATAAACCTCAAGGAAATAAATCTCGTATTTTAGAATCAGTCTTGCCTTGCAAATTGGAAATGGAGGCTGTTGGCTGAATATTCTTTTTAGTCTTGAATACCTAGTGTAGGGATAAACTGTTAAGAATGACACGCTAATAAAGGTGTGTGGGGGGAAAATTAAAGATGGTTTTTAAAGCGATCTTCTGGTTTTCTTTCTGTGAATGTGGTTCCTTTTCTTCCTGGTCTTCAGGATGTTCTTGTGAGATTGCAATAGTAGGATACAACTTTTTTTTTTTTTTTTTTGAATGGATATTACTGCCTTGTGACAGTTGCTGAAGCTTGAAAGTAGTTTGTTTTCTAGATTAGGAGGATAAAAACCAGTGACCGTTTGATGGGTAGGCCTCGGACTCTTAGCTATGTAAGCATTATGGTTGGCTTATTTTCAGAACTGAAGCATGGAAATCAGATGCAATAGTACTTGTAAGAATATTTTGTATAGAATCAAAGCTTCTCCAGGAAGTTAGTTGGAACCCATGAGTGTCTCTATGCAGGTCTGCTGGGGCTTCTCATAACAACATTTTGGCCTTTACCTGTGTAGCGCTTCTAATGGGCAGGCCTCCCCACCTGCTGCTGTGTTCTCTTTCCATATTACTTGAGAAAAAAAGAAAGAAATCTCATTGTGCACTGTTCTCAGTTCTTACTCCATTCTTCTCTTTCCAACAAATAGCACTTAATGACACCCGCATCTGGCTAACATATTATACATTCAAATCTGTAACCAAGATTTGGACTAATATTTCTGCTGACTGCAGTCTAATGTTTTCTGTGGAACAGCACTTCTAAGGGGACCCACCTTTTTTTGGTAACCAAATGAAACACTCGTCCTCGACGTCTGCTGCTGAGTGCAGGCCCAGGTAGGAGAGGCTGTGTGTGGAAGCTGCCCCCAGGCCCGGGCTCTGCGCGGGCTGAGGCCTGCAGGAAATCGCTGCAAGGTGGACAGGTGAGGGATGAATTAGCTACGAGGTAGCTGTGGTGTTCTTCCCCACCATCTCAGAACTGTGTGTGCGACATGTTAACCCTGGGCCTGGTAACTGTTGGAGCAGCGTGGAGCTGGGAACCACATCTACGGGCGGGAGGCCGCAGGTGGGCCCATGGCTGGCTGTGTGAGGGGAGTGCTGCGCTCACAGGCCCTGCCGGCAGGGTTTCTGTCTAGAATACTCTGAAGGACAGAGTCTGTGTAATACCTGTTCTTGTTTAGTGCCTCATTTGGTCTATGTCCTCTTTGCACTCTTCTTTTTGCCATGATACTGTTAACTGCTCTGCCCAGTTCCTTTGCAGTAGTTCTGGGCAATGCTGCCGAAAGTGACCTTCCAAGCTTTCTTTGAGGCCTTCTGAAAATAACATGCCAAAAATCTTACTCCTCCATCCCAGCAGTGAATCTATATCTAGACATGTATTTAAAATGCAACCCTATTCAAAGTATTTCTTCTGAGTGGTGTCTAAACCAGGTTGCTTGGGGTGAGAATGGTCTTTAGTCTCTGCTTCATATAATCCCACACACGGTGTTCAAATAAAGGGCTACTTCAGATTTCCTGGAGTACGTAGCTCTGACATTAGGTATGCCCTGTGCTGTTAGTTACTGAGGGTTTTTTTCAGTTTTTTGACTGGATGCTGTTGGGCAGCAGTATGTGACAGGCCAGCAAGCAGATCCCTGAAGGGAAAGGTGCTCCCCCCTCTGACATGGGTGCTGCTGGCACTGAGCTGCCCGTAGGTTGGAAATGCTGCCTGAAAAGAGGGAGCATAGAACTCTTCTGTGGCAGAGGTGTGCAGTTGGGAAGCTCTGGAGTAAAATTAGGGAGTGATACATAAATGTATCCTCTCTGGAAAAGGAGATGGGGGGGAGGCGGCAACTGAAATCCGGATTCAATAAAGCTTCCTGGGAGCTGAACTACAATCGAATGCAGAGGGAATTGCATAAAATTTGAGGCCAAGTAGGCTGTTGGCTTCATCTGAGGCTTGTAACATGGATGCAGCTTCTCAGAAGAAGCATTCCAAGAACTATCAGTCTTGGCCAAAGCTTGCCCTTCTGCATGTGAGGACTCAGGGTAGCTGTTGATTCTGGGCACCCACAAAGTTGTGTAACTTAGTCAAGTGACTTATAAATGTACTTACTCAGCCACTTTTTTTTTTTTTTTTTTTTTTTTTTTTTTTTTTTTTTTTTTTTTTTTTTTTTTTTTTTTTTTTTTTTTTTTNGGAGTTGATTTTTTTTCTTCCCTGAAACTTGGACCCATATACATACCTAGGTGCTGATTTGACAGATTTTCTGATATTTTTTTGATTTTTGTAAATAAAAAATGCAAATTCAAGTATGGGCTTTATTTTTAGATGAGGTTATCTTAGCAGAAGTGAACTGTTCCTCTTTTTTTTTTATTTTTGGCCAGTTGATCAGTGTGATCTGAAATTGCAGCTTGTTCACTTGCTTCTGATCCTTAGCTAAAGTTACTAAATGTAGTTTTGTCTTTTCCTTGTAGTAATGAATGTTATCACAATTGAAGACTATAAGAGCACATATTGGCCAAAGTTGGACAGTGCCATAGATCAGCTTTTAACTCAGAGTCCTGGTGACTACATCCCTATCTCCTATGAACAAATATACAGGTAAGGAAATCTTTCAAGTGTTTCATGACATTAAAAAAAAAAAAAAAAAGTTCTGTCTTGCAGCCTATGCACATATCATATCTTGTAATTAGGGGAGAGAAGGTTATGTAAAGTAAATATTGTTTAAATCACTGGAATGGGTAAATAATAGGTAACCCATATTAGCAGGAATAAATTCTAAAGAAGAAAAATACATAAAATGTTAACACTAAAATGAACTCCACCAGAACTGCCTAGTATAATAAGGAAATATTGAAGTCTCAACATCTCTTTCCTCAAAGAAGAGAATGGCATGGTAGGTGTTTGACTTAATATTTCAAAAGGGGTTTTTTTGGTCATATCTAGTGTGAATTTGATGCAGGAGAAGTGCAGGAGTGAGTTGAAGCAACTGGTGCTGAAGTCCTTCCATATAAATTATCTTTTGTGTGCTTTGCATCGGATAAATGGGTCTGATTTCCCCTTTAAACAACCATCTTGCTGCATGTGTGGTAGAGGCTGGCATGGTTTAGTCCCTCATATCTGCATTCCTGTCTGGAGAACCCCTCATTTGTGCCTGATATGGGAATTTGTCTTACCTGCTTTAATCTAGTCACTCACCAGAACTGCCCAGCAGACAAAGCTAACACACAGTTGTTAATAGCATGGGGATTTGCTTCAGAGCCATACTACTGCTCCAGACAATAATACTGAATGCTTTTGAGACTTGACTGTTTCTTAGGAGATTGACTAAAATGGGTATTTTTGTCCTGTAGGTGGCAAGTATCCAGGGTGTAGGTAAATAAGGTAGAAACTGGGGAGCTGCTGCTGTTTACTGGTCCTTGCCAGCAGCACAGCTACTACCATAGTGTTGTACCCTAAGAAACAACACAGGCATTTCAGTCAATGCTTGCTCTGCTGCGCCCTGCTGGCTTGCTCTTTGTCGCTTTTTCCTCACTAGTTTGAAACTTTGGATTAAGGAGCCAGATACAACATTGACAGATGTTCTCTCATCCCTCTTATCTCAAGTTAGAAACTTCAATAAAATTCCTCTTTCCTCTTCAAACTTTTGGAGCTACTATTGTCAGGATTCAGACATCAGCACGTGTATAAATAATGATGGTCAATTTGGTTTGGGATGCGTTTTGCAGCTTTAGTGTAAATATTGAAAATCCTCTCCGTGTCTTGAAATCACATGTGCAAACAGCCATCAAAAACAGTAAAGTCGTCATCTACTGGTGGTCATGTCTAATCAAGTGCAGGTGTATATAAAAAAAAAAGTGCTTTAATACTTAGAGTTGATCTCTGCTTGGTTAAGGTGGTTTTTTAATTATGTATTTAAGGAATAACAGGTTTAAGTTTCTCCCAGTTAACCCTTACACATCAGGGTGAGACATAATGCAGTGCTTCAGTGGTACACATATGCCTGTTCCAAGTATCTTTACTAATCACTGTGAAGTAGTTCAGTGTTACTGGTAAAGCTAGTGTGCCAGTTCTAAAGTTTTCTTTTTAAATTGTCTGTAGATGTCACTATGCTGACACAACCTCTCCCAGCCAGGAGATTTATTTATTGATTTTAGTGCCCCTTTGCTCAACTTACAATCTAGACAAGGTTGAGGATGGAAGAACAGGTCCTTCCTTGGAGTATCCTAGAAAGTATGTAGCAGGCTTCGGGTTTCAATGCTCTCTGCTTCCCTAAGCTAGTTCTTTACTTTGAAAAGTAAGGTGTTTATCTCTAGTGGTTCAAACAGCTACATATCTTTGTATTTTCAGCTCAATTTCACTGTAAAAAATATGTGGCTGTTTTGATCATCTTTGTACTGAATAAAGGAATCTAGATTTCTTTAATGCAAACTTGAAATACCTTATTAGATACACAAGCTAGTGTTTTTGATGTGATTGGTGTCTGCTCCACAGTGGTGAAAGCTAGGAGATGACTTCAAAGGTGTGTATGCAGGTATTTAATGTGGAGCAGTTTACACATAAGTTGTCAGTGTGTGATTAGTGAATGTCTTCATCTTTTAGTCCAAAGCCTGCCTGTATATTGTTGCTCCCTATTAAAAGGATTAAATATTGATAGAGTGTTGTAATGGAAACTGAGGTGAGGAAAATGTGAGCAGTTAAGTTGTTCTTCTGACGGTCGTTGCAAGTGTTTCCGAAGGGTAACGCAATTAGACCGCTGTTCTTCAAGACAACGTACAATCTCAAATCTTTCCTCTCACTAGCTGTTGATCTTCTTATGTCCTACTTGAGTTTTCCTTTTCTTAAGGTGCTCAGTTATGCTGAAGGACTAACACGCTGGTGACTTCTTTTGGGTAACAGCGGGGCAAGGATGATTCTCAGAATCAGCCTGCAATCAGGAAGTGAAAACAGGATCTGAATATGGGGAAGTAACTTCTAAATGGAAATGTTCAGATAAAATGTAAACATGCTCTACACCCAAATACAAAAACTGGTGTTTGACTACAAATGTGTGATACTGCATGTAACAGTAGCAGACATACTTTGAAATTCAGTGTAGTTACATAGTTTTAAATGAAGCTGTCAACTGGAGGAAGTGGCTGTGTGCTGGTTGGTTATGGAGCACAAAAACACAAGGCCATTTGCTGTTATTGATGTGCTGGCTGGTTTGCAAGAGATCATAGAAGATATTCTGGCTTTTCTTACCTATGTTTCTTTCTTTGATTAAATGGATATTTTTGCTGTTTTACTGCATCGTACCAAAATGTCTTTTGCACTTGCTTGTTCCAAGTGGTGTGAGATATCGTCTTTTTATTTTTTTTAAGAGGTAATGTGGCTTGTCAAATGAGAGGACTTTATGTAAGGGAGAACAGAGTATTTCTGGGGCTTTTGAAGTTGTCAAAGGGAATAAATATAAACTTCTAATAGGTAATGCAATGTTAAATCTGTTACTGATACTCTGCCTGTAAAACCTTCCAAAAGACTTCCAAAAGAGTGCCAGTTGCTGAGCAGAAGCACCATATTGGCCCCTGAAGTATTGGAGTTGGTGTTTAACCTCTCCCTTGCATTACAAAATCGCAATAGCCCTGAGTTGTGTTAATCCCATGTTTGCCATTTTTTCCTACCACCTGCTCACTCTAGGGAATTGGAATGTGATTATTCCCTTAGAGGGATATTGCTGTACCATGTCTTTAACCTGTAAGTACTGTTAAAAACACACAGCATTCAAGTCTGGGATCTGGATCTCGCTGGATTTAAGTTCATCTGCGCGTGTTCTAAGGAGCAGTCTCCAGCCTAAATTGCTTGTTCTTGCAGTTCTCCATATGATCAAGGAGAGAGGAGCAGAATAGGGATATGGGGAGGAGGTTTGGCTTGTGCAGGTATCAGCTGAAGTCTTCCTGTGCCTTTTGCTTTTTGGCAGCTAGCTGACTTCAAAGAATGAAAGCGCTATAGTAAAGTAAAAGCTACTTGCTGCAGGTGTCCTAAAGAGAATGACTTACCTTAGTGCTGCTTGCTGCTGAAAATAGTGTGCATATGCATGTATATTTGTCTGATAGTCATTGTAAATGTGTTTTCAGTGCGTAGACTTATTGCAGATGTGCTGTTATTGCAATATGAGAGCAACAGAATGTTTCTTAAAGCAGAAATGACACTGAAGAGCAGAATTAATGCAGCCAGCCCATAGAGTGTAGGGTTGAAGTTTTGTTGCTCTTTGTACACCTTTTGTTTGTTGTGATTTTTTTACTTTAGGATTTATGTAACAAAAGGTAGAATAAAATGTGTAGGTCTTTGTTTTTAGAGTTTTTGCTGTTTCTTTTTAAAGCACTAGTGTGATTTTGGTGCAACCTGTATGACTGCTTGTCATTGTTGTCCATCTTCTTCCAGAGATTTTGCCCTACATCATATTTGTACAATCCTTAAACCTACTTATTTTCCTAGATGCTTTATTCACAGTTTTGAGGGGTGAGGGTACCGGAGAGAGAGAACCCAGAGCTAGGAGTGTGCTGTTGGCACAGTCTGTCCAGATGTGCACTGTTAAGAGTTCATGGCAAATTAAGTTAGGTGGGGTGAGGGGTGATGGACACAGGGCTGATTTGAGAGCCTACTGGAGCTCATTCCAAGCTTTGGGCTGTATTTAAAAGTTCACCAGTCGTTCAGTGAAATCTGTCAGCCTCTGAGTTGAGACTTGAACAAAATATTTTGAAGTCTGTTACCCTTCATTGCAAACTGTTGTAAGTTCATTGTTTGTTCCTATATTTGTTTCTGCAGTTGTGTGTATAAGTGTGTATGCCAGCAGCATTCGGAACAGATGTATAGTGACCTAATAAAAAAGATAACTAACCACTTAGAGAGAGTCTCAAAGGAGCTGCAGGTAAGAAGCTGCACAATCTAATTCTGTCTTTCCTGGGATCTGTGATTTATATTGGAGCAGCATGTAGCTGGCCTATGGAGGGCGTTGCCATTCAGTCTAATCTACGCTAGCTTACTAAATGGAGGGCTACTTCATTCACTGTCTGACAGAACACCAGCTACTAGGTCGGATTGTATGGCATCGATTAACCTTAGGGATGCTGTGTGGACAACAGTGCCTAAAACTTAATGTAATGTACAATCAAAGATCGGAAAATGGGAAATCTGGAGGGTAATCTAGCATGTAAATACTTCAGTCAAACATGATCTGAGCACGACACTGATATCTGCCGTTGCTGTGCTGATCTGTGTAGACTGTTTATGGTCCTAGTGCATCGTAAGCAGCATAAAAAGTAAAATCTAAAGAAATAGAAGTGAATTAAGTATGAATTGTGAAATGCCAGTTATGAATCACTGCATATGAAATTTGTGTGCTACAGTTTATTCTGCATTTTTCTTGCCTATCTCTAGATGTCAGTGGTTTACAGCAGTGCTAATGCTTGTATATCTCTATCCTCTCTACATCTTATTTACACATCCATGTTTGTTTTCATATGTGTTCCTTGTTGAAAAATCCTTTCAGGTTAGAATCTCCAGACATGTTCTTGATGTTGCCATCACTAGCAGCAACGCTATTTTATTTCCTCAGAGTTTCTGTTGCTTTCAAAACTGTTGAGTTCTGTACTGACTTGTATTGAATCAGGCAGAGATGCCAAAAGCATAGGAACTCTGAACTATAGCATCTCCTTCAGTGCTTCTAATAAGTGATAGCTTATTGCAGTCAGTCAAATGCAGTCTTACTGCTGCTAACTGCATCAGGTACTTTGGGCTAAACGTACATGTCCATCAAAATATACATCACTGATTGTTCTGAGGTACTTGTGTCATGTTGCATTTTTTATCTTGTTGCTTTCCTTAAGAAGGAAAAAAAACACCTCTAAATTTAATGGGTATGGTATTTGGGGCAGTCTTTGACTATGAAATATGTAGGTCACCTTGAGCTAGGTGGTTCTTTTCTGCTTTATGATTTATTTTTCATACAGTGACAGTCTCAGACATTCTGTAAAAATTTGTCAAAGTACATAAACATAATGTTTAGAACAAAGTCTTCCCTGGGTCCTGCTGAACTGATGCAGCCTGTATGCTTTTCCTCTGATTGTGAGAGCTGAGAACCATTGCAGCTGTACAGGTTTGGCCAGTTCTCCTGATACATTCCATAGAAGTGCACTACATTGCTTTCAATCTGGAAATAGCTCAAATTCTTTTTCATGGTAGTCCTTGATTGCTTCTTCGGTTCTGAAACTGCAGGTTTTAAAGTTTTCTTTAGCACATACATGAAATTCTTCTGCCTAAAAACAAGGTTGTCTTCAACAACTGATGTTCAGAAAGAATAATTGATAACTATTTAACACAACCTTTGTCTTGCAAAAGTTTTCTTACATAGGTTAGACACACCTTATGGCAGGTGGCAAGAGAGCGGTGATACAGCAGGGTACCAGCTTTGAAACTTTGTTTCAGATGGTAAACCCATCTTTTTGAGCTGCTTGAAGAACTGGTATGCCTTAAAAAAAAAAAAAAAAAAAGTCCTGTAAGGAAAATGTTTTAACTATGGACTGTGAAATCGACTCTAAGAAATTACTTCACTAACAATGTATTTTATTATCTTTTTGATCTTAATATATTTTGGTGACATTTAGTCACTTTATTGGGTTTAATGCTGAAACATGGTGCTAGATCTTCACCCTCCCTCTGCCAGCCACCTTGTAAATTTTGGTCACTTGGTAGTTCCAGTTCACACAGGCAAACAATATAAATAAAATACACGTGAGTCCTTTTAATACACAGTATGTGGTGTTTTGCTTACTCTGACATAAACTCATTCCACCTGCCAACAATGTTTAATTGCGGAGTTCTGTTTGGTTGACAAGGTGTAACTTAGTGCAAGATAATATTTTCACATACGGAGAGGCAAAGGTAGTCCAGTACAAGCTGGAATATTGATTTTATGTGAGAAAGCAGATGATCATAACTGAAATGGCAGGCAAATGCCATGTCTTGTTCCAGACAAGCTGAACAACTTCTTTATGTAGAAGTGCAATGGTTTTATGGCAGGTGGATTGCAGAATATCTGCATGTAACCAACATGCCAGAGGAAGCTGTTTCCTCCAAGGAGTGCTCATCAATAGCAGAACTGTCAGACACCAATCTGTAGAAGTGGGAGCATCTGAGGGGACCAGTCAGAGTTGCTCTTGCTTGTCTCCCACCGTACTGGAGTTTATCCTCTTTCCTTGTGGCATTCACTGCAGAAACCCCTTATTTTCTTTTAATTCCCCTGTGCTTAGCCCTCAGCTCAGCTGGCAAGCCTGCCTTTGGCTGGAGTTGGTGAAAGGATGGCAGTGGGCAAGGCTAGGCTGGGTGTCCCAGGTACTGCTGGGGACACACGGGGGCATGCACACACTCCCTGCTCATCCTCTGCTCACTTCTGCTCTCGCTGGCTGCATGTCATCTTGGGGTGGCACTGGTGTTTGTTACCCCAAGCACTCCTGAAGGGATGCCCCCATGCTTTTTCAGCTTAAGAAATTAATTTGCAGTGGTGAGAGAGGTGTTAGGAAAATGTGGGTGAGCTGGTGAATGCTCAGTGTTCGGCGCTGGGTGAAAAGCCATGAGCATTACCTGCTGAGAAGCACATTTCAATGAAATGAGTTGCGCGTTGTTGTATCATCAGCACTTTGGGATGGGGCCCTCCTGTATCTCGAGGCATTTCAAGCTGCCTCCTGACTGTGCAAGTATATGATCCTCTCTTCAGGGTGTTTCAGTTAGGGAGAGGCTACAAGCAAGGGCTGCCTTCCTTTCATGCAGTGGAAGTCTCACCAGCTTCCCTGCATTGCTAAGACTGAGTTTTGCCATGTGGAACTTCCAGTAATTAAGAGAATGAAGTTTCCCTAACTCTTCAGTTGATCACAATTCTGGATTATTTGTGTTTTAAATAAACAGTGTCTGCAGAACACACACATGAACGTGTTTCCTTGTTGTCTTGAGGCCTCTAACGCCTGTATCCGTGCTGATGATTTTTTTCCAAGGTGCTTTATTTGGAAACTTTTCTTTGGTAATGGACATAGCCCATTATACTGTGGTTGAAAATAATGACAGCTGTTTTTATGGGTAAGTGCTGAGTCACTCGGATGTGTGAGATGAGGTGGATGCACAGACATGCACTTTCAGTTTAAATACATTTACTTGTAAAAATAGTGAAACCATAAACCTGTATTTGCATTAATGCAAATACATTCTCGTGCTCTGATAAAGTCATTTAAAATTAAGTGCTCTGTTCATTATGTATCTTCAGCATCTAACACTGGAAAGTGTTTTGAGTACTGACAATCAAAATGCTCCAAGGCGTTGAGCTGGCCCCTGACAAGTTACCTTTCTGTGCAAGTGCAATGAAGTTGTTTTTGTTTTAGTTGGAAAAATCTCAATAATTCCTTCAGGAAATGACTGAGAGCTGAAAAGCAATTCTTTGTCAGGTTGACAAGGCTCTTATTTTAGAGCAGAAGAGGAAGCTATTGATTTTTTTTTTTCTTATGTCTTGATCAGAAACAGTTTGTTTCACCAACTATAAGAATGACGGAACTGGGCAGTCTCTGCACGTTGTTGCGTTGTCCCCAGGACCTGCTGATTGAGGGTCTTCACTGTGCAGTGGCAGAGAGCATGTGTTAGGTACAGCACAGCAATTCTTTGTATTATACCTTAAGGTAATTTCCTCCAAGTTGTTTTGTAGATATGTTTATTTTGCTTTCTGTCTAAGGTACGTTGAAGGTTACAGTACCTTTACATAGTGCTGTGTTGTAACTGAACATATGCCAGGCTGTATGAAGGAACTTCTGACATCATCTCTGTTTGTGGCATGTGAGGCCAGGCTGTGCGTTCCACCCATGTGAAGAAGCCCATTCTTATTCCTCTGTTTGCATGGACACTGTTTGGTTTGCTAGCTAAACGAGAAATATTAGTCACGAAGGCTCGCTACAGGAGATGAGACATCAGAGAAATAACACTCAAATTAGCTATTGTTAATTGAAATTTTTTTTTCCCCTGAAATGTTTTCTGTAGCTGCATTAGTTTCTTGAGCACTTACTTAAGAAACGAATCTGCCACCGCTGTGCTGTGCCTATTGAACAGAGGTGGAAAACAGCCTATTTTTAAGAGAGGAGACTCAAATTGGCCATTTATCTGGTCTATAATATATGAGAGGGAGAAAAATACAACTCCAGTGCGGTAGTCATCCATCTATCAGTTTTGCCAGGGGCAACATTGCTGAACTGTCTGTGAAACAAGCTCTTAATGCTGTGAGCACACTGAGCTGGATCAGATCAAATGAATAGTAGTAGAAGTTTGTCAGAAACCAGGTGTGTGCATCTTGATGTGTGGACGTCAAAAAGATGGCTTTTGGCATGAGGCAGAGGCAGGAATCACCAGAACTGCTGTTAGAAATGGTGTTGTTATGAGGAAGCTAACCTGAGAAAAGTGTCCTTGCCTGTGGCTTTTCGAGAAGGCTGATGTCCTTGCTGTCACTTCTGCTTTCTTGTTGCACTAATCCAGTGCTGCAGACCTTGATATAATTACAGAAAGATGCCAGTGAATGTGTATCTACTGGATGAAAAAGTTCTAAAGTCTTCTTAGGACTAACCATTTTCGATGGTGCTTTGATATTACGTCTTTCTGTTCCACAAGCATTTTAAATGGAAATGGGAACTGGCTAAACCTTTGAAGGATCATGCTGTAAGACAATTATGACTATATCATGATGTACAGCTTGAGGGCAGACTGTGACAGGATGACAGCCTTTCTTTGAATGAATTGTGCTTTGGCTTGATATCTGTTCTTTGTAAGAAGTTTTGATACCATGTTTGGCTAGTGAGGTAGACGTGGGGATCACGCATCGTGTCTGCAGGGCAAAGTGAACAAATGACACCTTACCGAGGAGGAACAAAAACTGCTGTAAAGCATTCAGACCACTTACACAAGTAGCAAGTTTGTTTGTGCGGTTATAGCTGTTCTCCCTTCTCACTTGGCGGGTGTGGGAGGAATGCTGCAGCATGTGTGCTGCCATTCGGGCAGTGAGCATGTTCCCAGGAGAATGGAACTGCACATTTAATGTAGGAATGCAGGCTTTACCGAGTGTGTTGCTGATTGTGCCAGATGAGTATTCATAAACAGATCAGCTCTGTGTTCTCAAACAAAGACCTGTTGTCATTGTTTCTCTCCTGTGAGCGATTTGAGTTGTCTTGATGCAGCAGCCTGCCTTCTGGTGTGTGTTCTTTCTTGTGTTCAAAGTATGACATTTAAATTTGGGAAGAAACAACCCATATATATATATGTATATATGCAAGTTCACTGTGTATTAGATATTAGATTTTTAGGGAAGGGCGATTTAGTATACAGAGTCTTATTGCTTGATTGAAGATGTTGACATCTTACATGTCATCCTTTCTCAAATGTGTGTTTTAATTCTCATGTCTCTTGGTGCTGAGATGTCACTGTGATCCGTAAGGAGACGAAATGATGTCCTCACCATAAGCTTTTAACAGCAGCCATAGTATTTTATGCTAGGGAAGTCTCTTCAAAAACAAGCTGAAGATGTGAGAGGGTTGCATATCTTTAACAATTTGAGAAACCTGATCGCACTTTCACTCCCATGAACAGACACATTAAATGATTGTTGCTGGAAAACTGTTCTTAACCCCATGAGTGGCAGAAGAGAGCTATTGTAGGAGAGGATTTATGATGTTTCCCCATGTAGAGCCTCTTGAAAGAGGAACTGAATTGTCAGTTTGATGGGTTTCAGGATGGGGAGTGGAGGCATGAAGGTTCCTTTTCCATTTGGGAAAGCCTTAGGCTAGCACTACATTTTTCTCTCTCTTTGAATAGCTGCTTTAATACATCCCTCAGGTATGATAGGAGGGGTTTTTAAAGACTTAATATTTTCTGGGGAGTTGTAAAGAGTAAATGTCATCCTCAGCTTTTTTTTTTTCCCCCTTTGTAATTAAAACAGCTGAATGGATGTGTTATTGCTTCTGGAATAAGACCAAAAATCTAAGCACTTTTTTTTTTATGATGTTTATAGCAGAATATATGTAGATTTTTAAATGCCCCTCTACTCTAATGGTGGCCATTTAATGGAAGAATTTTAGCAACATCTATTTACTCACGGCAGCTTATGTTCAGTCCATTTGGTGCCCTGTGTTTTGTTGATAAAATGGGTAGTTTATATCAAGTTAGTCCCACTGCAGTTGTTGTCCTGCTAATGTGAATGTAAGTATATGGAGGAAGCTTAAATGAGTAACTGATACCAGTCCAGCTGATCTGAGCAGCTGCGCTGTAACAGCCCCATGAACACAAAACACTGAGATGGTTCTGTTTTCCCCACGTGGGTTACAGTAATCCATAGATGTCCTGTGAAAATACTGTTAGTGAGTTCTCTGTAGCCTGTGTTGGAGGCTTTTTTTTTTCTTTTTTTAAAATTTGCAAATCAAGCAGTAATTGAGGAGAGTTGGACTGTCAACCTCTTTCTTTGGAAACAAGTGGAATCAGGTAGTCCTTCTTGTTAGGTCACCAGTGCTGAGTTGACCTGAAGCAGTATCAGAACAAAACTCAGTTTTGTTTATCAGACTTTATCAGCAGGCGATATGTTAATGCTGTGATTTTGCTTTAAGAGGTTAAGGTCAAGGCAGAGCATTTGCCTAGTGAGCACTTCGCCTGAAGCTGTTGGGACTTTTTTCCTTTTTTTTTTTTTTTTTTTTTTTTTTTTTT
>VXAV01000417.1:600969-655056 GCA_013399715.1 Alectura lathami
ATTGTCTGATTGGAGACCTGCGGTTGTTCTCAGAAGGCAGTTGGGTGTGCATTTTTGGTTCCCTCTTAAAACTGTTCTCTGTGTGACACAGGCTTTGTGAGGTGAGCGAATAGTGTTTTCATCTTCAGTAGAGGAAAAAGGCATGGAACTGTGATGTCTCCTCTAAAAAGGAGTGGCAAACTGGGTGTGTTCCACTGGATAGAATCTGCGCGCACAACTGACCCTTTGCTGTCTGGACAGCTCCAGTCTTTCCTTTTTTTTTATGTGGGAAGTGCAAACTGTCAATGTGAGAAGACCAGAACCCCACATCAGGCTATTGTCTCCTGTTTGACATGGTCTTTGAAGTATAATTTTCCTTTTTCTTTGATCTGAGAAGTTGTGTGACAAGTCTTTATAAATCAGAGTATATCCATATTTCCAGTTGAGGTTAAAGAAGACTGAAGCAGGGATACGTATTGCTTAGAAATGCAGATTGCATTGCATGTTATTTGCAACAAATTATCTATATTCCTTTATATATGAAAAGGAGTCTCTGGAGCTCATAGCCACTTCTATACATTGTTGGCATTTCACACTAAAGCTTGCTTGGCTGCACCAGAGAACTGCATCTGAAATTATTAAAAACTTATGATCAAAATGAGGAACAGCAATATAACCTTAGGCAACAACATGGAATAACACTGTTTATTCCTTTGCCATTTTTGCTTTCCTTTCTGCAATGCCAGTTTGGTATCGGAGTTTGCTGTGAGAATCACCCGCCTGCTCATTAAGCATGTTAAGGAGGGAAGCGAAAGAAGCTAGGATAAAGGACAAAAAAACTTCTGTAAATTGAGAGCACTTAATAGAGCAAGAAGTCAGTGTGAATCCTGACTGTTCTTTTAGGGTCTCTGCTGAATGTCCATGCAAAGGTTGAAAAATCTGCTGCTTAAAGATAAGAGCTTTGAGTTCTGATAAGGTGTTTGAGGTGCAGTCAGCCTTGAGCGCTTCTCAGACATCAGATGCTTTGGCTTGAGAAAAATCTCTGAGCTTGTTTTCTTGCAAGCTTTTTGTTGCTCTTGCATTTTTCATCCTCTTCTTGCGTAGTCATGTAGAAGAAGAAAATGGTGCAAAAGAAGAGAAGCGAGCAGCACCTGGTCCCTGGGTGTGTGCAGAGGCGTGTGAGCAGCAGAAGCTCAGGCAGCCAACCTTCCCCTTCCTCACAGGAGAGAGAGGAGGGGGTGGCCAGGAGCAGGGCATGGGTTTAGGTGGGGTTTAGGTGGGGCAGGATGGCATGGGGATGAGTGGAAGAACACTTCTTTCCAGCTTCACTTCCGTCCCTGGCTGAGTAAGCGCAGTCCTGAGCACTCTGCGGCTCTCTGCATCCCCCAAATACTTACGGAACAAGCAGGGGTTAGTATTTCCTGTTTTCCTGCTTCCTCCCTGTTTAACATAGCTTGCTGCGGAACACATCTTTGTAGCTTCTTTATTTTTCCTTTGAGAAAGATGGGGTCTTGCACAGACGAGCAGTGCTGTCACTGGTGCTGCAAGGCCTATCATAAAGCTGGCACTTGCAGCTTTTGTAAGGCAGTTTTGCTTGGGGCTGCAGGGTTGCGCAGTAGATTTTTGTGTAGATCCCAGATGCAGAACTCTGTGAAGATGCTATTTCACAGCCCTCCTGTCTCAACACCCTGAATATTTGCTTACTTTTGCCTTACATGACACAGCTAAAACTTAGAAATCCTTTCTGGGAAGGACAGTGCACCCTGGAGCTGGAGGATGTGCTGTGTGCCAGCTCAAATGCCAGGCAGCTGCTTCATGTCACACCTTGCTGTCCTGGAGCAGTGGGATCAGTGCACACACCATGACATGGTGACATCTGGTTATGGCTCCTGGACCTGACAGAAAGCTTTTTCAAAAAGAGTATTTGCTCTTTAACTGTTTTCCTTTGCATATGCTAAATGCTAGTTTGTTGTAGGCATCCTGTGTTGTTTACTGAATGCATCTTTTCTGACACACAGTCCTAACCAAAAAACACTTACTGGTGAGAACTGTTTTTGCTGGAGGGAGTGATAGTGGAAACTCTGGAATGTTGTGTGGCTTGCTTTCTGTAGATTTAGTAGATCAAATATTTTGGAGTTTGTTGTGAAAGCATAGCCCATGCTGTTCCGGATCTTTCTCTTGTTCAAATTACAACCTGACTTCTATGGTTTCTTGCAGGCCAGCCCTCCAGATCTCTATATTGAAAGATTTAATGTAGCTCTTGGACAGTATATGGGAGCATTGCAGAGCATTGTGCCTCTTTTCATATATATGGTAAGTTTTAGAAAATTCTTCTCAGGTAAAATATGTCTATACAGAAGATGCTGACTGAAAGTGAAAAGAGTAAAATGCAGCTGTAATTTTTTTTTTCTTGCAGAACTTACAATTCATGCCTTGTTTTCTTACCTATATAGCAGTTCTGATCAGGTTGCGTGGGGAAGCTCTGCTTTTAAATGCAGAGCTTTGAAATTGGTTGTCTACCCTAATATTTCTTTCTTGGGAATGGGAAATGATTTTTATTTGGATTGGAAAAAAGCCTTGCTAAATAGGCCATTATTTATATCTGTTTGAGATGGCTTATTGGCTTGTTATATGTTGGCTTGGACAGGTTACAAAAATGATTTTCTTACTTTTAAATTGCACAAATTCAGACAAGACAGACAACACTTTCTGCCTGAAAGAAGTGTCTCTTTGAAATGTCCGTATCAGTTGATAAAGCACTTCTGAGCATTGACTGGATGAAGGCAAACTTATTTTCATAGCTCTGTCAGGCATACTTGCAGAGGTTCAGAAACCATTGACTGTAACTGTTTGTTGTGCAGATTATATACTTTGAGAAGCCTTCTGTATCTCTGAAAAAGTGCTGTAATTTGCATAACTATTGTCAAAATGCCAAGTTTTTCATTGCTTTTCTTTATGGTAATGAATAATTCAAGCTTGGAATTTGCCCTTCTCCCAGAAATTGTCCTTACATTGGCATTGCTTAGAAATAAAAACTAATTTTTAGGAAATAAGTGCTTTAAAAAAAAAAAAAAAGTAAATAGATTTAGATTAAATAATGTAACCTGTAACTCCTCAAAAATTACTTTCATTGGTAGTATCCCAGAGTTTGGGAAGTAATATCTTTCCAAAAGATCTACATTTTAGTGGATATACCTGAAAGCAAGTAGTTTGTAGCCTTTCAGCTTAGTGTCTCCATATAGGTTTGCTGCATTGCCTGAGAAGATTATCTTTCCTGAACTGGGTTTCTTCTAATCTACTCTTTATCTAGTTAATGTGGAATGAATTCCAATTTCTACAGCATCACACGTAAACTAAGGGTTGTGCTCACGGTTGTGATTTTTTTTCTCCCAGTTCCTGTCACTAAATGTTGGGGAGAAACTTTTTTTTCTCCCTCTCACATTTGAACATTTTTAGATGCTTGCCACATTTCCACCTGTGTGTGTGTTTGAGTTGTTCAAGCAGTCTCCACTTGATATCCACTTGCAGATGGAGCTAAGCTGCTCAGCTATGTGCTTTGTTGAATGCTCAGCTCTGTCTCAGAGGCTCTTCCATCACAGGTCAAAATCTTCTTAACAATTAAGAGTGCAGCACCTGTAACATCCAAAAATGTTCATTGTAGAAATAGACTACTTTTATTATTATAAGCTTTCCTATATAGCCAGGCAAGGTATAATTGAATAGATTTCCAAATCCTTTGTACACAGCAGTGGTGTCTTCTAATGAGTGTTTATTTTGTCACTTCAATTTTTAGAGTCTAACTGCTATGTGAATGTAGTCAAAATGGTTAACGAGTAAGAAACAGATCTGTAAAATGGATATTTGGGTAGTAATTAGAGTATTTAGAAAAGGTTGTGAGTACTATATTGGTGTTTTAAAGGAGGTATGTCTGTAAAGCATGAGCAGTGATTTGTTCACTCTGTTCCTGCAAATGCTTTCTCGTTCCCGTAGGAACAGGCCTTGAGAGTTGGTGACTTCTGTGCTAGTTTCTCTGTCTGCCAAATGCAATGCTAATTGCTCGGCTATTTAGCTGGTTTTGAAGGATCATACCAAATTAAGACTCAAACCTTTCCCCTGAAATAATTTTTAATCAGTTGTTGCACGTGATGTGGAAGATGCTGCTAGAAAAGACAGGACAAGAATATTTTCATTTGTTTTTCTGAATATATTTGGAAGTACTTTTTGTGTGCAGTCACTTCTGCAGTTGTCATTGCATCTAATTGTGTTTTCCCTCATGCAGCAGCAGCTTCCTTCACTTAGATAAGAAAATGCAAAACAGTTGCGAGAGGTGAAAGCCTTGTTATTCTCTAATGTAAACTGCATCTTTGCAGTTCCTTCACTAGGTACTTTCAAAGCATTTTTACCTGTAGTGATATAAGTTTTTGGACTCTGTCTTTTTATTGGAAATGACATTGTTTTACTTTTTTTTGGTAGTGATGTAATGGTTTTAATCAGGAGTTTCAAAGGTTTTGGGTTGCACTGATAAATTTTCTCACAGTTGTGAACCCTGTGCTCACACAGAGGCAATGGGAAAAAAGGTTTCACACAGAATAGTTGAGATCAGAACCTTTTTTCCCATTGCCTCTAAAATGTTGTTGTTCTTACTGGGTGGTATTGCACTTGGCTGATCATCTAGAGGACATTTTTTGTGTGTACACAAATACATGTTTGTGTATATATGTGAATGAGGTAATAAGGACTCCTGCCTATTGTTAGTTTTTTCTTTCTGAAGTGTCCTTTTGCTCTCCTATTAACAGTATTAGCAGAATCACGTCTTTTTAATATTTGCCAAGATGGCTGTATGATATGATGGTTTCCAGAAGAAATTTTCATATCATTTCTCAGGTGTTGATATCTGCTTACTATTTATTTACCTGTCTGCTAAATCTTTAGTTGACATTGGTTCACTTTTCAAGAAATACTGATGTAGCCTCAGTAGTGACATCTGTGAAAAGTGTTCCTGTTTTTCCACTAACAAGAACGAGGGGGACAGCAGCTCTTCTGCTGTTGCCTTTCAGCGGTCTGGACTGGGAACTAAGTACTTCAGGCTTTTCAAGTCTTGAGCAAGAAAAACCATCTCTGTTTGCATGTCCTTGCCAGCTGCATTCTATGTGAGAAGGTTTTGAGGCTGGGGGAAGAAAGAGGGCAACTGTCTCCTTAGCGGGTGCGTGTGCTCCGTCGGCTCGTAAGATGCGTTACCTTGATGTCGTCCTGCTCTGGCTGAGGTCAGTTGCAGTTATGCTGGGCTGCCCTGGTCACTGCTGTTTGTTGCACCAGTACCTGCAGCACGAGGTGGGGAAGCTCAAGGGAGAGGTGCTTTGGGAAGTTAGATCTGATGAAAGACAAACACAGCGCGCAGCTTAGCGCATACAGAACTTCTGTTGCAATGACAGTAACCATTGATTTAAAAAAAAAAAAAAAGAAAAAAGTCATTGCAGGGCAGGTTATTCTGTGTGCAGTGCCTTTGTTTTTCTTTTTAAAAATCTTCATAAGTTTGTCTTTCACTGCAGCAGAAACCTAAACTTAAGCAGGGGAGTGATTTCACCATAGAATTGCATTCTTCTAACAGATTCCATTTTCAGTTTAAAAAAAAAAAAAACCCAACCCCAAAACTGCTACTGATGCTGAATGCTTGCCATGAAAATTTAAGTAGTTTCTGCTTGCAAAGTTTATTATGGTATGTGTATGGTTTTGGTAATGTGTAAGAATATGGGTTTTTCAGAAAATGTAATGATCCCTCTTAGGGTTCTGAGGGTCTGCTCTGTTTATGTTAAAAACATCAGAAGGTAAGAGAAGAACTTGATCTTAAATTATGAAAAACCTTTAAGATAGTCCTTCCTCCAATAAATCTGTCACATAAGTGTTCCAGTACATAACTTCTGATTAAGTTAATTTTCTAGTAGCATGTCTGTGTAAAACCTTATTAAGCAAAATGTCCAGATGAGCTCAGCTGGCCTATTTCCAAGTTGGTATTGAGGTGATAGGAGACTTCTCTTGAAACAGCTACCTTTTGAGATATTTAAAACCTCCACACAAATGAAATACAGACAAGAAATCTTGCTATGAACTGCAGGCTTGGAATTGAGGAGTAACACCAAGTACACCAAGTGGTACATTAAAGTCCCTCAAGGAACACGTGAATAGAGTTTCCTCCTCCTCTGAGGAGTCAAATTTATTAATGCTGAGTGGGTCAAGATAATTGAATCCTA
This sequence comes from Alectura lathami, assembly GCA_013399715.1. NCBI lineage: Eukaryota > Metazoa > Chordata > Aves > Galliformes > Megapodiidae > Alectura > Alectura lathami. The sequence goes on from VXAV01000417.1 coordinate 607,197, forward strand.
TAATTTTTAATGTAATTTAGTTTCATATGGATTTGGATATATCTGTTTCTGCAGTACATTAATTTTGAGTCAGTCCTCTGAGATTATCAGTGAACCACAGAAGTGGGTAGCTCTACAGATAATTTATTACTGCAATATACCTATTTTAATGGCTTAATCACTGTTATAACAAAGGAAAACATTTTTACTGAGGTCTAAAAGTGATATCCAACCCTATTTTGCTATTATATTGTTTATAAAGTTCAAAAATGAAATGCTTTTTCTAGAAATTCTTGTCTGATCAATATGGAGGTGTCTGTAGATCTATTAAAAAAAAACTGCACATCTGTAGGTGATTAGCTTTAATATCCACAGTACCACATGCATTCTTAATTTTAAATACTGTATTTCTTGTTGTACTTCACTGTTCTGTCTGGTATAAGTGCAGGCAGCAAAGAAGCACTTTGCAGGACAAATATTCTACAGCTTTAAACCTATAAACTATTTTATTCTGGGGCAAAAAGGTTAACTCTATGTGCTATTATGAAAAACTAACATGAAAACATCTGTATTATTTTTCCAGAATAAATTTTACATAGAAACCAAGCTTAACAGAGACTTAAAAGATGACCTTATAAAGCTGTTTACGGAACATGTTGCAGAAAAGCACATTTACAACCTAATGCGTAAGTAAACCTGCTGAATTTTTCTTATAATGGGAGTCTGGAAAACTGCAGTGGTTTCAGATATTGCAGAAATCTGCAGCAAACAGGAAATGGCAAATGGTTGTAGAGCTTAAATCCAATTTCATCTTGCAGGCATAGAAAGGAAAGCTGTTTCTTCTGTTTTGTTTTTCATTACTGGTTGAAAATGAAGTGTATTGAAATTAAGCCTTCATTACAAGGTTTGTAAGCTCTGATAGGGGCTCCTTGGTGGGCAGTTACATTGTTAGCTGGCGTAGGTGGGCGGTGAGTGATTGCAGTGCAGACATGTATATGTTTTATTACAATCATTTTCTTGTTTCTATTTTCCTTTTTTTTTTTTTTCTTGTGATTGAGATTAAAAACTATTTACTAAGAAGAGTTCTGCTTTGTTTCCAGTTCTCTCTCATCCCACTTGGGGGAAGTGAGTGAACAGCTGTGTGGTGCTGAGCTGCTGCCAGGTTAAATCACAGCAGGGAGTCCTGCTGCCATGTCTGTGTTTTCATATCACTCCCTCTCCTCTTTTACTCTGAAGCAATTGCTGTGTGAACGCTAATGGAAACCAAATGATGGCTTGCTGTCGTTGGAGTTGGATGGGTGAGCGAGGTTAGGGATCCCGGTACCCTGGAATGGAGGGAAATCATAAGTTTAATGCCATCTTTTTCTTGCCATCTGGAAAAGTCTCCTATGAAAAGCTTTTAGGAATGATCAGATCACCTAAGAAATGGCAGGTCACAGAGGAATGCCTACCCATCACCTGATGTTTTTTCTGATACCCTTCCCCAGCTTTCTGGCAGTCACAGAAGTAGAACTGAAAGAAAACACTGAAAAAAATAAAATAAACTGCTACCTACTCTGTTCTGGCTACTCTACCTGTTGCTCTGTAAGGAGAGTGGTGTTTAATGAGCGCCTTTCTTGCAATTCATTTTAGTCTTACTTTCAGCTTATTAATGCTAAGTTATTTTGTTTCACTCTTATGACTCGTATGAACTCTGAACTGTGATCTGGCTTTGTTAAATCTTGGCATAGTAGGATCTTTAACTGAATTAAAGTATGCTAAATAAAATTCCAAACTTGTTACCAGATTCCTAGGAAATAATTGAAGATATGTAGCATACCTGCTGAGGTACTGAGAAATTCTAGGGTTGTGTTATTTTCTCAGCTATTCTGCCTCGCTGAATTTCATACCAGAAACGAGATGAATGTTACCTGCATTTTCAGATGTGCGAGAACTCTGAAAGTAGCATCTGTATCAGGGTTTTATGACTTTCAGATGTAATTTTCAATGTATGATACTATTTTCTGAAATTTTGTATAGAATTGTTATAAGGAAAAATAAGGTTTGGAGTATGTATGCTTAGGAAATGAAAATCAGTGCATTTGTGGTCTATATATAAAAACTGAGTTCTAGAGGTGTGCAGCATGAAGAAGCACGCCTTCCCTCTGTAACAACAACAAACAGTCCCCTCCAAGCCTCGTTTAATCAGTTTGTGATCTTCACTCAAAGGTGAAGAATAACATCTGCTCTTGAAATAGTTACTCTGCTTCTCATAGGCAGGGGTTTTGGTTTGTGGTATCTTGTCATTCTGTCAAGCCTGGAAGCTGGCTTTTCCTTTTGAGGCTGTAACTTACCGTACAGGAAGGTCTGTAAGCTGTTTCACCTCTTGATGCAGTGGTCTCTGGTGAGAGAATTTGAGTGCTTAGTTGCAGAAAACAGAATACCTCTGATTTAAGGTGAGAATTCTGTGTTTGCAGGGAAATGCAGCATAAGTGGACTTTAATTAGACGGATTTTGCCTGCAAAAACTGGTTATTTTTCATAGAGAAAATATTAAAAAAAAAAAAAAAAAAAGGTTTTAGTATCTAGAGCACTTCTGAGCAGCCAAAGCAGATAAAAAACCAAACCATATGCAATACACAGATCTGTGAACATGGTTGTGTTTTTATGAAATATTATTGCACTTGCACATATTTACCAAGTAAATACTCTTGAAATTAAGGTGGGCACATACAAACTAAATCATATAATTTTCCTTATGAGCCCTAAAGCTGGCTCTTGCTGATAAGACTTCTCTGTATTAAATGGCTTGGGAGAGGTTTGTGTGGAGATCTACTTAAGTGAGTCCAACAAGCAAACATATAGCATCTTGCTTATGAGAGGCTTGAGAAGTTTTTTTTTTCCTAGTGCAGCTGATACCTGCTTTTCAGAAGGAAAGGATTGGAGAATGTTGTCTTTGTTCATCCTAGACTCATGCATGACATTACTGTGAGCAGTAAAATTCCAGAAACAAGTGTATTTTCTCCTTATGCAGTCAGTGCCACCTCTGCTGTGTTTCTTGGGTTGGAATCTCAGTGCCCTGGAAACACCCAGCCTGGTCTTCCTTGTGTCTTCTTGGTGATTACTGAAGGCTTTAAATGCTTTCAGTAGTTTAAATGGCTAACAGCTCCTGAAACTCTCTAATTTTAGTACTTGAAATAGGTAAAATTCCGTGGCAGAGGGGTGGTTGTTAGTAACTGCCGTTCTTCTGGCTTTGGGGATCACAAACTCGGTGCTCAAAACAGGCTTGCTCTTTATTAAAGAAAAACATTATCAACAGTGTCCTGTTGTTTGTGCTTAGTGGATAGATCTGTTGGTTTGAACTGGCCCTGTTCTCTTTACAGAACCTAAAGGAGGGGAGTGTTGGGCTGGAGTCCTGCTCTGGAAGTTGAAAAGGCTTCTCAATATTAAGAAGAAACAATAGTTTAAACTGGTCTTGCAGGGGAAAGTAGCTTTAGAAAGAGACCTGTCACTTGGATTCCGCTAAGGTGAAGAGATTTTGCTGTTTCATTTTCTAATTTTTTGTTTGTGGAGATCTTCTTCAAGAGAAGGGCCATCTATGTTGCAAAACATTCTTCCTTTAAGAAGATGATAGGAGAGATATCCTGTCTGTGGGTTCTTTGTGAAAGGTACCAAAAAGTTCACTTGAAAGCTGAAAAAGGCTGCTAACAGCTTCTGATGATGAAGCTGTGCAGTTGTGCTTTCTGGTTGCAGCAGGTACAAATGTAATAAAAAATTACAGAAAATGAATGAAGCTAAAACTGTTGGATGTTGCAAAGTGCAGCAGGGAGCATGTTTGCCTTGCAGAGGTGTGTGCTGTTTGGGCTGTGGGTAAACAGGGAGGATGTGCAGGCACATGTGGCCCTACATTGCTAGCAGCTGGGTGTTATTGACCTCCAGAAACACATCAGTGGCAGTGGAGCAAGGGGCCCTTTTTAACAGAAAGCGTTGCCCACAGCCTTTTTGTATGCTGTATGCATTTACAATGAAGGAGTTGTTCTCCTTTGTGTTTCTCACCTCTGTTGGATATCATGCTTATTTTTCAGAAGGAAATACCAGTTAGTTTCATAAATGAACTTCTTGGATGGCTGCACTGAGATCAAAGTCAGTGTAGTCCAGGGTCCTGGTCTTGGCGAAGGTCTGCAGCAGATGCAAAGAGAATGCTTAGGGCATCATTACAGGTTTGGTGAAACGTGCAGCGGAGGTTACATGGCCATGGTTTTACAGCTTGAAAGGTATGTGCCAGAGCTAGCAGATGCACTGCAGGAATAGCTGAAAGTTCCCTTCACATTTTATTCTATGTCTACATTAGCAAGTGCCACAATGTAAAGGGAGCAGATGTTGAGTGCGAACCGCCCGTAGTTTGGTGTTGAGGACCCGGTGTTCATTCACATTTACATGCGTTCTGGGGAGCTTTATTTCATGCTTGGTTATACCTGTTCCTGTGGACAGAGCCATTTGTGGATTTAAGCACATCTGATTTAATCTTACCCCAGCAGAATTATGTGACTGTGCTCCAAGGCAGCTCTGCCGTATGAACCAAGGAGCAGTAAATGGGGATGATCAGTGAGTTTGCTTCAAAAGTACATTTCTAACTGAACTAAGGCATTAATGTAGAACATGCCTTTAAGCATTTGAAATCACTTCTTTCAGAGAGATGGAGTGACTACTGTGATAGCAGAAGCAGTGTGGTATAAAAAGAAAAAAGCACCACTTGACAGCTTGAGCCTTCCTTTCTGTAGCATATTGCATGTTGCACTGCCCCATGACACTACTTTGCCTTAGTGTGTGAAATCAGTATCAGGAGAGAATCTGCACGACCTTACTCTGCCACCTTCATGAAACTGTGTTTCGTGCTGCTTAGTACAGAAAAATAAAATGGTAGATTTCTTAAAAGGAAACAAAAGGGGGGGGGGGGGAATGAAAGAAAGGAGAATTAGATGCTTGTGAGGTGACTTGCTGTATCTGAGGAGTCAGCCTGGGTGTCTCAAATAGGTTAAATGAGATGTGAAGGTTCCTTCCTGAGGACCTTAAAAATGAAGCAAGGTAGCAAAGTACTAGGAGAAAATACTGATCTCTTGCAGTGTGTCTGCATCAGACTAAAATAGGGTGATGTCTGTTCAAATTGCTCTGCAATAAGGCTGTGATGCATCAGCTTATGGCACTAAATTTTGTGGGAGTTGCAGGGTTTCCATAACAGAAACCCAAAGGTTCTTCTCAATGTGGGGAAGGGATGCTTTTATTGTCAAGTTCTTTGCTGGAAGTCAGACTGTGACTTGGATCATGTTTAACTCCTGGTTTATTGCATGTGAGCAAATAGTATGATGCTATCACCTGCATTTCAAATTTCCATTGTAAACTCTAAACCAGTATTTCTTTCTTCCTGAGACTAGTTTTGAGTTCTTCATTAAAAGCACATGCTCTTCTTTCCAAGTATTGGTGACCCAGGTGATTGCTAGTGAAAACCAGTTGTAGTTATGTTCCATTCCTTCCCAAATGTGCTTTGGCTCTGGCGGGGTAATCAGCTATTCCTTCTTTAAAACGCTGAATTGACGTGTTAATGTCAGTCTGTTCTGGACCTCAGAGCGTACCTCTGTGCTCTCAAGGGCAATATGGAATAACTTGTTCAACTACTAATCTTTTTGTAGTCTGTGCTCTGCTGCCCTGATGGAATAATCAAGAACAACACTCTCACCAGCTTAAGGGTGGTGACAGCAGTGTTGGAACAGTGGTTGTGATGTGACAGGGCTGAGGAATTGTGGTGTAACCATAGTGGCAGCGGTACTGTTACCAAGCGTTACAGGATGCACTCAGTCTTTAAATAGCACTTGATCTGTACACACTATGTCACAGAGCTAAACCTCTAACTGAAAAACTAAGTTACTTTAGAGGGTTGCAGTTGCATTTCTTATTTTTCTTGTTTCATGTTGACTAAGTTGCAGCAATGCAAAGCAAGGAAATTCTTTAATCGGAAATTTTATTCTCAACTAGTGGCTGTCGTGTTTTACCTGGCTCCTCATTAAAAAATAGGAAAATGTGTTCCCATTTCAATAAGCCTTTAGAAAACTAAAGGTTTAGGTTGGATGTTAGGAAGACGCTCTTCACTGAGGGAGTGGTGAGGTGCTGGAACAGGCTGCCCAGAGAAGCTGTGGATGCCCCATCCCTGGCTGTGTTCAAGGCCAGGCTGGATGGGTTCCTGGGCAGTTTGATCTAGTGAGCTAGTGGCTGGCAGCCCTGTCCACGGCAGGGGGGTTGGAACTGGATGATCTCTGAGGTCCCTTCTAACCCAAGCCATTCTATGATTCTATGAAACTGTAAACATGAAAACATTGCTTCTCCAGTGATAGGAATTCAAAGGTCTGTGTTTCTCCATTTATAGCTTTGTTTTTCATATTTGTTTTTGCCACAACACTGAATATTTTCCATGTGAATAAGACTTGAAAGATTTAGTCTGCAACATTTCTATTAGATATTTAATAAAGCTTTTGGGCTATACAATGAATATTTTAAAAGTAATCAGTGGCTTCATTAGGATGCCTAGTGGCAAATGCTTAGTAATAAATCCAACTTCTTATGGTTTTCTCTAACCTACATTTTAACTTATTTCAGACTTCTGAAGAATTTAAATTACTGAAAACTTTAGTTCCATTTAGAAGAAAATACAAATGCAGCATCGTGAGGAGGGAGTTGGTGCATCTGCAAAAGTGAGGGTTAAGTCAGAGGGAAGGTTGTTTTCATGCAGAAGGCTTTGGGTCAGTGGTTAACATGTACAAATGTAATCATACTGATGAGATATGCCCTAGCATGATCGTAAGGGTATGTGATAATGCCCTTTTTTAAAAAAAAAAAAAAAAAAAAAAAGCAACAACCAAACCCACATCCACATCTTGATCCACATCTTGGGGACTCCAGTCAAAGCAGTTCCCTTCCTATGCCATTGCATTTGGCATGTGAGAGGTCAGGCAGAGTGCTTTGCATGGGCTGGGTTTGGGAGTAAAGTTTGGAGCTGAGAAACCAAGGTGAATCTGATGTCATCAAGGCAAAGCAAAGAGAGTACGTGATCAGGTGGATCTGATATTATTAACTGAGAGGTAATTTACTATTGCTTTGACTACCTGAGGTCAGATGATATTCTGAAAGGCAGAGGTGCCAGGTGAGCCTCTGCTAGTCAGCTTTGTTTCAGCTGTGCGCTGGTGTGGCTCCCCTGCTACTGCTCTGTGTCTCTGCCTTTCTTGTTTATAGTTGTGTAAGGCCTCAAACTCTGTGGGAATATCAGAATTGTTATTCTGTAAAATAATATAAATATTGTATATGTATCAGACTTCAGTGCTAAAGTGTACAGTTTGTACAACAGAACAGGAACCTCTTCAGTACATTTATTTTGTAGCTTTGTTAAACAATCAGTCCTGCTTCTGTTGAAGAATTTGTAACTTTTTTAATGCATTGTTGGATAATTACAACTTTGAACACATCTACCTATGCCAGACTTAAGTATGGTTTGTTAGAATATCTTATTTTGAAGTTCTATTATTGCAAAGGGCAAAACATCTTGTGAGATGACACACAAATTCTCAGTGTTCTTCTGGAAAAATTACATTTGACAAGCAAAATAACTATTTTGAAAAGAATGTTGAAGGATGGGGAGATTTTTGGGTTTTTTTGGTTAGCTTTTTTTTTTTTTTTTTTTTTTTTTTGTTGATTTTGTTTTTTTTTTTTTGCAAGTAATGAACAAATGAGTTTGAACTTGTATCAGCTGCTGCTCCTGTAATTATTGGGGTCCTTGGTCTTGCCCCAGATACCCCCAGTATTTTATTTATGAAGTAGCTTAAACCTTCATTAAGGAGCAGGCTATGTCAGTGTTCCTGTGGAGTGGTGGAAGAACTCACTGCAGGGTACTGCAGTGCTGCAGATTCCTCAAAAAATGTCCTGAGGCCATCGTGGGTATTGGCTTCCCTCAGCTTAGTGGTGGTTCAAAGCATCTTCCGTCTCCCTGCACTCGAGGCATTTCTTCGTGGGAACCCACGCTGCTGTTCTCTGATTCTGCCGTGAGTTATTTTCAAGGCTCTTTGCAGCTTAATTAACTTCTTTATGTGTTGGCTGCCTGGGCTGTAAAATGCAGCATTAGTTCACCAGCGCTGCGGAGGCGGTCAGATGGTATCAGGGAGTTCTTGCCGCTCATCTGAGGATTTGCCTTGCCCTGCTCCCTGTGCTGCTGGAGCTCCTGGCAGTGGGTGGAAGGAGCCTGGGTAGTTTCAGTGTTCTGGAGTCTCATTGAGCCATATCTGGAGATTTCCTGCGAAGATGAGATTTTAAAATAACAGCATAGCTATCTTCTGTGTGACTGGAGCAGCTGTTCCTCATCCTTAGTTTTAGTGGTGCTCTGAAGTAATACCAGATGGAAAGTTTGGGGAGGAAGCGGTTAGGTTTCATTGCGAAGCTGAAGACAAATTTCAATGCAAAGCAGCTTCATGTCATTGTGTATTTACATTGTTTTCTGTAAACCTGCACTGAGGTTTTCAGGTGAATCCAGAGATTTGGAGTCTTACTTGTTCTTATGGAAATCACTCTGGAACATCTGTTCTTACAGTTGTGTTCATCCTTCAGGTATTGCAGTCTAGCTTTTGGAAAAGGTCTAGGCTGGGTTACAGCCTTACGCTCTATCTAAGGGGATGCAGTGGGGGATCCAGGCCCTTTTCAGCAGTGCCCAGTGCCTGGACAAGGCAGCGGCCGTTCCCTCTGAGCACCAGGCAGTGCTTCTGTGCTGCAGGGGTGCTGGAGCACTGGCACGGGTTGCCCACGTGCACTGTATGGATTGTGCATGACTGTCTGCCTACTTATTTTCCTTACAAAGCATTAGCCCCCTTTTTTAATGTAACAGCTTATAACTTTCTTGGCTGCCAGGAGGCTGTTTGAGGAGCAGCAAATAGGCTGTAAATACGTCATTATAAAACAAATCATGTACCCTGACCACCTCAAGCCTTCAGCTAAAAGGAGCAAGCACTTTTAAGACAGTTCAGTGTAAAATAAATTCATCTATAACACCTAAATATAACAACTTTGATTACTTGAGATGAGAGGTTAGAAAAAATACTTTCTTCAGTCATCTCTCTCTTTCATGAGCCACTTACACAGTTTCAGAAAGAGGACGAAATAATACTGGAGGTTTCTCTTCTTGTGTTAAGTACTAAGGTGGCAGGTACAGAAGAGAGAGCTGGAGAAGCTCTGCCATTTGGCAGCCAGTCTCTGGTGTGTAAGCCCAAGAGATGTGCCCTTTAAGTAGAATTGTAACAGTAGTTTCTCTCTTGCAGAGGCATAAAAACAGAGAGGCAGCAGTTGGTTTAAGCCATATTGATCTTTGTTTTGTTTTTATAATTCAGATGCAAGTACAAACCTCAAAGAAATGTAACGCAGGCTAAAGGTCTGGCTAACATAGTGCAAGCTATCCAGATCTGCTGCTGATGGTTCGTTCCCCTAGAAGATGATGCAGTTATTGCAGCGTTTGCTGCAGGGGATAGACACCAAGAATGAAATTGAAATGTGTACTTTTCTTTAGAAGAGAAAACAACTTTTATGTAATTTCTAGATTTTTTTTTTTATGCACTACTCATGCTTCTTTCCTAGACTTTCATCCAGCCTTAGTTTTAGGTGCTGGATAATATTGAGTGAGGATTTATGAATCTCCAGGAGTTTAACACACACTCTCAGTGTGAGAGTGCTTCTAAAAATAAATTGTTTACTTCTGTATCTGAATACTTAAAGCCATTGCTTGCTTGTTTTTTCCTCACAGCTCCTGGTGTCTCTGGAAAGGGATGGAAAAATAAGTTAATCAACATTTTCATCTTATGTAATTTGAACAGAATGCTTTGATACAAATGTGAAGTTTTATTACCCTTGAGAATTAAGGTCAGATATGTGGCTGTTTACTCTGAAGACATCTAATATCAAACATGGCACAATTACTGTATTTCTTACGTACAAAGTAAGACTGTTTTTTTTGTTGGAGAGATGGATAATTATACTTCTCTTAATTTTATTTCAGCTTTACTTTTGGAAGCTCAGTCAACACCGTTTCAAATAACTCCATCAACCATGGCAAATATTGTGAAAGGCCTGTACACACTAAGACCAGGTAAAAAGAAAAATGCTGGAGTCTCTCAGTGCTGTTGGTCTGATATGTTTACTAAATGTCTGCAATTGCTAACTGTCTAATGTATATTTAACCTGCAACCGTGTGTTGTGTTCTGTCCATCTTAGTGCTTAGTTGTGCAGGTCACAGAAATGGTCCCTTACAAAGTACAAGGTGACATGGGAACCATGTGGCAACCGAAGTCATTTGGGGAAAAACACCACAACACAACAGCAAATCCTCTGCTGTGAAGGCAGTGGGAAGACCTATTTCTTGTACTCTGGGGGGAAAAAAAAAAAGATTGCTTTTTAATGAATCAGTTATATCTGAGGTTTAGAACTTGGTGTGTTAAAATAGAGTTATTGTGAGCAGCTCAGGCCTTTGATGTAAGGTGAATGACAGTTTCTTCTCTGAAGCTGTTGTTTGGATGGTATTTTATGTAAGAGCTGAATTTAATTCCTGAGTACATCATGGACATCTTGTGCAAGAATAATTATATTGAAAGCAAAAATGTATTGCAGATTTTAATCAATTTTGCACCAGACCCTTTCATTCTGTAACATTTGGAGAATTGAGCAGAGCTTGAGCCTCTGTCTGAAAAGAGTTCGGCAACTCAGGAAATACTCAAAATATCCTTAAGTGCTACCTGAAGTTTGCTGCCAGCTTGATTCCTGACCTGAAGTGGCAGTTCTAAAAGTAAGATGTGTAGATGTGTAATTGTAGCAATGTTAAAGTGTTTTTTGTTCTCTGATGATACACTGCGGTCTTGCTGTCAAGCCCTGTCTGCCTCAGAGATGGAAAGGAAATGGTTTCTCCTGAAATTTGAAATGAAGTAGATGATCTTTAAGGTCCCTTCCAACTCAAGCCATTCTGTGATTTCAGAATGAGTGTTTCTCTTGTTTTTCTACATCTTAAAAAAGAAACAAAAACAAACACAAAAAAACAATTAGATCTCCTTCTTTCTCATCTTCTTACAGTACTATGTTGTTCCAGCTTCAGTCAATTTTTACATTGGAGTTACCATTTATAGAAATAGAAGTAGAGGATATGGGAATGCTTTACAAAAAAGCCCTTTGTAGTGCAGTGTTTAGCATTTGTGCAAGCCAGAAATGTCATGGACCCTCCATTTTCAAAATGTTTGGATAAATCACTTTTAGTAAGCAGCAGCAGCAATTCAACAGCAATGCTCAATCAGTTAACAAACAAGCAGAACAAATACAGAGCAGGTGTGAAACAGTACTTGTACCTCCATTGAAGTGGGGGATGGAGAAGCAGGGTTGTATGGTGATATTACTGCAGTCTAGTAGTAAGGCTCAGGGAGGAGTTTTCAGGGTGGGTTTGTGATGTGCTGTGCCTCTCTTCAAGAGCATCCAAAGATTCAGTAGGCCTTGAGAGGTGCAGCAAGAACTGAATTTCAATTTTATGATGAAGTTGATGACCAAAAAAAAAAATCCTGTCTACATATACACGTGTTTTTAACAGTGTGAATATTTGTTCTAAGGTTTTGTTTCTTTGTATTAGTTCAAAATACTAGAAGTTAAAATAGGGCAAAGGTACACAGGAAACTTGCTGGGTTTTTTTCCAAAGATTGAAGTTCACAAATGATGCCTTCCACGTATTTTGTTGTTGCCTTCCCTCTTCTTACAGAATGGGTACAGATGGCACCAGCTTTATTTTCTAAATTCATCCCAAACATTCTGCCCCCTGCTGTGGAATCTGAGCTTCAGGAATATGCTGCTCAAGACCAGAAACTTCAAAGAGAACTTATGCAGAATGGATTTACCAGGTAACAATTATTAGTCTTCTCTAGCATTTGAGATGGACAGTGCCAAAATGGTAAATACAGACGCATGTAAAAATGTTGAATAATTAATTAATGAGATAATAAAGAACCTCAGAACTCAATATCTAAAACATGGCCTAATTTTGTACACATCTTGAGTGCTACCAATGCTGCAGATGGAACCGAAAGTCAGAAGACTGGTAACCTTAAAATATTTTCATGAAACACATTAGTTATAGTTCATGCCTACGTGTCCTTTGGTTGCACTTTTAACGCACAATCACATTCTCATTCAGCCTTTTACGTTGGTCATTTACTTTCTATAATGTGGCATTTTTTTCATAATGATCCTGAAAATGTCAGTTGATGACTTCTCTTTATTAACTTCCAGAGCTATTTATACAGCTAAGGTTTTTATTTTAAATGAGAATTTGCATTCTGAACGAGCCTTGAATTGAAGCGGAGGGGTGAGCAAACAGTAGAAGAGACGGTGGAAAATTTTCCTTCCCTGTTGTTCAGTCTGGGCTGTGGCATTTGCTGTACGCTTTTTTGTTGAGCTGCCTTGGTTAAAGCCAAGAAGGGTTCTGGGCTCGGGAGGAGTGTTGATATGACTTGTGGGTTTAGAAAACTGCACTTCTTTTTTGATGTGGCTTGCTTTCAATTTATTAAATAAAAAAAAAAAAGAAAAATACAGCTTTGCAGTGGCATAACTGAGTGAGAGCATTTAGTCCCTGTGAAAGCGTTTTGCACAATATTCTTTATGTGGTTGTCTTGTCAGGGGGTTGGTGCATTCTTGTAAACATGGAGGGTGTGTAAAATGTTGGTCTGTCATCATTAAAAGGTAAAACAAAACTGAAGTATGGTTGATAATTTGTTGTGTGACATCTTGCAGTGATACTTGAAATGCATTTTGAGATGTAGCATGTTTTTTCCTCTGTTCAGGAATATATAACAATTCTAAAAGGCTCTAAATGATAAGGTTATATTCCTGAATATAGCTGTATACGTATATATGAATTTTTTGTAAAGGTGCATGCCAAGTCTGTTCTTCTCTGGGTTGGTGTGAAATGTCATCTGCTTTCTTCTGTATCAGAAAGTAGTGATGTCTTTGCACTTCCTACAACAGTAACCACGAGGAACACAGCGCACTGAGGTGTCTGAGCAGCACTAATGGCCTGTCAGGCTGTAGCTGAAATAGTCAGTTGGTCAGCGTTATTACATGCTATTGCTGCACAAAGTGGGAACACAAGCCGATCACCCAGTGGTATTTCTCTTGTGAAGGGCCTTAATCGAGGCAGACATAGCAGGTCTATGCCCCTTAGAGTGGTTTTAGAGACAGAACACTTTTTGTATTATTAGAACCACCAATTTCAACCAGTTTCCAGCAGTTAAGTGTTAAAGTGTAGCTACTGTGATGAAAATATATTGGAGTCTCTCTTCCTTATATAAAGTTTCAACAGCAAGCCTGTCATCACAAGAATCTTGTGAAGCAGCAAGATCTTCCAGGCTTAAAAGTGTACATAAGAATAAAAGGAGACTTTTTTCCCAAATGGCTAGGAATTTTGCTTTGGGTGTCCAGGAGGAATGCTCTAAATCTGTTTATAAAGCTCTAGTTATTGAAATATTCCCTTTGGAGGGAGAGTGCTGTCAGCTTGCGCTTAGCCTGGTTGTTGGATTTCCAGGTAAATCTTAGTGATTTAGGGTGATAGATGCAGAATTTCTTTAGATAATTCAGATTTCTCAACCAAACCTTATAGAACTAAAGAAAACAACTTTATCCATGACTGAAGACCACAGTGCATATGAGCACTTTCCTCCTCTTCATTCTGTAAAAACATTAGCCTATAAAATTGAACTTCCTGTTTTTACTGGTTAAGTAGATAAAACTAGCTACTATTTCTGTTTTAGCAAACTGAGATTCCTGCAGCCGTCTAGTATTGGCCGTTTGTGTTTTTTCTAAAAGTCCTTAAGAAGTTGATTGTGCTGAGGTCTTTTATTAGTGTTTTCCTTTTTGCAAATGAGCATACCTCTCTTCCTCCTCTTTCCTAGAGGTGACCAGTCACGCAAGAGAGCTGGAGAAGAGTTAAATTACAGTAAGTACGAGGCTTGGGTTCCTGGGGGGTGCCGAGGTGTCAGGGGTTGCCCCTCAGCATGCAGCCAGCTGTCTGGCCATGTAACCTCTAGCATTTGAAGTAATAATGCAAACCTTTTGGGTCCAGAGGCTGGCTAACTGCCAGAGTCCCATGGCCACCTTCAGTGTGGTGGTAAGATGGCCTGGCTTCTAGGGCAAAGATGTTTCTGCTTCATTGAAGTACCAGCTGAGGTCTTAAGGATAAGTCCCAGTTGTCTCCTTGGTCAGGATAGACATGACAGGCGATGAAATGATCAGTCCACCTCTGATGTAAGTCACTTGTTGGTGATAAAAGGTTTTGTTTGTTGATAGAATGGGAAGGTTAGAGATGATGTTGTGCTGTTCAACCTGCAGTCCTCCGTTATGTGCTGAGAAAACGTTTGGCCAGGAGAGAATCTAGTCCCATATATTCTGGATTAGGATTTAAGTATGGGGTCCTGTTGGCTTGTCATGAAATTGCCTTGGGGTCTGGACAATAGTATCTATTTCTGGTGCTGCTGTGAACTTCGTTTTATCGTACTCTCTCCACAACGTTTGTTCCTGTCCTTTCAGCAGAGCGTGTTTGCTTCCTTTCCTACCATGAAATGTCATACAGTTTTATTATGAATACTTACCATAACCTGAAAGGAATGAATGGATGTTTACTTGGTTTATCATCTTCAGGTTACACTGTTAATGTTTTGCAGGCAATGCTGTTTTTAGGATTGTTGGGGAAGGGAGGCAAACGGATGTGGGGTGGAATCTTAATGAGAGGGTATCTTTAACTTTTTCTAATGTTTTCAGATGGCTCATCAGCTTGTGCAAGCTCCAGGGGGTACAGATAGTGAATATACTGGATCAGCTTCTATTCCTAGCCAGAACAGACACTGGAGGAGTGCAGGTGGTATCCGGAGCCTTCTTTGGCAACTGCTGACACTTGAGCTCTGACACGAACTATGCCTTGAAGAAGAGTTTTGGACTTTCTTCTTTATAGAATAACATGTCAGTTGCTGCTACAATTGGGATGACTTTGAAAGACATCTTCCCTTGGTCTAGTCTCTCAACAAGTTCATGCTCTGCGGTTATTGTGAGGAACGCACCTTGAAAAATAATCCTTTCAAAGTGGGAATGGGCAGCCAAAATCAGCAGCTTCCAGAAGCGTTAGAATGGAAGAATCTTTTTTGCACTCTTTTCTTAATATTAAGGACATTCTTAAAACTAGTTAACATGTCAATGTGTTAGTTTTTAAACTTCAAGGTATTTTCTGGAGCTTTTGATTAAATAATAAGAATAAATTTTCATTATTTTGCAGTATTTGTTCATTAGTATAAAAATCTCACCTTTAAGAGTTGGTCCCATATAAATGTATCTTCTGTCAGGGAGTTTTAAATTCCAGGTTTGTCTTTTTGTTACTTGTTATTCTGAACTCTGATTTCCTATGTGTTTGTACTCTGTGCCTTCAGCTTGTGCACTTTGCAGCTTTAAGGACCATACTTTGTTACTGCGAAATGTGTTCTTAAGGAAAAACTTGATGTGAACAAACATTCTGCAAAGTTGCACTTTTCTCTTGTATCAATGGGAAGTGGATTTTAGGTGGAAGGAGGGAAAGTTGAACCTATTATCATCACTAATAGTGACTTGGAAGTTTGTCCCTTTTCATTTTTCATATAATTAGTGTTTAATACTGGGACTAGCTCTTGTAGAACCCCCCTCTAACTCCTCATTGGCTTCCGTAATTGCAGTCGATGGAGGTGTGGATTCCAGACTGAAGGAAAGACTAAGATGTATTTTATGCTGTGTTATGTAGAAACATTAGCTGCCACAGCTAAATTTTTCAGGTTGGATGTGGAAAAATTTTCCAGTCTAGTAGGTCTGCAAAGGGCATCTCTGTCAGCACAAACCAGGTTTGCCCCTGGTTGGTCACTGAATAATGCCTGTCCGAGATCACTTTGTATCTCCTGTGCCATTGTTCCTGGTACAGGGCCCTGATGGGGGTGTGATAATGGATGTAGTCAGCATCAGGGAGTCAGAGTGGTGTAATGCGTGCATGTGTACCTGTCAGCCTCCTGCTTCCACTCTTACGTAGACTCAGCTGGAGGTCCAGCTGAATCTGCTTCTGGGAGATCTGGACCTGTGGTCTGAATCCTAATGATTGTGATGTGCGTTTTAATCCATATATGGCTAATTTAATTCCTTGGAGGGAAGAAACATACTTGAAAGAGCAGATTATCTAGGGTTTTTTTATTACTATGGATTTATTTTTATCACCTTTAGGTATGGAATGAGTTGGTAATATAAAATCTTTCTGAAATGAAACAAAAGCTTATTCAGTGATATCTTGCACAACAGTTAGTCTGTTTAAAAAAAAAAAAAAAAGAGAACCCCTTTATTCTTGCATATATTCAATACAGAATGCAGGAAGAAGATATAAAATAAATAGATGCGGCAGGGACAGTTTTTTCTTCTTTATGCTTTGTAGCCAGACTTCATGTAAATGACTTCAGTTCTATCAGCTTCACATCAATCATTTTGGCAATACCTTCAGTTTGGAGGAGGGAAAAGGAGGAGGATGAAAAGGACACTGTGATTGACAGATTCCAGTCTGATTATACCTATGTATTTCTTTGCATGCTTGCAAAGCAAATTTAATTTTGAGGAAGCTTTTCTCTTAAAATTGAATGCAGTAATGTTTTGTTTTCCAGGTGGAACAATGCCAGCAGTCTAACCCTATACCTAATAGTGTGGGAAAATGCCCTGAACAGGGGTTTTCAAGCACTCATAGCATTTGTTTCAACATTGCTACCAGCTACTTAAGTTGAAGCAACATTAAACAAACAAGTGTTCTGAAAAATTTGGCTGAAGTACACAGTGGAGAAGTTAATAAACACTAATAGGGAACAAAAAATGATTTGCCAGCTTCCAGATTTGGATCAGTTTTGGCTTTAAAAGAAGAACAAACCTCTGATAGTGTCCTTAGCTTTAAAAATCACTCTGTGCTCAAATGACAGTGTTCTCTCGGGTTCAGAGTAGATGCATTAACCTAATCTGGTTAAAGTTTGTTTACAACTTCATGACTGTTCTCATTCTTACAGTACAGTAATCAAGCTCTATCATCTTTGTCAAGTGATTACAACTTCTGTTTTTGAAGTGTTTTTACTGGTTTAAGTTTGTAAATAACACTGGTTTTGCTTCATGTTTGAGGCAAGGATTTTAACATTCATTTTATGTTGCATTGTGCTTGGGACACAAACTTCTGGAACAATAATTCCTTCAGCAGGTAAAGCATTCCTGTCGGTGTGGTTCACTTTGTACGCACTACGAGCAGTGCTTGGATGCTTCTCAGTCCTGTGTGGCATTCTCACTTGGCCAACCTACACAAGAAATCTGTTTGTTAAGCACTGTATTATGTTGTAAATTTGGCATTAAAATTTCTGTATGTTTTGGCATTATTAACATGATGCTGAAATACTGTTTGTCTAAGACTTTATCATTGTGACTGAGCATGAAATGGAATACATCATACTATACTAAATTATTTGTTTCTCTGTAGACTTGCATTTTACAGTAAAACTAACTCTACCAACTTGAGCATTGGTACTGTAAAGCCACAACTATGAACAGCATGATCCTAACTGCAGTATTTAATTTAACCAAATAACTTGTGGTTAATCCGTTGCATCTGTAGCTTACTCTGTTAAGAATAAGCAGTAAAGTTGGTTATACAGTGGGTGTTCTCTTTATGTTGCACTGGTTCTATAGCCAAACTTGCTACATTAAAATATTTTTAGATGAAAATCATTTCTTGATTTTGAAAGCTGACATACCTAAGTTTGTACCGCTGGCTACAGTGTGATGGCAGGAGACTGCTGGTGTATGGTCGAGTTGAGCTTTGACCCTGATGAAGGTGAGTCTACCTATGTAAGTACTTGTCTATAGTTATATTGCCTTGATGCCTTTCTGCAGTGATTGAGGAAGTATTTGTGAAGTGAATGCTCTCAAATGAGTGTTTTGACTCCTTTTGATAGAAAAGATCATCCAAATTCATGCCTTTTGAGTTTTCAATGACATGGCTATTACCTCTTTACAGGTTTTTTTTTTTAAAAAAAAAAGTCATGCTTTGAGTGACAGAAGTATTTTTCACGTGTACCGCAACAGCCCCAGGGGAAGGTAGAACTATGGAATGAAAAACAGCTACTTGAATCTCTGCTCTTGTCCCCACCCAAGCTCCTGCTGAGAGCTCAGGTGTTTTGACACCTGGACACACACCAGGGGTCACACAGTTCAGCTCACAATGTGCAAGTTGTAATGCCTTTGGGATCTGTACAGTTCTGAAGTACAACCAGGAGGTACAGTTAGGGAGGAATGGTCACTGCTTGGGCTGGTGTGCTTCCTTTTCCACTCCGTTGGGGCTGTGCAGTAACACAAGGATAGTGACTGTGATATTAGTTGGGTGGTAGAAAAAGGTTCTGCACCAGAGCGTGGTGGTCATGGAACAGGCTCCCTGAGGCAGTGGGCACAGCCCCAAGCTGCTGGAGCGTTTGGTCACTGTTCTCAAATGTGGGGTTTGAAGGCAGGTTCTCAATCCATAGCTATTATGGATTCCTTCTGTGAAAGGAAATGGGCGCCGACTCTTATTTAATCTTTTATCTCTAGCTAAGAGGAGAATTTGTAGGTAGGGTTGGGGATCTTGCTGTCTGGAGCTTTCTCTTGAGTTGTTCTCTGGCTGCTGGAGGAGAAGGTTCTTCCACAGCAGGATTAATGGTGTCTGCCTCTAATTTTGCCTGCTGTCCTCCAAGGTAATGGTGCAAGACAGTCACACTGAGGGTACTCTGCTTGTAGCACTGCAGCATTTAAATTCTGGATTTACATAAATAATGATCTTTTTGGTAGGCTTGCACACTCCAGATAGAGTGGCAACCACAGAGGGTGTGTAGTGGGGTAGACTTTGGTAGGTGTCATCTTCTCAGTAACTCCTGTACAGAGGAAGCTCCTTTGTCCAATAGCACATTATTTTTGTACCATAAATTGGTGTGATACAGGCCCAACAAGGTATTTTTATGCTCCAGTGCCTGTTAACAGAAATAAGTTCAGAGAATCTAAATTTCATCTTTATTAATACTTCAATACACTGCCTTTGGATAGGAAGCAGAACCAGTGTGAGGGGAGGCCTCAGCTTCTGTCAGGAGGTACAGGAGGTTAATGTCCCCTGCATTGCAAACCAGGCCAACTTGCTGATTTGGCCTCAGTTGAAAGCTCCCTTACAAAGTGCTTTGTGCTTTGCTGAAGGGGGTGGAAGGATTAAATCCACGTATTTTGACTTAACTTGAAAGACTGGTTTAAGGGGATTCCAAAATTTCATGGGCAATGAGTGCTCAGAATTCCCTTCTGGCTCTCTGTCTGTTCCTGGGGTGCTCTGATACACTTGGTTAATGTTCCTCTTCTGCTGGTTGGTCTAATTAGTGCATAACAGGCAAGTTGAGTCCCTTAATGATGACATCAAGCAATTTAATAATAGCACTTACAGTTGCTTTAGTATCATCAGGTAATCATTTCTTAAGACAAACTGCTAGTTTCTGAGAACTCGGGTAGCGGGGTTATCACCGGTTGCCTTTGTGGGCAGCAGGGAAGTTGCTTGTTATCGTTGTTGTATTTGCCCTCTGTCAGCAAGCTGAACAACCCGTAAATGAAAATCCCAGCATGAGAGCACCATTCTGGATAGAAGATGTGCAGAGCTGTGGTGCAGCTGGTGCGGTTTGTTGCTGTCGCACAGAAGCACCTAGTGACTGCAGTGAGCTCCTGTGAGCATACACCTGGAGAGCCTGCAGAGGCAACAGCTGTGGACCAACTGATGCACTGCAAGCTCACATTGTCAGAGTAACTTGTTCAAGGCTTCCAGTTTGGGGTTGCGAGCTGTGGCCTGCTGGTACTTGAACCCCTGTTATCAAAGGGGCTGGGAGCAGAACTTGCCAGGCAAGGCCTGTCTGACCTGTGTGAGAGCAGGAGCTAGCAGGCCTGGTTGGTTCCTGTTTGAAGATGAATGCTGTATTTAGTCTTGAGTAGGCACCTGCTGCTCCCAGTTGCTTGTGCAGCTCACATTGTTCAAGGTACACAATTTTGTCTGCTGCATGCTGCAGTTCCCTTAAAGTTCTCCTGAAATTATATTTTGTGAAGAGCTCTGTGTGTAGTCATCCCAAGGGCTTTTACCGTTGCATCTTGGTAATGGCTGTGGTTTGCCTTGGCTTCTGCTGTGCTTTCATGCTGACCATGTTTTAGCCTTACAGTGAAAGTCTGGCTTTCATCCATGCCACAGAACGCTACAGAACAGAGATCCATCATACCCGTTCATTTGATTATAATATAAATAAACTGATTATGATTATCCTATTTGTTCCCTTCACTACAGTGCCTGCAAGCATGTTTGAGTTATGGCTCTAGTCTTCACAGAATGCTGTAGTTCTGCACAGACATGCTGAGAGACCCCTCAATTAAAATGAGATCCTTCAGGTGTGCTTCTGGGCTGTGTCTCCCTCCATGGATGCGTCATGAATTGGGAATTGAAACTGCACACACCGTTGTTGATATAAATCCTTTACCTAATTCATGGTTTGGTATAATATCCAGCATAAAATTTGCCTTTTCCTAATAACTACAGTATATGAAGCTAATATTTCTTAGAGCTATCTGTTACAGTCCCAAGATCTCATTTGTTGTTAACTAACTCAGACCTCCTCCTTGTGAGAGGAAAATCAGGTTTGGTTTTTCTAATGCATCATTTTGATGTTCGATGTAAGAATGAGTAGTTTAAATTGCTTACCCTGTTAGTGTAATGATACCCTGTAGCTCTTTGTAGTCAGTCCTCACTGTTATTCCCCTGGATGCTAGTTCCACTGTTCCCTTCTTTTTCAGGTTTTTGTGACTACAGCAGCTGATGTGATCTAGTCGCTCTAGTGTTCTGCTGGTCACCTCTCTCTTGTCAGGACTTGCAGCTCTCACTACATAGCTTTCAAATGGCAGTTTATTCACATGGAATAGCTTCCCCTTTATCTCTTGGTAGTTTCTTTATTTCCTTAAAGGCTTTTGGTGAGGAAGCACCTTGTGGCTCTTGCTGTATGCTTGCTGAACAATCTGCCTTGCTGTAACCCAGCTGCACTTGCTGCCATGTGAATGTGTTTGTCCATGCTGTAAGCTACTGAAACGAGCCCTTGTCATGCATGCTTTATAGCTCACTGATTTAGCACCACAGGTGTCTCTGGACAGGCTCAAATATCCAAACCCTGGTGTTGCAGCTGATCAGTTCGAATGGGAATTTGTGATACCAGGCTCTGATCCTGCTGATAAATTAGGAATTACCAAGTTGATTTTTTTTTTTGGGCGAAAGTAAACAAAGTCTTCATAATTTTATTTAGCAAAGAGTTTCTACAGTGGAAATTGCACTGACTTTACTGCAAATTCTCTGAGATTGGACTAACTGATTGTCAGGGCTTCATGATTTGCCATTACAGGATATCAACCAAGCTTACAATTAGCCAAGTCCTCTTGTCATCTTGCCAGCCCAGCGACTCATCTTCTAAGCATCTGCATGTGCCTGAAGATCCAAACTAAGCGGAGCAGACTGAGCTGGGCAGTTCAGCGGCAGCTCAGCTGCTGTGGCTGAGTTTTAACTTTGCAGTTCTTGCTGCAAAATGGCCTCTTTCATCTACAGGGCACTTTAATGCCTCACTATTGAAATTGCCTATCACCACTCTTGCACCTTCGATTGTGAAATTAAACCGCAGTCAGTGATGTGTGAGTTTCGGGTGTCACCTTTGAGGTATATTTGCCAAAGCCATCATGTCCCTCCTGGAGCATGTCATCTCTGGGCTCTGCTGAAAGAAATCACAGCCATGGCTTTCTGTTTCCAAAACCTCAGAGATCAGCATGGCTGCTCTGAGCCCCCAGCACAGCGTGAGAGGGCTGGGCGAGCAGTGGGACCCAAGGCCCTGGTGCTAAGCTTTTAATTAATGATGTAATGACGGTGTGCGTGTGGCCCATGGCTAACCTTTGGGGTTAGGAGCTGCTTTGCCTAATGAGGGGACAAACAAAAGATTGTCCTTTGCCCCGGATTTACTTCAGTAGGCTGGAGGTGTGTGCTGGGTGGCAGAGGTGTAGCTACTTTCCAGCAAATCTTTGGTCATATTTAGAGCATTTCAAGAGCTTTATTGATTTTTCTTGAAAGCATCCTGAAAGATAACGCATGTGAGGCTAGTTCCTGCTGGAGCTAATTTACCACTGAGCTGGTCTGCAGCCTCAGAATGGCTTATTTCAAGCTTAGCTTAATTTGACAAATTATTCTTGTGTTAGATACAAATGCTTTAGCAATTATTAAATAACTTTCTTTACTACATCTACAAGCTGCCTATGCACAGGAAAAAAGTCAGATCTCCTGTTTAGTTATGTTTCAGTCAAATTGAGGCTGCTGAACTGAATTCACATCTATTGAGTGTTATTCTTACAGAATAAATAATTCTTCTCTTGGCTCGATCAACTTCAAAAACAACTCACTCAGTCATAGACACTAATCTCTGAGAATTTTCAGAATCACGGAGAGCTGAAAATAAACTGCCAGGTCATGTGGAATGTGACAGCTCATGAACAGAGAGGAGGTAGCACTTGGTTTTGATCAATGCGCTAAAATTTTGCGAAAGGTGTGTACCTTCATAGGCCCAAGTTCAGCACCTTTCAGCTTCTCTGGAGTGTCTGAATTCTGTCTGAAACTTGTAATTTTCCATGTAATGTCAAATGCCAAGTCTGTTAGCTTTGCAGAGTCCTCTGATGAAGGTGCGCAGCATCTACACAAATCCCCCACCTCCCCTCCGGGGCTCTCTGGCTGTAGTGTGCTCTTGAGTGAGTGTGCTGTGACAGGACAGGAATACTCAGGGAAGGACAACAGTGCAGACAGGAGGGCTCTGTCCCTGTCTGAGGAGAAATAGCATGACCTGAATTCCCCATAGGCTTAGTAACCCTGCCCGCGGTTGTCAGAGCAGGTTTGATCGCTCTCTCCTGCGTGGATGACGTACTGGCAATCATTTAGCAGAGTTGCACTTTAATTCTGCTAAACAGTCATCCAGCAGAAGAGATTAAAATGCTGGTAGCTTGATGTTCCCAGATTGAAATCTTAGGTACTTCCAGTGTCAACGTAATGGCTTCCTCCAGACTTGGGGAAATAATTTAAATAGATTCAAATTTTCTAGCAGCTATTCAGGTTTGTTATTCTCTAGATGTTACTGTGCTGCCAATCGAGTACTCCTGATCTGTGGGCTCCCACAATTTGTGGTGCTCTTCTGCTCTTACCTTTTTATGGTCTGCTTCAATATGTATGAGGTTTGATGCTGTTTGCAGGTGTGTTCTCTCTGGTTTTGTTCTCAAGCTGTCCAAACCTGTCACTTCTGGCTCTCACTCGAAGTCAGAGCTGTTGGAAAGGCTTATTCCCATTTTGTGGAAAATTCTTGTTAGCAGAGGGAATTAAACTATATTTCAGTATTCTGCTTTTTGTTGCAGCAATGGCTGTTCTGCTAGAAAATATGATGGTAAGAAGGATCTGCTGGGAATTTCAATTACTTCAGTGTGAGAGGGCTGATTTTCTATGTTTTTCTTGTCTGTATTTAATAAGAAAATATAGCTTAAGTTTACTAAATTACAGAGCTGCAAGAAAAACCTGCCGCACGAAACAAAGCAGCTGTTGTAAGGACAACAGCAAAGCAAGGTGGAACACAAAATGACCGATGCTGGTGTTACAGAGACTGATGGAAGTGCTCTCTCCACTGCCCTTGGGTTTCCCAGTAAAATACCAAAGCTCTGTGGTTTTGACGTGGGGTCTTTGCTCAGCAAGTGCTCAGATGTGTGGCTGCATCCGCTCCGGTGCAATGACAGAAATGGCATTAATCAATTCCTTAAATTACGCACCAACCAAAGAGGGATGTTGTGTGAAGCTGTGACCCGACTGAAGGGCGCAGACATGCAGAAACTGCTTAGACCGTAAACTGGGCAAGATAGTAGAGTTCGCCAGAGTCATAGACCTCAGAGTTCATGGCAAATCACTTCCTTTAGCGAGGAAGGGTGATGGAGGTGATGTGGGCTCAGTTTGGTGCTGAAAGTGGTCATAAGCTGAGGGAAACTGAGAGACCTTTTGTTCCACATGCAAGATCTTATATCCTTGGCTAAAATCAGATTTTTTTTTAGAGTATCTTGTTTAAAGTACAATTGCTTACTAACATCAAAATTAACATTAGTGCTATAGTAATGCAGTTTAGGAATTGTTTTTAAAAGTATTCAGCACTTAAATTTACTACAAAATTGTAAGTAAAAAAAGTAGCTCTGCTGTTCCTCACACAGATTGCTGGTAGACCAGCCCCTTGCACAATAGTTCCACAAATGCTTTTGGAATAAGGCAAATACCCTGTTTTTGCAATGGTTACTTACCTGCTGCACTCCCCATTTCTTTGGCCATTGAGAGAGCCTGGGGATTTAAAAGTTCCCCATGCCCTGTTCTGTTGAATCTGCTCTGACTATGGACATCCGAATGTAATTTTTGGAATTTACAGTATGAAATTACAGTATGGTGAGAGGGAAGTTGCCAGTGATTTTGAGAATTTATTTTGCTTCGTGCTGCACCTCAGCCATTCCCAGTCCATTAGGTATGTGCTTCAGCTTTGGGAAAAAGTAGCCGGGTGTGGAAATGCTGCCGAGCTTGGTGTCAGGTATTTTTAGCCCTCTTCTGCCTGGTACTGTAGATGCTTCTCCAAGCATTGAGGTACTTATCTTTAAAAATGTGTCTCTTAGCCGTACTACGCCTCCATTCTTCACCCATGAAGAGGCCATTATTGCTTTTCCTCATCCTCGTTTCGGATGTTGCACAGACCAGGGAATGGCTTCAGTCCTGCCCAGAGATGATGCTGCACAGATGATAAATCCAGGCTCTTCCTGCCTCGTTAAGTAATTTACAAGCTTGAAGTTCTCATCTGCCTTTGATGTCCTCTGCTTTGCTGGCCACCCATGGTCTGGCTTGGTCTGGGCGTTGTCTGACGCACAGCAGGGCTTTGGTGTGGGATGCACCTTGTACATCCTGCAGCATACAGGGCTGTGAGTGGGGCTGCTCGGTCTCCAGAAATGACACCTTATTACCAGAAGTGCCACTTGTTTCCTTCAGAACCTTCAGAAGAGTGGCTGCCTAGCTTAGTTGGTGGAAATCCCACTTGTCAGACCCGAATCTTGTGCTTGCCACAGTACCTTGGAGTGAAACGAGCTCTCTGAAGGCTGACAGCCTTTTGCAAAGATCTCTCCTTGCACTTCGGTAGCCTGTGGTGTAAAATCAATAGCAGGCAGCTGGATTTCTTAGCATTGTGGCTCTTTGTTCTTGTTTTATATTAAGTTGCCTTGTGAAATGTGTTCACACTTCTGTAATGTTCCTGGGCCACCCTTGAGGACCTCTCTGTGTGCATTAACATCCTGGAGTGGTGCTTCTTATTCACTGCCAACTCCGTAAGCGCACGACTGCTGCTCAGAGTGATGATATTGATGTTTTGTATTTTTGATCCTGGGGTGAGCAGGTTCAAGGATCTAAACCAACACGGAAATAGCCCAGCAAAACAAGGTGAGTGAGGTTTTTTTGTTGTTGGTTGCTGTCCCTGAGACTCTGCCTGCAGCTACCAGCAGCTGTGCAGGAGAAAGGCAGTAACACCACTGCAGCTTAAGAAATAATGCACTTTAACTGCTGAGAATACACATCCTCAGGCTCCTGAGAGACTTCTGTTTTTAGGGCCCATGAGCATTGTTCTACAAGCATCTTTTCACGACAGAAATCAACCAAAAAAAAAAAACCTCCATGCCACTTGCCTCTACTAGCCTCTCGTAGAGGCATGGCAGGTCTGCTGTGCTACCAATTTGAAATCTACAGCAGAAATGTCTTTTTTGAAGTGATTTGTTTTTTGCTAAGTCCACTACAATATTTATTTTTTAATGAGTCATTTCTTTTTAAGTTCAGTTTACTAGCTATACCACTGCTTTCTTACAGTGAAAGGATGGTGTAGAATGGCTTGCTGTGAACTCCCTAGTCTAAAGGACACACCTTCTTGGTCTGTGTTCAGAAATAATTGATTGGCAGCTAGAGGATTGCTCCAATTTAGTTCATGAAGTGCCCTGGCTTTTTCTCTAAATTCCTGAAATGACAAAAGATTCATGAAACACATTACTATAAATACTGATCTTAATAAATGCATAAGATTATCTAGGACCTGTGGCTTTGATCTTCTACAAATGGAAGCAGATGAGAATCACCAGACAGACATTTTTGTTTGATCGAAGGCAAGTTGACCACAAGTGAAAATCTGGCAGGACTTCAGTTCCTGTAGAGCAGTCCCCAACATCATACCTGAACTGACAGCTTAAATAGATGTAGCAGGCAACCAAAGGCCATTAAGTTCTTTGTGATTCAGAACTGCACTTGTCTGCTTTCGATATTTTACAATGAACAGTCATTAGTAATTTCCATGGGCTGCCTTTTGGTGCAAACATTGTTCTAATCCAGTGTTCCTGATTTTTATAGTGCTGGCTAATTCTTCCTCTCTATTTTTGGCATTTATTTGGTATTAACAAACTTCCTGGTCCCATGCTTCTTACTAAAGACATTCTTAAAAGGAGCGACATGAATTGCTATTAGTTTCCCATCGGCCATGAAATAGCTTTTCATTAGCAGCTGCCACAAAAGCAGTGCTTGCTTTAATCAACTCTAGTCTCATTGTTTGGAGAGGCTTGCAAGGTTGACTGGCTTTCTCAACTTGATCTGTGCTCACAGTAATGAGGCATCAAGCTAATGAGACCACCGCAATTACAATTAGCAGCTTACTAAACCCTAATTAAGGACCCAATTCTGCTAGGTGCTCAGTGCTTTTTGTAAGTAGCTGAATATCTTTGTATGCCCATTTTGTGTTCTCTAGTTGAAAGCGATACTTGGAGGGGGATTGAAGTTGTCTGTTTATGCGTAAGGAATCTGTGGTTTGTTTCAATGCTAATGGGGTGATTGACCCTAATGATGTTGGCTGGTGTGCAATGGGCAGAGCTGCCTTTCCGTCCTCAGCGCAGCCTAGCATCGATGTCACTGTTAAATGGGCTGTGATCAACATGGCAGGAGGCTGCAGGAGGCTGGCTAACAGCATTTCCTAAAAAACTCGCTATGGTTGATTGCCTTCTGCACGTTCATGCGCTAGTGAAATGAGTTAGCAACTTTGTTGTTCATCAGGGCCAATTACATGCAAACTCTGTTAGCCAGACATGTTTCATTCTGAATAAACAACTCAATTCCATCCTCCTGAGGTGGGAAAATGGTAGCTGTAGTATCTCTTCTGGAACGTAATTTCCAAATGACCTTCCTGCTGCCTGCTCTCTGTTCTGTGTGAGTTGTTGAGCTGGGCAGGTTGCTCCAATAATGGGGCACCTTCCAGAAGTGCATCGAGGAGAATCTTGTCTCTGTCCCAGTCTGGGAGTTTTGCTTGTTTTGTCAGGGAAAGATTGTATGAACTCTTCTTGATCTTCTTGTGGAGGTGGAGTTTTAAGCTCACCAGAGGAGTAGTGCTGTTACTGCAGTAACCCTTGAGTGTTGGTGTGTGAATGTGACCATCCCCGTGGAGGAGAAGTAATGTTAATGTGGCAGCAATCTTGTCAAGCCTTTCTCACATCTTTTATGTCATGCCATTTCTACTTACCTCCCAGCAACCCTGCTGAAGCAGCCTTCTGCACTTTGTGATCTACACAGTACTGTTCCTGGTGATGCTGAGTGAATGTACAACACCAGATGTCTCTCGTACTTCCAGCAGCAGCATGTACTCAGCCCTCTTCCATTTCAGCTTGGGCTGATTTTGCCTTAGGTGTCTTTTAATTTAGATATCCTGAACTGTTATTGCTCTGTTTTCTCAGAGTGGGATCATCTGCACCTCTGAGACTGAGCTCAAATGGGGTTCCCACCAACCATTGCTCCAAAATGCTACCCTCTTCACTTTCCAAAAGTTAACAATTAGCCTTATTTTACATGCTTAGTTGCAGTCATAAATCTTTTGTGTTTTTGTTATGTTACAGATGAAAGCTAATTTCCCGAGTTTGATCTTGATACCTCTTACAGGGCTCTCTATAGCTCTGAAGAAGTGCTCTTGAGTGCCTGAGGTGCCTGGAACCAACTCTGGGTTGTCGGAGGGTGGTTAACATCAGATAACAGACTGTTCAAACACTCGGTATTAATCGCTTTATGTGCCATGTTAATTGGAGGAATGATGTCTTTTCTGTGTTAGGTGAGTGATGAATTGAATGCTAAATGTAGGAGCCAATTTGTTTTGCTGCTGCTTAGATTTAGAGATTCATCACGACTTGTATCAGTTCACATAGTTATCGGTGTTTCCTTTGCTCATGCTTTGTGACTTTTAGAGGCTGGGAACTCTTCCTGCTGTTTATTTATTTTTATCAGCCTTATGCTTTGTGCTTGGTCTTGCTGGATCTGAAGTTAGGTGGCCCAATATTTCACTTAGCAACCTTGCTAATGAGAAATGAGATCAAGATTGAGTGCTTACCCTCCTGGGGACAACAAATTGACCAAAACTCCCTACAGAAAGCGATAAAAGCAGGTCTGGACTCCTAACAGACCTGGAGGAAACTGTCTGGCTTTTGTTAAGAGAATATTTTGTAAGGGTGCATTTGTGCCTTCTGGTCTCAGTCTTAACCTGCTCCCTGAACGCAGCGGTAATGTGTGTGGAGCAGGCAGAAATCCCTCTCTTAACAAATCCCTCTCTTAACAGGCAGGTCCCAGAGCTGGTTTCAGCTATTCAGTAGTGGAAAAGGTCTCATCTACTTGGTTTCTTCTTCCCCTGCAATGTGATATTTGAACAACACATTTAGCTGTTACCATGATAACTGGGCCTTAAAGCCTTTTGAAATACCTGGAGTCCTAAAACTCTAGATGTTAGAGGAGAGGTTGTGATCTGGGAATATTCCTAAGAAAATACAGTGTATTTACTGACTTGCTTTGTAAATAGATATGTTCCTGGCATTTCGCTAGCCCTGCTTTCAGATTTCCCTTTGAAAATAGAGCAGAGATCTGATTTCATTCAAGTGAAATGTCACTGAACCAAAGTCATACTTCCTTACAGGATAGCAATTCTGCTTTGCTTCTCCTTCACTTCTACTTTTCTAATATTTGTAAGATTAGAGTACTGCTAATTCAATCTACTTTGCACTTGTGCAAAGCCAGGGTGAGAAAAGTTGGACTTGATGTATTCGTGCTTAGTCCAAATTGTCCTGTGTGCTTCGCTAAGGTCTTGTTACTGTGTCTGCTTTTGGGCACCTCTTTTTGCTAATAAAATGTTCTTGGATTTGAAGGAATCTACTTGATTTAAGAGAGACTGGACTGTGAAACAATGAGTTTGGGATCTGGGGTGCCAGGGTGAGATCTGCCAGCCCCATGTGTCCTTGCCCTGCTCAGTGGGACAAATTGACAAATCCTGTCCTGAAGTAGGAGGCGGTAAGACATGGGTTGATTAATGGAATACTTTCAGGTTATTTTGGGCAGACAGATCATCTGGGCTTTGTCTGCTTTGTTTGCTCCAAAGAACCCTTCTCCTGTACAAAACAGGCTGAATGCTTCATGGATGAGTGGATGGAATGGGACAAAGGCATGGGCTGTGACTCGGCTCTGCTGGGCAATGCATCCTGCTAGTACTGCTGCTGAGACTGCCTGGGCAGTGCTGGCCTGGCAAGACCGCTCCCTGAAAGGCTCTCAGCACTCACCTTCGGTTGTGTGAAATTGGGCCATTTCTCACATAACTCCTTTGCCACCACCTGTAAATCCAGCTGTTCCTTACCATGCTATCCACAATGCTCGTTGGCTTCTTACTTACCTGTCACATCCAGATATTTCTTGTGTCACATCTAGGAGTTTTCTGTGCCTTTTCTAGTTGTCTTTTGTGAGGGCCAGGTCAGCACCCAACCCTGCCAATACAGCAACACAAGGATGCAGTGGTGATGATGTCTATGGCAAGTGACCAAAGCAGCATCCTGTCTGCTGCAGAAAGGAAAAAACTCCACTTCTACCCAGCTTTTAATATCATACCCCTCTGTGGGTCACTGCAGGACTGTGTCTGTAATAGCCTGCAGGAGAAGCAAAAGTAAAACTCTTTTAAGAGTAGCCACGGGAAAGAAAATTCAATATATGTATCTAGGGTGCTATTATTCATCCAAGGATTTTTAATACACAGTTTTCCAAATCTAGCTCTGGATTTAATAATTAGACCCAGTGAAAAAAAATCTTGGATTTCCAAGCCTTTAGCCTGACAGAGATGTGCATTTACTTGCATTGCTTGAAGTCCTGGAGAAAAGCTGGAGAGTCAGTGTTAGAATCATGTAGAATCATAGAATCGCTTGGGTTGGAAGGGACCTTAAAGACCGTCTCACTCCAACCCCCTGCTGTGGGCTGGTTGTCACCCACTGGATCAGGTTATCCAGGGGACAGCTGTCCAGATGGTCACTGGACAAAACTCTGGGAGATGTAAATCTGTGATATCACCTTCTTAATTATGGTTGTTTCATTTCCTGAAACCTTCATTCTCTAGCATCACTTTGTTAGAAGATCTTGGTTGCCATTTGCCTTTAAATGCTTAGGCATTTGTGATGACTGCTGAATCCACTTAATGCATTACGAGATTAAGGATGGCTTTTGATGGTGGGAATTCACCTTCCAGGCTGTCTGGGATGGGTAATTTCCATACTCTCTCTATTATTTAGATTTTGTGCTCTGTGCAGCTCCTTTGTTCTTATTAATTTCCTCCAAGTCTCTGCCGTCACACTTTTGTCCATGCCCCTGGGCTTGTTGCTGCAACCAAGGTAAAGCCATTTAAAAATCAAGAGTGGATGCTGTCCAGGATGTGCTCTAAACAAACCTGTGGGTTTGCTTTTATTGCTAGCAAGCCTTTCTATGCAAAGGGAGACTCCTGGAGTCCCAGACAAGACACTGAAATGGAGACTCCCAAGCATGTGCATCCCTTTCTATTTGCCCTGTGAGCAACACGCACTGCAAACCACTCGTTTTCCATGCTCCTAAGCTCATGAAGGAACCCACTTACTACTTGGGAAAAGGCAGTCTGTGTTGCACTGTTCAGGGATTCAGTTCATCAAAATTAATATTCTTGAACCTTTCCAGTTTTGCAGCAATTTCAGCAGCTACCCAAGTAACACTTTTTTTTTTTTTTCCTGCACAGGAGTGAGCACAGCATAGCTATCTGAGCCATGAATCAAGGACAGGACTCCTCAGATGTATCTATTGCCATGTGAATGACTTTCTGACTTTTCACACCTCTTTATGCAGCTATTAGAATGGAAAACAATATTTGTCACTATCTTTCACATAAGCTGTGGGGTGTAATTTATCACTGGAAGTTCTCTCAGAAGATTGATTCAGCATCCAAGAAAATGCATGGTTTTGCTGTATGACTGGTAAATAGGTAGCTCTTGTATCCGGGTCTTGGCCAGGCTCCTGGATGCAGGAGAATTTTGCAGGTTGGTTGGGATGCTTCTGGCATGGCAGATCAGAAAGAGGAAAGAGTAATGAGAACTTGTAATGACAGATAACTACAGGAACTTTATCAGTCAGATTAAGGCAATTTCTGATGGGAAAACTGTCATTACCACATACCTTTTTTTTTTTTTTTTTTTTTAAATAGAAAGGTTATGTCTCGTTACTGTTAATGCACTCTTCAGTGCCTTTAGTGACTAAAACCTAATGCAATTTTCTATCAATCCTAATGTCTTTGTTGAGACTGTCTGTAGTTTTTGTCTGATAACTCTTCGGGGAGTTATCGAAAATGAAATGCACTTAAAAAATAAAAAAAAATAATCACCATGTAAAACTAAAGAATTGCATATGTGTGGGCAGCTCATCAGAAGTCTTACCTAATGCACACCGCATCCATGGTCAAAATACAGCCTCTACTGCATCAGGCCTTACAGTCTCACTTGATTCTCAAGCATAGTTTTTCAAGTGGGATTATCTTGACTTTTGCAAATAATTAGCTTTTGGGTGTCAACATTTTGCTTTGAAAGCTTAAACATTTAATAGTGTATAGAGAGGATCAAAAAGGTTCTTTCCTCTTCCCTGGTGGGTATCTATGACAGTTGGAAATCTCTTCCTTTATAGGAAAGGGTGAAGGAGCAGGTGAAGTGGAAATGCTTTCCTGCACTGTAGAGTATGGGAGTTTGGCAAGGTAACATCTTAAAGATTTTGTGACACTTATCTTCTATATATTTTTTTTAAGACTGGGACATGGAGATGAATTACTAAAGAGCAATGTGCTCAAATGAATGGGGATCTTTCATATTGGGCTTATCTTCTTGCTGGTGACTTTTTTTATTCTTATTTTTATTACAAATCATTACTATCAGTAGAAGAGCTGGGCACATTAGGAGGCTGAGCAGGGAGCAGCAAGGGGAGCAGGATTTGGGCCTGCAGGCGGCTGCTGAGGTGCTCAAGGAGAAGTGAAGATGCGAAGAGAGCAAGCAGGAGATCAGCCTGATGGGAGAGCCAAGCAGCCTTGTTCAGCTGCTGGAAATACTGCGGGGGTGCTTGGTTAGGGCATGCCAGCGCATTCATGGAGATGATTCCTGGTGTTTAAGTGCTCTTTCGTGCAGCAGCAGTAGTGTAAGGGAAGCTGGTTAGACAAATTAGGAATGGATTTTTTTTTTTTTTTTGAGGTAACTGCTCAAACAAAACACTGAGGGGTGGAGAGTTCTCCATACCCAGACATCTCCATATCTGGACAAACTTGTTTTTAAGGAATTAGTCTTCTGGAAAATATGCTTTTCAGCTCTTCATGCTTTAAACCATCTCCTTAGGAAAAAATGGGCTGAAGTCAAACCAGGCAGAAATCACCTATGGCTGAGCTTTGTTCTGCCCACAAAGCCTGCTAAAGGAAAATATCTCCATTCAGGAATTGTAGATGCTTTAGGGGAAAATTCCTGTGATTCCCCTTCTATGTACTTTAAAGCATATGGCAAGTTGCAGGGGCAGGTACGTGGGTTGATACATACAATGGAATGCCTTTAGTGATGCTTGAGAACCATAGGTGAAATGTCTGGGGCCGGCATTGGATCAGACCGGTGATGCTTTTAGGTGAATTTCCTGTTACTGATGTTGATGCTGATGATGTTTGAAGGTGGAGGAGACGGGCTGAGCTCAGCCTGCTGCAGCTGGCTGCGTCTGGGAATGAAGGCTGTGCCAAGGGCAGGGTGAGTTGTGCTGGGAGTCAAGTTGGGAGTGACCCATCTGTATGTGTACAAAACCAGGGCAATGGAGCTGGTGGAGTCTACCTTGAGTAAAATGGATGTCAAAGTAAGTAGCTTGAGAAATGAAGTCAGTAATTATATGATGCTTTTGTTAGTAATGGTGTCCTGTGTTCTGGGCGACTGTCTCCTGCCTTGAGGAGTTCCTCCGGTGTGTGGGCAGCATTCCTAAACTCTGGGGCTTGGAGTCAAGCTGTAATTTTCTGACCTCCCTTCTGTGAGCAGGAGCGGCAATGCAGCCCCCAGCGTTGCCTGGCTGTGGCACTAGTCAGAGTGGGCTTCAGCAAGGGGTGGGAGTGGGCCTGTAATGGGTGCACCCATGGCCCTGCTGGAGGGGTGGGTTTGTTCACCCCAGTTTTAAGGGGAATTCCCTGAGGGAAGAGGTAGTTCTTGAGGAGAGAAAAGAGGGAACAGTGGGGGTGAGGAGGGGAAGTGAAGAAGTCAAGTTTGACAGCTGTTCGCATTTTTTTTTTTTCTTCCTTTGAGGCATTTACCACAAACTATAAGGGGAAAGCAGATGGGCAAAAGGCCCAGGTTAGGCCCTGTGTCTTAGGGACTGGTGCCTTGTGCTCGAGCAGATAATCTGCTTGGTTGCCCTCAATGTGAAAACATCACTTTGAGCCAAGTGGATGCCATACTTCAGAAATCAGAGTGACCCAATATCAATGTTGTGTACTTCCCCCTGGCAAAGGACGCCAAGAGAAATTGGAGGGCCCTGAGGTGCTGGATCCATGCAGTGGCTTTGGCTGCTGCCCTTCATGTGTGAGGGGACACCTGGCAAGGAGGCACTGGGTCCTGACCTGTGCCCTGGGTCTGAGGTGGCCAGGCTCACAAAGTGGCAGAAATATCTTGCTTAGAATTAAGCACTTTATACACACATACGCCTCAATGTATCAGCACTGGTTTTCCAATAGCCTCACTGAAAGACAAAGAAAGGCACAGCCTTTGACAGAAAGGAATCTTTCAGAGTTGGAAGGAGAGCAGGAAGACAAACGTGGTATTTGTATAAATACCACAAGGAGAAAAACTTGTGCAGGTTTATTCTCTTGCTTTGCGTCTCGTTTTTTTCTTTCATTCCTTCTGAAAAGCCACCATCTGGCTGCCTCTACCCCATGAGATGCCTCCATGGAGATACCTGGATGGAATCTGACTTGGTGTCCGTGTGGATCAAGCCTCCCAGACGCATCCCATTGCTTGTCTGCCCTGTGTGCTGTTCTCCCTCTCTTGCACACACAACCGGGGGAACCCTGTATGCAGAGAGACTTTTTTCCTGGTTTGACCCCACAGCCACGATAAGTCTATGCGAACTAGGTGGCACAATGGTGCATAAATAATCAAAGTTTTCCCTATACTGTGTAGGTGGACTATTTTTTCCACTCCCCAGCACAGTGCTCATCTGTGATTGTTGTCCCCATGCCCCTGCAGGGAGAACCTGATGGTGGCACGTAGCTGTGGGAAGTCACAGTTTCTCCTCATCCTATGGGATGTGGGTGGCAGGGGCCATTGCACAAGGGGTGTATGCAGAGGAGCATGCCTGCACCACAAGAATCTTCTATTTGTGCCTCTGTAGGCACAAATTTTGCACACTGTCCTTGCTCTACCTCATCTCAGAGGAGGAAGCCAGTTGAGTAACCAGAAGATGATGGCTGGTCCTCAGCTCTTGCATTCTTGCTGTGACTGGCTTGTGTTGGGGACGTGGATAAGGCTTGGGATCTGAAACAGCTAGGCTAGCAGAAAAAGCTGATGAGTAACATGAATTTCCAAGCACTGTTTTGCTTTTAATCCTGCACAGCTTTTGGATGGCATCAATGACATAGATCTTGTCTGAGCTGGAATTTACAAGTATCTTGCTTTGTGGAACAAGCTGAAAATACCCAGACCCCAAACTTACGCAAATTCACTGCAAGATTTGCTTTAATTTTTGTATTGTCATCACTATTTGGAAACAAACTTCTCTGACCTTGTCACAGGGACAAAACATATTTTTGCCCAGCATGTAGATGCAGAGCCAATTTTCACAGTGGCAGGAAACTAGCCAGGGCTTGTCTGGCTGCTGGAAGCCTCTTTGCCAAGAAGCAGAGGAGCGTTGGTGAGCATCAGGCCCAGAGTCAGGCACAAACCGGTCCTTGGGCAGCTGTGCAGCCGCGTGCAGTCTGAGGCCTGTGCTCTGTCTTGTTCCTGGCTGGCGAGGCAATTGGGGATGACAAATTCACTTCCCCAAGGGACTTCAGCTCTGTTCCCATCCAGTCTGGGCTAAGAAGATAATAAATTTCAGTACTAATCCATTAAGCCTGAAAATACGATTCCAGAAGACATTTGTTAGGAGCAATCCTATTCCAGAAGAGCCATTGCAGTACGTATTTCCCGTATGTATTTGTAAAATCATTCTAAATATATGCATTTATTTTTATGAGCACTTATCATTGCATGAAGTATTGACATCAGCTGTGCACCTGTAGACTGTCTCTGTAGTAACCTCCAGAACATTCAGCAGCCTAATGAGCTTATAGCCTGATTAAGGGCTGCAGGAGACTCCTGACTTCTTTCTGCTGCAAAGGGCACTGGTGGAGATGAGCCTTCATCTGAGGGCAGAGCAGAGCCCTGTGGCTCTTGGCTCTTTTTTCTGCTGTCAGTTCCCTTGCCCTTGCTGCAGGGAATGTCCCAGACGATGCTAGGTTGAACCCTGGGTTCTGTTATTGAGTGAGAAATGTGTTGGGTTTTGGTAGACATCCATAGCCAAGCTCGTCTCTTCCATTCTGTCTGGGTGGTGTTCAAGCAGCTGTTCAAGCAGTGCAGTTAGATAACTGGTGAGGAAACTCCTAAGTGGTTTTAACTGGATCTGGGTGAAGAGGTTTCGACTGAGTGTATTGATCCAGAAAACAGATGTAAACTGTGAATTTAGAGAAAGGTAGGTGAGTTGTTTCAGCCAAGAAGAAAAACAATCACTTCCTTTTCTGGTTCTTTATCTGGAAGTACTCACTTCTTTATTTGAATCTTTGACTTCTTCTTCTTCTTCTTTTTTTTTTTTTTTTTAACAGCTTTCTTTATTTAAAAATTGATCCATTAGTAAACAGATTAAAGTGACCTTTCAAGTCAAACAATCTTGCAGACTGATTCTGAGCAGACTTCTTTTGCTCGCATGTCTCAGTGACAACTTGAAAAGTCTCAAGTTCTGTTAATTTGGAGGCAAACCATTTCCCAAAGTTCATCCCCAAATCTTAAAAACTCATTATTAAATTTTAGTCGTTATTTGGAGAACAGTGTTATATTACCGTGGCTAAAATAAATGTATTGGAAATGCAATGAAAAAAACTACTTATTTTACTGTTAACCCTAGGTAATCTTAACAATTCACACTACTTTTTAATGATATTTTGGTAACGGCATGCTCTTTCCTTTAAGGTTACCTTAATGTATGTGCTGAAATTGGACCTATGTACTTGATAAATTTTTGTCTTCTAGATTCTAATGTTAATGAATATGCCAACATCTTGCAGTGACCTTTGACTTGAAGCTTTCCAGAACTGACTTAATTAAAGATGAGGTGTAACCAAAGTGAATTAAAAAAAAAAAAAAAGCCTGGTTTATTATTCTATATTAAAATTCTCTGGAATTACTCAGCTGTCAGAGGTGGAATGGAATTTATCATTTGTTCACTTAAGTAACTAAATGAACCTGCAGCTTTAGTTGAAGTGAAAGTGAGAAAAGGCAGCGGGGTGCCTCAAGTGACAAGCTGGCCTCCTGGAGGACTTGTTTGGGATTATTCATTTGTCCAGCCTTTGAGGAGGGTCCATTGTGTTTCTGCTTTTGATGTTTTAACTCCGTAATAGATTCTGAACACCGCTCTGTGATACCGAGTCTTATCCATGGATTCCTGCCTTGCTGTGCACCAAAGATGCTTTTGTCAAGGCCACTTACTCAGTTTCTGTTGCTGTGCATCATAGTCTCGTTGCTGGAGGAGGCCTTTCTGTAGGGGGTATGTGATCAATGTTGGGCTCTTGTGAGCCACATGGCAAGGTTGAATGAAGGCGTATGCTATTCATAATTATTTTCACAACACCCACTGGATCAGTTTTAAAATAACTAATGTGAAATGTGAGGAAAGCCTAGCTATAGAAAATTCTAATAGGAGAATGAGAAACTTCCAATGCGAAGCCTGGACCAAAGGATGTTTTTGTCCATTGTTGATTTATCAAATTCTGTAAAAATTGCCTGATTGTGGTCCCTCTGGTCAATGTTAAACTTCCCTCATTTTGGCTTTTATATGTGGCTGCAGATTAGATACCATGTAATAAATCCTGATCTGTTTATCATAGAGTGATTTCAAAGCTATATAATCTTCATTTTTATTAGCAGAGCTCATGAAAACAGAAGTTCACAAATTCAGGGCTCTCTGGGGGCTCTAGTGATTGAACGAAGTACTGGTTTCAAACTTCAGTAGCTCTTCTGTTACATCTGGCAATTCTTAGATATTGGTTTTCTTGGCTGACCGTGTTATTACTCTGTCAGTGAGTACTCTCTGTGCCAACAGTACACAAAAAAAAGAAATGTCATGTTGCAGGTGGATGCGCCCAATGGACCTTGCCCATCACTAGGGTCACTCTGAACTCAAAGGTTTAACAGTCCTGCTGAAACATTTCCTAGCTGTTCCTTCAAGTCTGGAATTTCTAAGCCCAAAATCTAATCTCTGTGTTTCTCCAAAAATTTCTCCTGCCTCCTTCCACAAATAAGTGTCATTTTTTAACATTATGAAGGTAAAAACGTATTTTTTTGTACAGTGTTTGCTGTCATAGGCTTCATTTCTGGGAGTCCCCATAAATGCTGGATCAAGCAAGAGTGATGCATCAGAAAGCAGTGTACTTCTACTTCCTGTGCTCTCTTCCAAATAGACAGAAAACAGTTATTCAGGGTGTTGCAGGTGAATGAATTACTTGCAGTCATGTTAGATTTTGTTGTCTGAAGAGTAGTTGCCCCCCACAGAAGAGCAGTGTGTTCCTAAGCAAGAGACAATATGTTTCAATGGGTCCCATTGTATTTTTCCTTGAAGGTATGAGTAGAAGAAAAATGCAAAGAAAGGGATGCACAATTCCATTGGTGACTTCCACATGCTGCTTCTTGGCTTTGAACAGGACTGGGTGGACACTTCCTGGACTCTTGGACATGGGGACTGATGCATGCTCATGCATGTGTCCTGCATCCTCATGAACATGCCGTGAAGCCCTCTGCCCCGAAGGTTTGCTGAATTAAGGCCTTGTAACTTATTTCATAAGCATCCTTTTGTTTGCATTTCATTTTTTAAATTTCCATTTTTTCAAAGTATGTTCACTAAAAACCTTGTGAATGAGAAAAACGATCCATCCACTTAAATCCTCCAGGGAAGCTGCTCAAAGGCAGGCAGGAGCGCTGTGTGCCCATGGGTGGCAGCCTTCCCCAGAAATCGCAGGCTACAAACTAAGCTCATTTATTACCCGTACATCATGGAATGTGATTATTAATGGCATTTTACTTAATTTTCCATTAATATTATGAAGTATTTTTCCCTTAAATATTTTATTAAACAGCTTTACTGCAGAAAAAGGAAATTAGGGAATTTTGTCAGAAGTTTGCTGCAATGTGAAGTTTGAAATCTGTACAGGAATAGAACAGTTTTAATAACAAACAGGGAAGGAAATGAATTAATAAAACCCAGGAATGTTTATGGTAAGTTAATATGTTTATTTACATAGGTGCATACTTCCACAGACAGTTCTGTTCTTTAGCATTCAGCAGCAGTTCCTGTGTGCTACCAAGAAAAAAAAAAAAAGTGTCCTGGTGTCTGTGAAGGAACGTGATTCATTCCTATGAGGAAAATAATAGCAATGAAATAGCAAAAGAAATAATGTAATGCCTCACTTTGGTTATATTACAAAAGTTTAATCAAATTACAGGGATTGCTCATGTACAAAATGTATATAACACTTCTATCCATTACATTTTGTTTTATTGCCCAATCAAGAGAAAATAATCATCTTCATTAACTGCCTTTTGTTCTTAAAATAGTCTGGGTTTGCTCTTGCATAAAGTGCTGTGGTATGCATGTGCTCCACAGGAACTGATAAGCCAAAGGCCGTCTCAGGCATGTTCTTAAACTGATGCGCTGTTACAAGACTCTTAGGTGCCTAAGTGCTATGAGAGCAGTGATGTCACAGTTCACTGGTGTTATTCTAAGTCCTGATTTCTCCTGCTCAGTGAGAGAGAATCCCATCTTTCAGTTTTCTCCCTGCAGAAATCCTTCAACCTTATGCACACCTGGGGGTCCTGCAAAAAGTTTCACTGACCTCTGGCGATGGTACCCTGCTGCTGTCAGTGCAGTCACACCAGGCCTCATCTGCTGGGGTCATGTTCTCATGTTGGCCAAAGGAACTTGTAGGGTATGCCAGCTAGGATGGCTGAGCTGTCCCAGCATGTGAGTGGCCCATGGAGCACTTGCATGGCCAGCATGGGGGTACCTGATGGGACAGAGACGAGCATCTGAGAGCTGGAGCTGGACAACGAGTGTCAACAGCATGCTGCGGCTTGGCCAGACCCAATTCAAGGAGCTGTCTGGGCACTGAGCTCAGCAAATGGGACGGTGAAGCCATCAAACTTTTACACTATGCTTCTTCTCTTTCCCAGCAGTGGAAAGCTCAGACTTCGTTGTTAATCAAAAGGGGATGGCTTTGTGCAGAAGCCTCCTTGCATCTCCTCTGCAAGGTTCTGTGATGGAGCTAGTCTCACTGCATCTGCAGTGTTTGCACGTCCCTATTTTCAAACTAGCAAAGGTATTATAGCGTGCTGGCTGTCCTTTGTTCTCTGCAGATAAAGAAGTTTATTGCAAAGCTATTACGATTATCACGCTTCTTAGCAAGAGTTGCTGATCTCTGCGGTTACCACCTGAGATGCTCTCTAAGTGTTAATTACTTCCCTTGAGAGTGTTCTTGGCTTGCTGATGCATGGAAATGCAAGTGTGTTAGACCTATGACCTGCTTAGGTATGCGTGAACACCTAGAAAATGATTAGACAGCTCAGTTTGAGAAAACATACATACATAAAGATATCCAAAAAGACTGCAGTTCTCTTTGCATGGACCAAGGCCATGATTGCTTCTTACAAACAGCAAGTGATCAGTGTACTGGGTCAAGTCTTCACTATTTATTCAGATGAATTATCTCTGCTTTTTGAAGGCAAAAATTGCGATGTTAGCTGCTACCTGTTATTTAGGAAAACAATGCATTGAGCAGCTGATGAGGTTTATGGTCCTCCTCCTTGTATATGTGCCAGTGTGACTTTTTTCAGTAGTAAATAGGTACAAACAAGAATTTGTGAATGTTAAGGAAATTCTCTGAGTCTTACAAAAAGCGCAGAATGTTGTAGAAGGCCGTGCTTCAGCTAGCAGGTATGACTGATGATTGTGTTAACTGTTGTGATCTACTACATCATCAGATTTGGAGCTATTGGAAAAGTGTAAGTGTATGGATTCAAAGCATTATACTCTGCAGAACACAGCTGCTTAACAGAACAGGTTGGAAACCAGATTTTTGCTCGAATGGGTAACTCACAAATTTGATAAATTTTTTCTGGCATAAAGCAATTCTGAAAGTAAATTTCAAATTAATGGAAGGTTTTTGATAAAATTGGAAAGTTAAGGTTTTTTTTTTTTTTTTAATTGATGGAAACAGTTGTGGAAATCTCTGGATGTAAAATCTTTCAGAATGAAAAGAAATAAAATATTCTTGAGGGTGAAAATGTTCAAAAGGTTTTTCTGTTTTTCTTGATAGTAAATTGAATCTGTAATAAAATCCCATTTCTGAGGATGAGCTATGGATCTTTCTGCCTGGAACGTATGTAAGAACATTCTTTAATATTCTGCCAGTTTACCATTTTGCAAGGGAAAACATTCATTTTTTCATGAGGTTGGAATGTATTTTCTTTAATCTATTCCTGTTGGGAGGAATGGAGCTTTTAATGAAAATGGCAGTATTTGTCAGATTTCTTTTATCGTATGTA
This sequence comes from Alectura lathami, assembly GCA_013399715.1. Lineage (NCBI taxonomy): Eukaryota > Metazoa > Chordata > Aves > Galliformes > Megapodiidae > Alectura > Alectura lathami. The sequence goes on from VXAV01000417.1 coordinate 648,584, forward strand.
AGGAGTTATTTGGGGAGCTATAAGCATGACAGGACTTGTATTGTTGATGTGATTTAACAGAAGGTCTCAAATTTTCTGAACATTTTCTTTAGGTGTTTCAATGTACTTCTTGGGCTATTTAATGACCAATAACTCTAGCACATGCCATGTGCTTCAGAACCAAACATGCTTTGTTCTGACATTTGTATAGCCCTTTGTAACCTGAATATATAAAAATCCATTTAAATGCATTTGAAGTAACTAAATTGTTCATTATCTTCTTTCAGTTTCAGCCTTTCTTGCCCTCCCCACTTCTGTATATGCTCCTAGAAAGCTGGAATACAGGCTCTCGGTAGAGACAATTCCCCATCAATGGTATTTTAGTAGATGATTTTTGAAATGTCTAAGCTTATCCTGCTCATAGACCTTTTATAGATAACCGCTGAGGTGCTTTTGGGAGTCCAGTGATGGAGACTCCATAACCTTTCTGGGCAACCTGTGCCAGTGCTCCAACACCTACACAGCACAGAAGTGTTCACGTGGAACTTTCTGTGCTCCGGTTTTCACCTGCTGCCTCTTGTCCTGGCACTGGGAACCACTGAAAAGAGCCTGGCTCTTTGCACCCTCCCTTCAAGTATTTACAGATACGAGCCTCTTCTTCTGCAGCCTCTCTCAGCCTTTCCTCATGTGAGAGATGACTGTGTAGATGCCTTTTACCACTTTTGCCACTTCTCTTATAAAGACTGCTGCTGTTTACAGTGTGCTTTTGGCATGTGATTTACTTCTGGCCGAAACTGAATGTTTTCAATACTGTGCTTTTAATGTTTCATTAGTAAGCTGCTGCTTTCATGATGGGAATGAGTCACAGTGGTTTTCTGTGTTATGTGGGAGGTAATAAACATAACTGCCAGAGGGACTTCTATATGGAAAAATATAAATTAAAAAGTGAGAAGTTTTAGCTGGCAGATATCTTTAAAATATGTATCTGAGTACAGGGGGACGATCACCTCCCTGGTCCTGCAGGCTGCACTATTTCTGGTACAAGCCAAGATGCCGTTGGCCTTCTTGGCCACCTGGGCACACTGCTGGCTCATGTTCAGCCAGCTGTTGACTAACGCCCCCAGATCCTTTTCCTCTACACAGCTTTCTAGCCACTGCCCCAAGCCTGTGCCATTGCGTGGGGTTCTGACCAAAGTGTGCTTGGTGTTGTTGAACCTCAGGCAATTGGCCTCAGCCCATCAATCCAGTCTGTCCAGGTCCCTCTGTAGAGCCTTCCTTCCCTCAGGAAAATCAACGCTTCCTCCCACCTTGGTGTTGTCTGCACACTTACTGAGGGTGTGCTCAATGCCCTCATCCAGATCATCAATAAAGATGTCAAACAGGATTGGCCCCAGTACTAGGCCATGTGCTGTTTTGAAACAGTACCCAGTGCCATTCCAGGGTGTTGCTGAGCATTTTTGATATACTGGAAGAAGCAGATCCAATACCAGGGCAACCACTTTCCAGGATAATTATGGGTACTGGAGATGGATCTGCAGAAAGGAGAATGAACCTATGTCTGGGGCTTGAACTGGATCTGGGCTTCCAACAGCATAATGAGGATTTGGGAGGTGAAAAATGTTCTGAGTCTAATAGCTTGTTTGGTCACACATTTAAACTGGTTTAATGCATTTAAATTCAAGTGTAGCAAAGTTTTGGGACAAGTCTAGTTTTAGTGCTTCCATTTCACTGATGTTGGAGGAATACTGACAGCTAAAGAATTTGCAGGGTGGAATAGCAGCAAGATGAGACCTTTGCACTCCTGAAATGAGGAGTATGGTTGTTATGGTTACTAGATTAACTGTCTTCCTATCCCATCTAAATTTATTCTTGATCTCATCCCCATAAACACTGGAGGATGTGGAGTTCCATCTTGAGAGACATCTAGGCACACCAGTCCATCCATTTGTCTTTCAAAAATAGAAAGGAGCCACAGTAACCTCTTGTCATGATTTCTTCAGGATCTCTAGCTGTGTCTATGAGCTCCAAGTGTGTTATTGTTATGATAGTTGATTTAAGTGACTCAGAAATAGTCACTTTCCAAAACAGAGCCCCGTTTCTTAAGAAATCATAGAATAGAGTATGAAGGGCAAATGTATAAGTGATAAATCCTACATAAATATCCCCTTAGGAAAACATTTTCTCACTATTATGTGAAGAAATTTAGTGTGTTTCTGAGTTGCACTGGCAGCTCACAGCTCAAAGCCTTCAGCATGGTCTGTTTGTTCACAGGTTAAATGACTAGAAATGGGAGCATTAGATATAAATGTATTTGAGCAAGAAAGATCCCCAGGGAAGCATGGTTTTAGCAGAAGGATCCTTCTTAGCTTCAGCTGGGGCTGAAAGAAACTGGCTGCACAAGAATGGCCTCTGGAAAATTTACATGCAGAACAGGAGACCTGGAATTGTAATGTCCCAAAATGCTTTAAAACAGTGAGGAACTGAAGCAGAGTAGTGAATACAGGACTTCTATTTCTTTCCATTGTCCATTAATTACCTAACTTATGAAAATCCTCCTTCTGCTCTCTGTAGAATAGTTCTGTCAGAGAAATATCCTTTGATCTCTTGAAAGTAAGCCTGGTTAATACAGCCCTGACTGGATTTCTCTGCCCACGTGTATAGGTTTTCTTCTTATCTGGGGCATTTTATCTTTGGAGCCTTGTTTCTCCTCTAGCAATTGCTTTGCTTGAGGCGATTTAGCTCTGCCTCCTGACAAGCAGCATTTCAGTGGTCTCACTTCTGCACAGGTGTTGAATGCTCCAGGTATTATTCCACTGCCTTGAATCCCTAAATCCCAAACCTGACCTTGCTGGTTCTGTGAGTTTTCTGTAGGTGTTAAATATTTATTGATTTGGTATGAAAATATGACCAGTGATCCCTGTTGACTTCTGATTTGCTTTGCGTCACCCTCACATTTCTGCTTGTACCCACACCACTGTATTAAAAGCTATCAGCAGGAAATATATGCCTATAACAGTAACTAAGGGAGTTACAGCATTTTGAAAGGTGTAGCAAGTTACCTAGGGGATTAAATATTTGTGCCAAAATAATTTGTTGCAAATTAAGTAGCAACGAAACCATTTCACCTGGTGATCTGTTTTGGCTTTCAGCAGATTCTGAGTTTGTTCTAGGCTGGCACTGAACATTGCTTATAAAGCTGACTGCAGAACAAGCAATGAGAGAAGCTTTCCCTGTAACATGCATGCTGGAGTTGGTCAGAAAGCTGGGTTGTTATTCTGAAGGAAGGGGAAGGTTGGTGAGATCCATAACAGAAGAGAATCTGAGGTCCAAGAGCGTTCAGCTAAAGAAACAATCAAAGAGAACGCAGCAACCAGGTCCCCTGGCACTGAATTGTGAATGATGGTGAGGAGACAATGCTTCAGTTCTTAGTGAAGAAGCGTCATCTTCGGGAGCACAGGCACCCTATGGCCGTGAAATCATTGGAAAATGATTGCTTGAATCTGCTGAGGCTGTTCCTAATGGCTGTCGCCTCTTTGCTGTTGCAGAAGTCATATGGGGATACTGATTAGTATATATATATATATATATATATTTTAGTATAACTCCTTTGGGCAGTGGGATTATAAAGTAACAAAGAAATTAAAGAAAGGGGGCATTGAGGATGGCAGAGACTTTGCTTTTCCGAATTTTATTTTTTTTTCATGACCTACTTTTCTAAAGTTGGCGACGGCTCCATTACCCAGTGGAAGCTGATAAGAGGATCACTAACAGAGACACTAAAGGGTTAACCTTGCAAGGAACTGCATACTCTGGGGGGGATAGTGAAGCATGTGGGCATTCAGCACACTGCAAATCAGGATGTTCCCAACAACCATGCAGTCCCTTAAAGCTCAAGTCTGTGTTCCAAGAGGGGTCTACAGTGCAGAGCTGGCACTGCAGATCCTGCTCTGTTACTATTGCTTTTTTATAAACGACATTCTGGGTTGTTGGAACATTGTTGTAGAACTGCTCGCATGGTAGTTGTGTATCTGTGGTTGTTACTCTGTATAAAACACTGAAGATGGATGTTTCAATGGTTTTTAATGTTTCTGCAATGTAAAACATTCAAATTGTGTACAAAAATCTATGTTTTGGATTTTGTTTGTGTATGTGTTTTTTAACTTTGAGAATCTATTTAAGTCTTAGTGATTTTTCTTGTTGATTTCATTTCTGCACTCCTGCAAGACTGTATTATATATTAGATCAGAATGATGCCTTAAATCATCTGCATAAGGAACGTTCCTCCATACGGAGTGCTGTGGGGCCTTGATTCTGTGTCTCCTGGAATTTCTAAGATGTATTTGGACAACAAACAAGCTCTGAATCTTGCATTAGGTAGGTGAAGGCTAAGGATGATTTAAAGGTAGAAACAGGCAAATTACTCTGTCAGTTCAAACAAAATAAAGAGTGTGACTCAATGTTGGCTGATATTTGAAACAGCTCCTCCCCACCCCTCACCCCCAAAGCTGTAATTCTTCCAGCTATACACTGTGAATAGAGTGATTAATTGCAAAATGAAATCTGCTAAACGCTGGTATCGTCAGGGACAGGACTGGTGCAACTCAGGCTCCAGGGACGGAGTTAGACATTTATGTAATTTTGACCACAACATGGGATCCCTAAGGACGGAAAACGCACTATGATGCACTTCCCATGAGAGCATGTGAAGAGAAGGATTTGGGAATCTGTGGCACAACAACTGTAAACTCAGAATCTTGAGGCTGGTGTTAGACAAGTTGTCTTTCCCTCCATCCAACTCTAGAATAACATCTTGGAAAGAGTTACTGTGTGTATAAAAGTACTTCTCTCACCGTTCTAATACTCTTTTGTAACAGTTATGCTTGTGCTGCTTTTGTTTATGGTCCACCCACGTTCCTATTCAAAAAGCTATTATAACCTAGCTATAAAATAGCATACCAAGCTGAAACTGCTGCAAGTGTCAACTTAGAAATGCATTCCCAGCATGTAGAAGGAAACGTCTGTCTGCATGAATTATGAATGCATACAAAACCGAAGGGCAAAATCTTTCTTATTTTATTTGCATCACTGGACTTTGAGATGAGTTACTCACTACCTTGAGTGAATATCAATAGAGTTGACACTTCCATGTGGCTGGTGCTGCAGCAGACATAATTTATTGGACTTGTGTTATCTTCTTCAATGCAAGGCAAACTCCTGGCATAGGCAATGGCTAATCCCTTCCCTTCTCGATTTGGGGGAGAGTACATGGTTGGCTCAGATATGTAGATTACAATTGATTTTGAAAGAGTTGTTTATGGTCTTGGTGTTCTGAGGCTGCGCAGGCTGAGCTGTCAGGCGATGCGAGAGGCTGGGTTTCGTTCAGGCAAACCTGAGACTGATAAGCTCTGACTTCAAGGAGGATTATTTTACAGATTTATGGCATTCTGTTAGCATCCTTGGTTGTTCAGACTGGCTGAGCTGCCTGATCACAAACAGTTTTACCATCTCTGGCAACAGGCATAGAGGTAACAGTCTCAGTGTTGCATCTGTTTCAAGGTGTGCTGGAGAGACAGCTCAATCCTCCAAACACCAAGTGTTTCTTGTATAAAATATGTTATCTTAAAAGTTTTGGTTTACTACTAGTTAAGATGCCCTGATGTTTAATCAGTCCAGGAGGCACAACCAATAGCAGGATGTCCTTCCCGCTCTCATAGTCATGGCCATGCTCGTGCTGAAGAATTTTGGCCACAAGTCACAGCACTCCTAGATGTCAAAAATCACCCATCATCTGCACAACTTCTCTTCGGACTCCAGGAGTCCCCTTCTCCCCTGTGGTCAGCTTCTTCTTTTCCCTCAGCTGTTCCTACAGCAAAAAAGAACTCCTTTCTCTAAATTCCTGTTTTGCTCTGGAATCCCTCTCAAGTGCCAATGGTTCTGTACTTTTTAACAACTGTAATTTTACTCTGTTGCAGTGGGAGGACGGAGAGTTTACTTGCATAGAAGTCAGAGAAAATGGAATGAAACTTGAGCTGCGTTTTCCTCCCAGGCAGGATTCATTTAACTGCTAGCATTCCTTATAGCTCATCTAGACACAGGTAAACAGGTTCATGAGCCATGTGGGGTCCTGAGTCACACAGCAGTGCATGCTGACTCTAATACAGGGATCCTGCAGTTTGGACTAGATTGCTCAGATGTCTGAATATCTGTTGCTGTAATGCATGTTACGTGTTTAGAGTCAACACTTCGATTAAAAGTGAGCTAGCATGCCTTTTACACAAGGTTGCTCTCTGAATAAGGGTTTGGCCTTTCTTTAAAGTATACAGCGTCTCCAGTGAAGCAAGTCAGAAAGCCTTGCCTTGCTTGTCTGATGACAAACTGGTGGAAGGAGAAATCTGGCAGAAGAGGCAGCTCCTGCTGCGTGTTCTGCTGTAGCTGACAGCAGTGCAATCTCCAGAGGCACAACTCACCTTCAGATGTTAGGGTGATAGGGCTGT
>VXAV01000417.1:679128-735474 GCA_013399715.1 Alectura lathami
CTCCCTGTTTCCTTCTCTCAAGAGCCACAACCAGGGATAGGTGTCTGCATTGGGTAGTTTACACCAGTGCTGCTCTTTTTCTGTTACGCAATTTCAGTTCATTTTGTTACGGATATAACTTGTGACTCAAAAAGTCACAAAGAATATTGAAGGGCAAGGAGCAGGAAGTTTTTGTCAGTGTGGAACTTATAACTACTTTTCCACATTTCATTTTGTATTAGTAATTTGCCCCTTTCACCTCATGTTATGGAAATATTTCTCCTATCCTTCTATGCTAAGACCTTTTATATATCATTTACGTCCTCAAGTCATGCTGCTAATGAAACATGAGCTCAAACTCTGCAGAAGTATCAAAAGCATGTATAAGTAATGTATAATAACATAAATTCTGTTGACTGCATGATTCTTTACATTCCTTCTGAAATACCTTCACAACATCCTTTTTTACATTTTATTGTGCCTCGTTGTCACCCACAATTATCCCTTCACCTTATTCAGAAACACTTGTTTTTTTTCTTTTCAAAGTATGTCGTTTTTTTTTTCTTTTGTAGATAAATATGTATATGTAGATAACTTCTGCATAAAATAATTATCCTTCATAATGTTAGGTAGAAAGACTAAGTTTTCAATGGCAAACTTTCATTGATTTGTAAAATTTAGCTGTTCATGCCTGTGTCGGCAGGGAGGGGGTTCCTGAAAGATTACATTATTTGTGGATTATAAAACCTGAGAAACATTTGGTCGACAGATGGGTCCAGATACAGACTTATTTCTTCAGCTCCTGTTTATCCCAAGCATTAACTGAACTACTACATATTCCCAGTGCCAGCAAGTAACTATAATGGGGATCCAAGAACAATGTGTGCACAGGTAATAAAGGGCATGCATGTGGGACGGCTACAGTGGTACAGGAGATGTGACGTACGTACCTACATTAATCCAGGTTTTTGTTCTGTTTTTTATGGAACAACTTGTTAGACCTCTGCNTATGGAACAACTTGTTATGCCTCTGCGACAATGAGGACGCTCAGTTGTTTGTGTGGCAGTCAGTGGCAGAAAGTCTGTTGACTTAATAGGACTACAAATGCCTCATCATGTGAGGTAACTATGCAGACAGGTAACTCATTTTCCCCACCCAGTGTCAACAATACCCCATCAGAAGCATGAGTGTCCCTATATGAATCCCACAGCAAGGTCGTTTCTTTGGTTGCTGGAGTTAACATCCTGTGTTTAGTAATTTTATACTCCCCAGCTGGATGCTTAACACACATTTACACCTGGGAACCACAGAACTACACTCGTTTTCAGTAGCCAATGTAAGTCATTCCCAGCTATGTTGTTAAGGTTGAATGCAGCTGTATAGCAGCAAAGCTATGCCCAAGATAAGTGGTTTGGCAAGCGCTATCAGGTTGACAAAGTGAACTGCAGAGAAATCTGTGTGGCTTCTTTTGCCCTCCACACTGCACCAAATGTGTACTTCCAGATGAGCCTTCCAGATCTCCTTCTTCAGTTTATGGACACGGTGTCTGTTCTTGGATAAACCGGTGCTCCCACAGCTTGGATGCGGCTTTTTCCATGCCAAGGATGTATCGAGATCCAACTCTTTGTATGTCAGGCTCTCAAAGCTTTGTCTCTGTTTCGCCTTTAACAAATGAGCAAATGCTTGTGATTGTCTCCTCCACACCCTGTCAACTTGAAGCATGTTTTTCAGGCAGTCATAACTTCGGTGATCTCTTTGTTATCATGTTTCTTCCTCACTTCTCTGAAGCATTTTTGCCCAGGCAGCGTGTAATTTCAGTCATGTGAAATAGGCCTGTGTATTGCAACCTACCAGCTAGACTAGATGTAGGCAACTCCTGCTGTACATGGCAGAAAATAGAACAACTCCGAGTGCAATAAGTGTTTCAAGTGGCTTAAAAATTGCTTTACTATGAATTATAAACTACTTATGCTGTCTTGATAATGGGAAACATCGTCTACTCTGATTCATTGTAGTCAAGCAACATTAACTTCAGAGAGAAATGGGACAAAAGGGAAACTGCTCCCTTGGTAATGGGGTATTTTGTGTGGGCAAGCACTGGAGATATACTAAATTACTTTACTCTGCTCATTCAGATCCATCTTTGTAGGTTCTTTTGATGTTGAAGTCACTTTATAGAAAAAAGTAAGTTAAAGACTGTCTGAGCAATCAAGGCAAGGAGTTACAAATGTTTATCACCTTGACACATATTAACAGCCCTTAAAGTGATTAAGGTTAACAGAATAGCAAACAAAATAAAAAAAAACACAACAAACATCCAAATAACACCAACAACAAAAACAACAACCGAAAAATACCTAATGTTTTCTTAAATGAGGATTAAGGCTTTCAAAAGTGTGAAACTACATATAGGACGCTTGAGTGTCATTTTTATAAGGGACTGGTAAATTTTGATACCCAGCTCCTATGCAAATGAAATGGATTTTGAGAAAATTCTGAGCTTTCACTGCTGCTTACTTATCTTGGATGGCCAGGTTAGGACACTTCAAAATTGGAAGCTCTTGTGCATTACCTGTGTGCTGAGTATGTTTCCTATTGTTAAAAAATGCCAAGACCAATACTTCCCAGTGAGGTCCAGGGGAATGATTTCTTGATCATTTCTTTGGAACCCCTTGAAACAATGTAACATTTTAATATTATTTTTCTGTTTACAAAAAAATGTATCTGTAAGTACAGAATGAACTTTGAGTTTTGAAGGCTTTATCTTTATCTTATGAATTACAGAAGGATGCTTTTATAGCACTGGGGTTGTGAGTCAGAAGAAAGAGGATTTGGGAGATATCCAAAAGACTACCAGCCCCTGGATCCTCTGTAAAGAATGGGAGTGGGAAGGAGAAAGAGGCAGGGTGAAGGAAGGAGAGATTTCTCCTGTTAGTGATCCAGAAGATTAACACAGCTCCTTTTTAACTAGCCTCTGAGTGTCATGTTCCACTGACCTCACAGAAAGCCCAAGGAGATATATCTCACTAGGCTAAATTTAATCCTTGTGAGTACCTGCCTCTGTCTGAGACTATTACACAGTATTTATTGAGAATCTATTTTACCAGAAAATTCTCTCACAATGAAGCATGAATGCTGAGAGGGCATTATAGATTACCAGTTTGTCTTGGATGTGTGTGTTCAAATTCAATCAGATCAGTATGGTACATGGTGCCATGTAATTTAAATTTAATTAATCAGTAGAGTATATTAGCCACATCATTTTAACATTGTCTTGGTAAAATCCTTGCCCTATAGAAATCAAGGGCAAAACTCTTGGACATGTTGTTGAGATGACACCATGACATTAACTCCTCTGCAAAATGAATGCAGCAAAATAAATTACTACTTACCTCCTCTGTCATTCTTCAAGTTTTTGAACCACTGCCATTTGGGCTAACATCCTCCAACTTCTGCTTACAGAGCAAAGATATTGCAGGAGTTAGTAATGTAAGACCTCTGTCTCTTTATTTCTTTTTGCTGTTGAGCAAGTTGCTTAGTAACTTCATATTTTTGTTTATCTTTTGCAACTTCAGGGGCAGCAGAGTGCGCTCTGAGGATAAATATTCCAAATTTCAAATCTGAGGAACTCAATTTCTCCATGGACCATGTTAAAATGTAGACAAAAAACACTAAACTCTTGTGGTTTTTAACCAGATGAAATTTATTTTTTTGATCTCTCTTGGCAAACTTTTTCTCTTTACACACGTTGTTTTGCTTTTCTGATTCCTTGAGTGAACTAACTCAGCTAGCTGCCATCACAGTGTCCTGGATAGAGGTCCACAAGACCAGTTCCGCCAAGGCAGTTGAGGACATTCTCACAAGTGATGGTGTGTCCCACCAGGTCCCTCCAGAAGTGTGTGCCATGCAAAGAGGCACAACCCCTGGCAGCAGCATGGTTAGGTCTCTCTTTAGCACCAGACCCAAAGGATCAAGGGTTTCTATCAGCAGAGGCCAAGTGTCTCATTGTGTAGGGTTTATTAAGCAAGAAGGAGAACAATATTAAGTGAGCAGGAGAACGGCCTGGCCTGAACATTTCTAACTGAATAGACCAGGAGAAACTGCTGCACTTGATGTGAGAAGATGCTGAACATAATAGAGCAAGGAGATGACAGAAGTTGCAGAAAGTGCCAGGATGATTGGCCAGTTAGGGGAAGTTAGGTGAAAGGTATCCAGACTGCACTGATAACTGGAGGAGAGTTCTGGGGGACTTCAGGGAAGAACAATGTGCTGCCTGACTTGGGTTCTGGGAGGGCAGTTCTAGCATTGCTGGAGCTGAAATTCACCGTTTACTGGTAAATAAATGGGCAGAACTGTGTCTCATGACTTGAACAAGTATATTCAGGAGAATTTGATGGTCACAAATGATCGTAGGGAAAACTGAATTCAGCTTTTCTTATCCATACGAGTTAATTTCAGTCATGGAGATAGTTCTATATGGAAGGATTTAGACATCCCATGGTCTTTTATTTATGAGATCTGTAAAATCTATTATATTGTCTCATAATTTCCATTCTGCCTCAGGTCAAATGCAGATTTCTACAGTACTCAGAGAACTAATAGTGGGAAAGGTTTGCTTTCAGTTTAATCAGAGGTTGTCTGACACTAGAGACTGATTATTTTATATGCATGAAACTAAGTCTGTAGAACTTTTCTGTTTTCATTTTCATTTTCAATGTGCTTTAATTATTTATGATTCTGTGCCTGAAAGTTTGCCATGTGCTAGTAAATCCGAGAAGAAATATTTTAGGGATTATTTTTCCTGTTGGGTAAAAACATAAGTAACTGGAATGTTTACTTAACTTGTTTATATCTGGGCTTTTTTAATAGGCCTTTTAAAAACTTTGAGTACATTACGGTGGCAAGCACTACACAGTCTGGCAGTATAGATACATAGGTCTTTATATGGGTTTTATGTAAGTACTAGATTTATTTTGATGGGAACATAATAATTTTTTAATATGCTTTCAGAGATAGAAAGAAAATCCTCTGAATGAAAATTTGGCTCCATTGAATAGCCTTTTAAAAAAGTGACTGGAAAGTGACGTGTACCCTTTTAACTTGTATAACATTGAAAGCCTTAGAAATGTTAGCATCATTCATGCTAACACATCAAAGTATTGCTGGTTGAACTCAAATCTCTCTGAAATGCTAATCTGCACCCCTAGCTGTAGTAAAATGAACATACAGATGGTTCTTCTAATTACTTGGAAAAAGAAAGGGGGATGATTTCCTTTAATGGTTTCTCCTTCTTTCCAGACTGAAAGCAGTTCCAGCTTTTCCCTCCAGCTAATCTGACGATTAAAAGATGCCTTTGTCTGGCTTTCAGCTATTGAGGTTTCATCGCGATTTGTTAAATCTTCCCATTATGGAGTGAGGTGTGAACCCAGGCTATATAGGTTTTGTTCAGAGGTTATGTGAAGTAGAATTATCATCTTGAGCATTCAAGCCAGAATGGGGGGATATTTTCATCATCCCGTGTTATTGCACTGATGGCAAAGATGGGATTTTGGTGTTAAATAGGAGTTTGAGTCCCAGATACAGCATGGCATTTACCAGGGCATAGACCCCAGGTGTTCAGTCTTAAGGCTTATAGAATCTCCATTTTTATGAGTATAGAGTTGAAGAGATTTGAAATGCATTTCTACAGCCATTGACTTCACTGCTGCTTTGTGGGGTAAAACAGGCCTCAGAGGAACTAGAGGAAAGTGGTCTGTGAATAATTTCAAACATTTAATTTTCACTGTGGACAAGACTAAGGTTCAAGACTTTACAAACACTATCCTTAAAAACAAGACAGGCACACTGTAGAAACAGCTGGCCTGAACACTAGTCTGTTCTGGTCTGTAGGCCCACTACTTCTATCTGCCTCTGGATTACTGTGGTGCAGATACCCTGAAATCTCTTTTCATTGTAGGGCTTCACCCAGTGATGACCTCCAGACAGGTGGGTCTATGTTAGCTGTTGAAAAACTTGAGGGACAAACTTCCTGCTGTTCATGTAATGCTGCCAGAGGAGATGGAAAGTCTCTGTCTTACTTGGGAACACAACTGAGCTGGCAGAGTTGGCCAAAAAGAGAGCTGTGGCTGTGGGAACCCACAGCACACTCTTTATGGCCTCTGTTTGCCTTCAGTCTGCACGGATTGGTTACGTATCTGTTGCCTAATTTCAGCTTTTGTGACTACCTGATGTAAACAAGAACAAGAATGGGGAGCAAGAAGGAACTGACTTGATCTCTTCTATTGCATAATCTGAATACAAACAGAGTAGCCTTTGGAGCGCTGGAGCAGGCTGCCCGGAGAGGTTCTGGAGTCTCCTCCTCTGGAGGTATTCAAGACCCGCCTGGACAGCTTCCTGTGAGACCTGCTGCAGGGAACCTGCTTTTGCAGGGGGGTTGATGACTAGACGACCTCCTGAGGTTCCTTCCAACCCCTACAATTCTGTGACTCTGTGATCCTGTGAAGTCTTCTCTGAAGGTGTGACCCCTCTAGCTTTGCATCGAAAACTACACATCAATGCCAGTGTCATCCCACTACTCCTCCAAGTATTTCACATCATTCAATATGGCAAGCTTTACTTCAGGATTTAATAACATTTTATAAAACACCATTGGAATATTCCATAAGTGCCCATAAGTATTTTTTAATCGAAATATTTAATAGGAACTAAAAAAAAAAAAAAAAAAATAGCTTAAATGAATATAGCTGCTCGATCCACTGCATTTCCTCTGAACTCTGATGTACGCATCTTACTTAATCACTCCCTATCAATAATATTTTTCTGATCCATTTTTGAGGAGCTACTGTTCTCTCCCAGACATCAAAGAGAATGGTATTTGGGTTCATGACAGTAAAAAAACTAATTTAGTGCTCAAAGAGACTTATTGTGTGGTCAGAAATCAGTGGTTTTTTCCTCTTCTTTTCCTATTAACCATAAATTTGTATAACATATTTACTAAGTAAAACTCTAACCAGGGTTAAAAGCTTCTTTTGCCTATTAAAACTAAAAATAGGAGTCATTACTGGTGTAGGACAGAGTTTTGGATTTTTTGAACATATAATCATGTGGGTATCTTTAGAAAAGGCTTTGGAGGAGCTTGTTGCCTAGAGCTATGTATTTTGATTTTGTCTGCTTGAATCTAGGCTTTTGCAATGCTGGAAAAGAAATAGGGGGAAGGGGAGAATGGTTAATTAGAAATTTTTATTTTCTTCTTCCTCTGGAGTCATGACACCTAGTATAATAACAGGAAAAAGTGGTTTGACTAGATAGGATAACAATTGTCAGTTCTACCATAAATATCTGTCCTGCTATAGGGTAAACATTTGTCCATCGTCAGCTTCACCCCCTGTAGTGTGGGGGATGACAGTGAACTTTGCTGCCAGAAAGGCATTCGTTATTGTTTATAAAATGCTGTGTGATTCTTGGCTTGTTAAGTTTGCAGTGATTAAGTTGGCTTCTGTTTGGAAAGATCTTATCTTATTCAGTATGCAGTACTCACTGCAAGCTTCTGAACACCCAGAGTCCTACTAGACCGATAGGGTTACACAAGTCCAATGTAGCACATATCAGTTCACTTTTCCTCTAATGAGGATACGGTTCTTATGATTCCCTACTACTAGGAATGAAGCATTTGAAGAATAACAGCTCGCTCATGGCTACAAAGAATCAGTACTTTTATAATGATAGAATAAAATTTAAACAAAGTGATATAAGATATTTAAATGACTGGTACATGCTAGACCTCACAGATTTCTTCCAAGATTTTGTTATGTGTTATATAATATCACAAAGTACTGCACTTGAGCCATTAATTGTTTTGAAGTTACAGTGACCTAATGCAAAGTTTTGCCAAAGCCAACTGAACATAAAATTCAAGCTTCAGTTGACCACATTATTTGTTTAATGAATGTGAAATCAATACTCACAAAGTAGTGGAACTCCCCCATTTAGTGAAGTAGTAGGAACAGGTCTGGAAGTAGACTTGGCATAAGTCATTTCAAAATGAAGAAATAATCTGCTATTTCAAAACAAACCAAATAAAATAAAATAAAACAACAAACAATCAAACAAAACCCAACAACTGGGTAAATTTTACTGCCAAAAGTAGCATATCTCAGAGCAGACCAGTTAAAACAGAGAAGCAGTCATGAGAACCTCATCTGCTATCATTAACCACCATCAGATGGTTGTCGCGTTAGGCCTTGAAACCATTGGTCATAGACAACAAACACTTATAAATACTTGCAAAGTGAAATGGATTTATTTTGTAGAATAAAAATGTCAATGGATAAATTCCTGATACATATTTCTTGAATATAATGCAAGTTACAGTCTTCTAGTTGATGATATTTCAGTCAATGGATTCAGCTGGAAACAAGAGTGTTGATAAAGCTGGAACTAAACTGTAATTCTTTCTGCTGCCTGTGTACTTTACAAAACCTACAAAAACAGTTCACCAGTCACAAATGCAGTCATAAAATGAACAAAACACTTCTTGATGTGGAACACTAGAGGAATGCTACTTGGAGGCTAAACTGTTAATCTAAAGGTAATAAGGTAATGGAATTGATAGCATCCATGAGGAATAATGGGACTGACTATCATGAACTGAGGAAGTCTACAGGAGGGGCTGGATTTCTGCTTCGTAAATTTCATTAAATAGTGGAAGAATATCTACAGGAAGGCGTGAAGGATGTGAGCTGGAAGGAGTTGAAGTAAAGGAAGTTTGGCAGTCTTTGATTTAAAACGTCTTGTATTTGATAGATGGGAAAAGGGTAACAGAGCTAGAGGGAGCTATTCTAAAGCAAATATGTTAAATAAAGAGGCAGGGGAAAGCCTGGGTGATATTGAGATCTGCAGCAGAATTCACATTTATTTTTGTGAGAAAAGCATCTCAAGTCAGGAGTATTGACATTTATAACCAGTTCTACATATATCAGAATAACATAAAAGAATAATCAATAGAAGTAGTGTGTGGGGGTAAGTCATGGCAGCAGAAATAATCTTGAAATGAATGAGAATGAGAATGAATGAAAACCTTCTTCATTCTTTGAATTTCTTCCGCTCCAGCCCCCTTATTTTGCTCATTTAACAATGGATGCTTTCAATGGTTGCAACGTGCAACAGAGAAAAATAAGCAGCAAAATCCTACCATTAAAGGGAGATAGAGATAAATAAAAAGAGTACACAGTGCATGTGCACACATGCACACACATATATGCACATCACATATATATGCACATGCACACAGTGAGACAATAGTCTTAATAGTAAACACAAATCTATACATTAGGAGGTGAGGTGACCATAAACCATCCTGACTGCCCCTATTCTGGAAAAAGTTCTATTATTTTAAAATATCACCTCACTCTAAATGAGACTGTGCTGAAAACATACAGAAGACTTCATTAGAAGTATCCTTAGGCTTTTTTTTTTTTTTTTTTTTAAAGAAAAAACTCCTGTTGATGTGGGTTATTAAAGTCCAATCTCTGTTTTTCTCCTTTTCTTCAGACTTGAGTTAGCACTCAAGAGCAGAACCATGTACTTCCAAATAGTATTCTGATCTCTATATAGCGTTATTATGCAAATTGTAATCAAACTATACGACAGTCCCCCAGACAAACCTTTAATATTAAGAGGTTTCAAAGTTGCAGGGCAGATGTCTGCTAGTGGGGTAGTTAATTAAATGGAAGATGGATTTTATTAGTTTATATAAACAACTAAGAACAGCTGGAATGATGTTGGTGCTCTGGGCTTTTTCCCTTTCTGTTGACAAATGTTAATTGAACTCGTTGCCACATGAAAACAGCAAGTGGAAAAGGCAATGTGGTCTCTACAGAGCACCAGGTATCAGTTTTTGTCTTGCTCCTGCCCGTTGTTCATCACCAGAGCAGCGCTGGGCTACCGCAGGGAGGAGGAAGGGCCGGGGCGCGGGCGCTGTCCGTGGTGCTGCAGGCGCAGCGCCCATCGCCTCTCCCCAGGCAGAGCTCAAGGATGGGGAGACCCCAGCTCTGCGTGTGATGTTTGCACCTTGGAAGGCGTTCAGACCCCAGTAGATCGGGGGAGCAGACAACTTCTCCGTGGTGCTATAGAGAAGCGTCACTGGCCAGGCAGCGTTTTGCCCTACAGCTGCAAATGCCTGTTACTTTTCCTTGGCAGTCCTCCACCAAGGCCCTTCTGCACACATTCCCCTGGGGCATATAGTCACCGTGACTCCTGGCTGTTTAAGTCTGCAGGGAACATTTCCAGCCCTAAGATAATCCAAGACTCAGCGTTTAATCTGCAGGTGTTTTTGGGAGCTTATTCCCACAGTCTGTTCTAGCTTGGGACATGTATTGGTATTGCACTCTACATCCCTCCAGGGCTTGCAAAATGAGGAGAAACGCCAGCTTTTCTTGGGAGGGGGCAGGAATTGTTGGATCTGATGGATATGCAAACCTACATCCATACGTTTCCAGTTTAACCCTACTTTGTGAGACCTTTTGTTATGTGGGGTTTTTACAGAGGGACCTTTAATAAAAATCTTGAATCCAATTGAACTCAATCCAGACAATAGGAAGATGGTAACACTTGTTCATCCTGTTCCTATTTTTCAGTATAATTCTGCTTTAGCATGCTCAGTCAACAAACTCAATGCATAACTCTTGAATCACCATGGAGTTTAACCTACTTGTCCTGAGTTTGGAAATTAAAATAGAAAATCCAGCAGCCTAACATGAAAAAAAAAAAAAAAAAAATTAAAAATCAGGTAAGCTCCTTTCTTGATCATTAATTCCTGCATGGGTTTGGCTGGCAAAGAAAATCTTAAGGGACTGGGGAGATGACGAAATTAAGCTTGTTTGTATCAAGTGTCTGGGTAGCAGTCTGGAGTAGAAGGCAAGAACAGGGAAAGAAGAATCAGTGATTGTACTGATAACAGTACCTTGGGGCTGAAATGTTTTTATGGAGTGACTCTGCTGACACTGCCCTTCTCATTGCTTTGTAGATTCGCTGCTCTGAACAGGTGCCAAGATCAGCAACAGTGAAAGACATCTGGCAAATGTTCAAGTGCAGTTCTAGTTGAGCAGCACAGGCACTAGTGCACAAATCTTCCCATCAAAGAACCACAATGAACACTGAAAATATTTTAGGATTTTGTCCTATTTGTGCCTATATGAGTGAGTGTGCACGTCTATAAATTTTAGTTCTGTCTTTTTAACATTATCAATGGAAATACTGTTAGTGGTGTTATTTTCAAGTAAGAGTGAGTGAAGTCCAAAGTCTAAAACTGTGCTGATGTGTGCTGTCAAGGAATCTCCCGAAGCCCAAGCCCCAAGCAGGCAATCATACCACATGCATGTGATAAATGAATCAAGCTTTCTGTTAAAAGCAGGTGTTTTATTCCCCATAATACACTGATTGTTCCAAAAGTCAGCAATTCCCAAGGGTAATTTTTTGCCCTCCCTCTCAGAAGTGTTCCACTTTCCATCCTAAATTTGTGTACGGTTAATTTGTTCTTTCATTCATATTGTTCCTTGGCTTAAATACCTCTTTACCCACCCTGGGGTTTACTATTCTCTCCAGCGTTTTTAAACAATACAACATAATTCTGCTCTAACAAATAGACAGTCATAGCAGGAAAATCGTCCAGAGATTGTTGGAAACTAGAGGCAAATTCACCCTGGAATCTGTCACAAAGTCATATATTTTCTTTTCCTTGCAATTTCAAATTAATTGCTTGCTTCTTTGTATAGAAGCTGCTGCATCCTAAGCCACAGTGAAAATGTTTATTATGAAGTGATCTCAATCTTGGCATTTATGAAAAGAGTTACCAAGGCTGTTAAATTGCAAACAGAGTTCTTGAGGAGCATGAGTTGTTGCTGCTTTCTAGACCATTTCCTTTATCAATACATTCTTTGCCTACCTTACAGTTCTCTGGATATTTTTCATCTCTTCTGGTATAGCTGACAGTTCCTCACATGCTACCACACCATATGTGTTATACAAGTTGAAATACATAGGAACTGCTACATAACTTAGCTAAAATAATAATAAATCAGTTCAACTGTTCTGTCTCCTTTCTCTCTCTTTCCACTGTCCTTAAATCTGGTCTAAAATATATGGTAATACCGCTGTCAGACTGAATGTCCTGTACTTCCCTACCACATTTCCCCTCTGTGCCCATTCTTAAGGACTGGTGGTTCATTTGCATTTCTCCAATTACAGGGTTGTGTTCCTATGCTATAAAAATATGAAAAGCCCATACCTAACAGTTACATGTGCCATTTTTATCCAAACCCGGCAGTGGGGGGATTTGTTATGTATGAGTTTATGTTTATTCACTTTTACATTTGTCTTTTAACTTGCTGTGGCAGTTGTGATCCTATACCCTCATTCAAGGAGAACCAGCTCACTTTGCTCAGCTCACTTCATTCAGCAGAATAGGAATCCTTAGGTCAAAAGTAGAGATCTTCTCCTTTATTTAATATGCAACTTCAAGTACATTTTGACTTAAATTCAGGCCCCCTCTTCATTTAAACTGTTAAGATTTTTGTCAGCTCAGCTGTTTTGTTTTAGCTGTTTCCTGAGTTTATTAAAGTTTGGAACACTGATTTTGAGAAAAACAGCAACAACAACCGAAAAACTCCAAACAAAACCCACAGCTGTAAACTTGCTTTTAGAGTTTGTGATGTCTCGGTCCACAGCAGGGACACACACAATCCATTCAGATGACTAAATGAGAGATGGAGGGACAGGCTGGCCTGTCTTGAAATTATCTGATACATAACCTTGTTGCTCCCTGTTTGGTCGTAAGGAGAAGTTAGTGAAGGAACTCCCAGCTCCGCTTCCTTCAGAATTTGCAACATTTTATTGTAGACTCTGAAAGAATTCTCTGTTCAGTTCTCCACCAAACATTTCTGGAAGAACATGAAAGACTTTTTTAAGGAATCATAGAATCACTAAGGTTGGAAAAGACCTGTAAGATCATCTAGTCCAAACATCAACCCATCACCTCCATGCCCTCTAAGCCATGTCCCTAAGCGCCATACCTACACTTTTCCCGAACACCTCTGGGAACTCCACCACCTCCCTGGGCAGCCTCTTCCAATGCCTGACCACTCTTTCTAAAATTAATTTTTTCCTAACAACAAACCTGAATCTCCCTTGGTGCAACCTGAGGCCATTATTTCTTATCCTATCACTAGTTACCTGGGAGAAGAGGCAGACACCCACAAGGAGTTCTGTGATACAAAATAATTTATCTTTAATTATTTATATATATGTTCATTTATTTATACATGTTACTTACTACAGAAGAAGACTAATAGCGAATGAACACAAACATAGAAAGCCAACACCTGAAACTGTGAGACTTAAATGACAGAAGAAACCTTCTGAAGTCTGTAAAGCCTGAGCTCACCATTTTGTGAATATCACAGAGAAGCTAACAGTGTTTCTGCTAAGAGTGTCTTTACTCTACAGGTTAGCGTAGGAGATCGTGGAAGCTCAGCTGTGAAATATTTCTGTGAAGTTTTGTTGTTCTGGCTCTAGATATCACATTTACCCACCGACTGCGGAAAGATGAGGGTTTCAATTAGACACTAATCAGCATCCCTATGCGCAACACTCATACACTTAGAATGTCAAAACAGTTCTAATGAGGCACTGTTGCAGTTTCTGTGACCTTTTCTCTTTAAATAAGAAGATTCTATGTGTGAAATAGATTTATACTTAGTTCGCAAAGAAAATTCTAGACAAGATTAGTATTTGCAATTTTAAAAGAAGAAAAGAGGATTTATTTCTGCTAAAATGTTGAAATATTTTTCCTATTGAACCCCCTAGTAAATATTATCTTTCCAGGTCTTGGCTTTAGAATACAGCTGAACTGAAGAATCTTTCTGCCTGAAGCCAAAACAAACAGAAAATCATTCACAGGAATAGGGTAGGGACCTTCAAACAGAAGATGTACCAGTTACTGGCTTCAGAGGGAAAGAAAATATAGAAAGAAAATATATGTAAAGATCAGAGAAATTGCAGGAAAATTGTTTGGTACAGCTCGAAACAAAAGCACCCTTAAGCTTGCTTACAGGTCTCTGTGATCTGAACATTAAGGTGACCTTAGGGGCTACTTTAGATATTTTGTTTGATTTTTGTTCTCACATAGCAAAGCATAATCCTTTTTGTTATAGGATATTGGATCTGCTCTTCAGCTCTTCAGAAAGAAACAGAAAAATTACTTAGCTAAAAATGTGATTTTCAAGTATTATGTGGGCACTGATGTCATCATGAGGCTTTTTCCCTAGAATATGCATTAAAATTCCAGCAAGGATGTGGCCAGTATTCAGGCAATTTGCAAATGCTCCCGGTTCATTTTTATATATGTCTTGGATTATTCTAGAGAACCAGTCCAAAGCCTACTGAAATCAGCTAAAATCAGTGTGACCTCAGTAGTAGTCAGTTTTCTCCCACAGTAAGTAAAACAACCGTATTTACGAGTGTTAGGAAACACTTTGCAGCACTCTGCTTACAATTAAAGAGTTGCACAGGATGGTGAAAACAGTTGGAATCCTCTTTGGAATCACTGCCTTCAAGTTCCTCCTATATGTGGATTTTGGTATGTAGAGATAAATAGGTACTGTATTCCTCTGGGTCGCCTCCAGCTCACATATGTGAGATTGGACTCCGAAGTGGGATATAGCATCCCATTTTTTTGTGTGGGTCGTGGGTAGGTTATTATGTCCATGAAGTGAAGGATGGCACTTCTCAGCAACTCCATTCCACTCTTGCTCACCCTTTGGAGTGGAATTATGGCTGTATTCCAGTCCATAGCATAATCTAACCATAAATGCAGTGGCACAAATCAGCACTTACTAGGTTTGAAACACCCATCCACTGTACATACTTGTGGGCGAGTGGTACAGGTCTGAACAAAGATTCACAAGTACGTAAGATGAACTCCAATTTTAAGAATAGGTGAAGGATTATGACGGTTGAAATCTGTCTAAATTTTTGGTTTGTGTCCAACACTGTTCCTGTCAAATCAAGAGAATAATAGAATCATAGAAAATACGGGGTTAATATTTTCCTGAGTAGTGAGAGAGATTAGGACATAAACTGCCCATTGTAGTTGTGTCTAAATCCCCTCAGTGCCTTGCAAAACCTAGCAGTGTTCCCTGTTTTGAAGTATTCAGAAGATGTTAGGCTGCTCCTTTATCCTTATCATCTTATCTTATCTTATCTTATCTTATCTTATCTTATCTTATCTTATCTTATCTTATCTTATCTTATCTTATCTATCTCTAGCTAGGGAGATGAGAAGAAATGGAGTTTCACTGATTTTTTCACCAGCAAAGGTCCTGGACACAAAGTTGAGATGGAGGGGAGTTGAGTGAGAATTAGGGCAATAAATAAGGGTCTGATGCCTATGTTTGGTTAAATGTATGATCTCTACACACCTATCCTGGTTTTTTTTTTTTTTTGCTTTCTAATGCCTGAACAACTTGCACTGTTTGCACTGTTTGTTTTGCTTTCTAGTGCCTGAACAAATGTGCACTGCTTTAGAGAATGGTTAGCATTTGTTGTCTGATGTCGAAAAGGTTAGTGACTGCAGACCTGCTGCAGGAGTGAAGAAACAACCCAAATATACTTGGGCAGCTGCAGTATTAGAAACCGTTTGCTGTAATCCACTGCAGGTGAGCCCTGACAGTTAAGCTATTTGGATGCTATTATTTCCTTTGAGAACCTTATATGTTTTTACTCTTAGAGATATGAAAACAGTCACCATGGGTGAGCAAACATTTTACCACCATTACAAAATAAGATTCTTTGTGCTACATGCTCAAGGCACATTTCCAATTATAACTTCATTCACCAGGTATGTAACTGAGTCCCTCTAGTGGCACAAACATTTTTTTTTTTTATTTTTTTTTTTTTTTTGTTTCTGTATGTTATTAAAATTCCATTTTACGGTCATATAGCAGCAAATTCACAGGTAGACTTTTTGGGCACTCTGAGGTCTGTGCCAAAGTGGATCTAGGATTAGATACTGTGCAGGCTCGTGTTAATGAATGTAAATTGAAATTTAGCTGAGAGAAGCAATTACAGATGCACTGGAAAGAGAAGGGCATTCTTGAAAGGATATTCAAGAACTAATTACTGTCAATAAGACACACGCAAAGAGCAACGTAATACCGAGGGCAGCCAATAGGGATAAAAGCTTATGCACAAATCTGTCATGACCTAGTAGTGGAGACTGTTTAAAAACACTGATCTCCACTTAGCCTGTAAACGCGCATCACCCTCTTTCTCACTCATATATTCTCTCTCTCTCTGTCTCTGACACACACACACGCTCCTGGATTTGCAGAAGACAGACATCTAGGGTACTTCTTGGCATCCACAGCAAAATCATATGGGATTAAAAAAACACATCAGTAAGTACTCACTGCATTAAATGTTTATTAAGTGGCATGCTGTCAAAAGATAGATTTAATAGTAAATACAGGAGGACTTTAATGGAAATTGGCTGTGTTTGATTTTTCCTAGGAACTGCTGAAAGCTGCTTCTCGAGGATTACAACTTCACCTTTTGCTTTTACAGATGCTTGTTTGCTATCCATGTGGTAACCTCTGGACAGCCAGTAATCCATTCATTATACTCACTGATTGAGTGCAAGAGTAGTGCAGTTGTAAATACTTCTCTTAGCTGATGGCAGACGACAAAAAGAGAGAAATGATGAATTCGGACAATTTAACCTCCCAGAGCTTCCTCTCTGCAATTCATAGCAATGCCAGCAATTTATTCTCAGGGCTCCAGTTTGTTCAGTCCTTCAAGCCACTCATCATCCCCTGCTACTCCCTAGTGGTTTTTATTGGTGTCATTGGGAATTATCTTCTCATTTATGTCATCTGCAAGACAAAAAAAATGCACAATGTGACCAACTTTCTGGTAGGCAACCTGGCTTTCTCAGACATGCTCATGTGCGCAACCTGCGTGCCCCTGACGCTCGCGTATGCCTTTGAGCCCAGAGGATGGGTGTATGGACGTTTCATGTGCTACTTCGTTTTCCTGATGCAACCTGTTACTGTGTTTGTGTCTGTCTTCACCTTGACCGTCATAGCTGTGGACAGGTATTGTGCCATGGTGTATCCATTCAGGAGGAGGCTCACCATTCCTGTTTGTGCTTATATCCTGGCTGCTATTTGGCTGCTGAGTTGCACCTTGGCTGCCCCAGCACTCGTCCACACTTACCATGCGGAATTCCCAGAACTGGACTTTTCCATCTGTGAGGAGTTTTGGTTCCACATGAAAAGAGACCGCTTAGCTTATGCCTACAGCACTCTCATCATCACCTATGTGCTGCCTTTGGCTGTTATCTCCCTGTCCTACCTGCGAATCTCAGTCAAGCTGAAGAACCGAGTGGTCCCAGGCAATGTCACCCAGGGCCAAGCCGAGTGGGACCGAGCAAGGAGGAGAAAGACTTTTCGCTTGCTTGTCTTGGTGGTGGCAGCCTTTGGAGTCTGTTGGCTGCCTCTGCACATCTTCAACATGATTAAGGACATAGATATCAGCTTAATTGACAAGCAGTACTTCAATTTCATCCAGCTGCTGTGCCACTGGTTTGCCATGATGTCTGCTTGTACCAATGCCTTCCTCTATGCCTGGCTCCATGACAGCTTCAGGGGAGAGCTGAAGAAAATGTTTGCCTGGAGAAAGAAGAAAATTGGACCCACTACAAACTGCATAATGGCCAGTGTGGTGCTGTAAACATGAGAGCTGATGGGAGTGCGCTTCCTTCCTGCAACACTGTAAGTCATTTCCACTTTTAATCAGTCCTGGTTCCTGAAGTTTGTCCTTGGGGTGCAGTCATAACAGCAGAAGTCCCATGGGTTTCTTCCCCAGCACCTCCAGCCCTGCTGGAGAAGGAGAGGCAGAGGTTGTATCCCCATATATCTTTATTTCTTTGACAGCAGCTAGGGGCCAAGGAGATCTTAGGACAATAAGTTCTCCTTATGTAAATCACAAGGGTCCTTCCTATCTCTTTTTGATGTTGCTGGCAGCATAGACCTGGGGGCAGGGAGAAGCAGGGTTGAATATAAACCTAGATACCCCAGAGAGGAAAGGGTGCTTTCTATTGGGTAAAAATTAAACCTGTGCATCTACGCAGAATGAAGTGCCCAGCACACAATTTAGAGTAAAGGACTGGAATATTCCTGTAAGTCCTCCTCTACTAGGGCCATGGTGAAGACTTGCCTCAACTCTCTGATGTGCCCTTCCTGCAGAGCTGACCCACACAGGGACAAGAGCTCTGCAGCCAACAGTGTGGTGTGCAGTGTCCGCACTGTGTGGTTTCCTCCGTCACCACTCTTTTCTCCTCTCTGCTGGCTGAGCAGGAGGAACAGCAGCCTTTGCAGCTGGGCTGCTCATCTCTCTCTATGGGCAGCAGCATTGTGCAGGAATCTTTGCTTTATGCTTTCTGAACCCAGCACGGTTGTGAGATCCCAAATCTGCTGTGTCTCGGGAAGCTGCAGCATGGCATGTAGCGAGATGAGCTGCAGGAGAGGGCAGACAAGACAGGAATTAAGCTGTTTGGTGAGGTGTGACTGATGCAGAGTGACCGACAGCCTATTTGCAGTCACCTGGGGGATTTGTTGATGCTGCCATCAAGGGTGGACAGGCTGGAAAAAAAGTGTGGTGGAAACTCATTGAACTAGGAGAACATTAAGACATGCCACCATGTTACAGACAGCCATTAACACTGACATTGAATTGTGTGCTTGCCATTGTCTTGCTTAACCCCAGACTGCAGCAAGGTGACCACCTTCCCAGCCAATGCAGTAGAATTCATAGTAGCCTTGTCATTGCCAAAGGCTTTCTGCTCATTCCCCAGGGAACAGATTTTGACATGTGGTAATCAGCTTTAATCTCCAGAGACAGCCAGAGACCTTGGTAAGGTCTTCAGGAGCACTTCAGGATGTGTCAGGAGGTAGCAGGTGGAAGGGGTTCTTGTCACCGAGATGTGTGTGAGCACTGCGTGACCAATAGACGAAAGGCTTGTCAAACAGCAGAGTGGCAAGTGCTGTCTTCTGAAGGAGTCTTTTTGGAAGAAATGATTTCCTTTGACATCCACCTTTCAATACAATGAGGGAGTTGAAAGCTATAATCAACCTGATGATTTCTAGTCACTTCCACCTTTGTGAACTGAAAATGTCTGAGATAATATATAAGTGCAGGGGAAAAATTCCTGACACTAGACATGCTTTCTGAAGAGGTTTTTTCCAGCCAGAACATTTGATGACATGATATCCCAGACAGAGGAAAAGCACAGTCCAGAGGCAGTTTCAGCCTTGTTCAACAAGGGCAGCTATCCTACAGTATCTGAATGTGGTCAGAGTTGTACATGCTGCAGGGCAAGGCAAATAGGCAAGGAGGGAGAGGGAAGAGAAAGATTACAGTTTCACTAGTTTCTAAATGTACTCGCTCTGTGAAACTGCGAGTACCATTTTGCTCATCAACATTCAGTAAACCAATCTGGTTAAAAAATACACAGATGCCTATGCACACACGGAGAAAAGTGTTGCGAAAACATTTGAAATCCCTTTGCACAAATTTCTTTACAATTTCAAGCTGTTCTGTTGCTTGTCATGAGGAACTGAATATTAGAAGCTGATCACAGAGACATTGAATCAAGGAAGTCTTTCTAGCTGCCTTGCTGACATTTGAATGACTTATAGAAAGATGCTTTCACTGAATTTTAGGGAATCATTTTCTTTCAAGCTCAACATATGGAATTACTGGAGATTTTGAAAAGGCAGAAAAGAAACAACTCAATTTATGAGCTTTTCATCTGCTTCAGGGCTTATTAAAACAGCGAGCACTGCATCAAGAGTGAGAACTGAAACAACACTGAAAAAATTAGCTTTAACTAACAACAAAATCAGGAGATTTAGAGATTTTTCTTCTATTGAATTGAGCTACTTCAAGCCCTTAATGTGTCAATTTGTAAAGGCTAATTAGCACTGAGATGGCCCATAATGTTTGCAACCCCGTGCACTGAACAGACGGCACTTTAATAAGGAGTGATCCAAAGCCCAGCGGAGCAGCTAGGAAAACTCCTGTTAACCACAGCAGGCCTGGCATCATTTCCAGCCTCCACACCATGTTTTTACCCTCATTATTTGCAGGCACTGCAGTTTGGTTATTAATGTTCTCTTCCATGTTAATGACTTCAGATGGCTGCTGCAAAGAGCTGTAGGAAGTGAACAAGAGCTTCGATTTCTCTGCCTTTTATTTTTAACCCTTGAGACAGAAATCAGCTGTTGCTACCAACAGTCTCTACAGCTATGTTCACGGCAGCATCAAGGGCTGCGTCTCAAGGAGGTGCTAAGCATGGTGGGCACCCTTGTGTAAGCACAGGTGCAAGGTGCACGTCTTGAATCTGACAGCTCTTGCATTTGCACCTGGGGCTTTGTTGTTAGCTCTGTGTTTGAACTGTCACTTGCAGGATTAGATTTTCGCAGAAACACACCAAAATCTTCTTGCCTTTGGGTCCTGAAGCTCCTTCCCTCTCCTCAACAGTCCCATTGCCACCACAGTGACTGTCCTCTCAGCCCTGGAGTGCCATGAGGCCATATTACAGTCCTGTCCCATCCCATCCTATCCCACCCTGTCCCATAGGGTGATAGGGTACAGAGGCACAGATGTGCTCACACAGCCCCGCTTCCGAACATAGCCCTAGCAATCTCTGCTAAATGTAATCACTGTTTTCTCTGATATCCAGAGTAATAAACAATAATAAGATTTAGAGGCACTTCTAAATCACTTCTTTAATCCAGTTATGCAAATAATTATAGTAAAAGCCTTCATGTGAAATGCATTTTCTAATCTGCACCCCTCTCTGGGGACCCGCTGTGCTTCTCTGAGGGACCAGGGCTCATCACTACAGTATTTTTAGTGCTATAATTTTTAATTACAATTTAAGAAATCATTACATGCTTTGATTTTATAAAGTAGTGCAGTTCTAAACTTGGTGAGCCTATTAACTTTCCCTGCAAGGGTTTTAGTTGTTTCTTGTTTACATTCAGATCCAAGGACTCTTACACTGAGCTGAGGTGGGTGCTCTATGAGGAGAGCAGGATGCTCTGTGCTCCCTGCCTGCTGGGATTCCATTTGGGTTCTTTCCATGTACCAAGAGAGTTTTAGCAGCTAGAGACCTTCATGTTCTGCATTTTATAGCAGCAAATGCATGCAATTTATGATGGCTCCTTGGACTATTCCTAAATGCTAATCTCTGGAAAACACTCCTAGGTATACTGTGTACGTGTGGTGTGGTGTTTTCAGGTAGATATCATAATGCATTAGCTAACAGGTCAGTTATCAGAGGATGGATAGAGACTTTGGAAATGAGGGTCCCATTTAGGACAACCCTTACTCAATATTAAAATCGATGGGGAGATTTCACTGGAGCCAGGCCTCTCAGAAGGCTCTGCATCTCTTAAACATGGAGATCCAAGGAGATACAGAAGGAGATGATGGGGAGAGGCAGGAGAGTTTGAGATGTCTCCATTTAGAGTGAGGAGCACAGATTAAGCCAGCAGGAATGACAGCTTCACAAATTGAAGCTAGCTGTTGGAGGGACTCATAGGGCATCGTTCTAGCAAATACACTGTCTTTCCAATGGTTGTAGATGCAGAAATGCTTGAACAGATATCAGCTACTCCCTGAGGTCAAACACATGATTGGTATTACAAGGCAATGCACCTACGGGCAACATCAAAATGTAGATCAGTGTTTGAGCAGAAATTTAAAAAAAAATAAAAACAGGTTGCCGGAACAAAAAGCACTAAATCTGAAATCATACCATGAAAGCAAAACAGCTGTTAAATAAACCTCAGTTCAGGTAGGTAGAGGTGGTTTCTCCCAGACCTCTAAAGCAGACATCAAAGACTAAATTGTTTGTGCAATGTGTTGATTTAAATTCATTCCTTGTACAGAGCTATATCAAGTGAAGGCATAATATTTGGGGAATGGCAGATTACCCGGGATGCACAGAGGCAGGTACTGCCATAAGGCTGTTACAGGAGCGTGGTGAGCACCTCCCAGTTGAGGGAGAAGGGGAAAAAACTGGCAATTTTTATACCAGCTGAACAACAGATGCTCTGTGCAATTTTAATTGAGTGAATCTTCCTTGTTGAGGTGGCAATGGTGAGCTATAATTAGAAGTCTGTGAGTATGCAGGGCACAGATAAAAGCTGAAAACAGTACACCTGCAGCCAGGAGAAAATGCCAAACCAGACAGCACTGCGCAGTGCATCCATCAATCTGCCCACCAGACGAGAAGAACGCGGGCAGGAGCTGCGTGCAGGCAGGGAAGTCAGTGGCATTGCTGTCTTTGCCACTTCTGCATGAAGAAATATAACACGAATGTTTACTTCCAGTCTTGCTCTCT
Organism: Alectura lathami; assembly: GCA_013399715.1. Lineage (NCBI taxonomy): Eukaryota > Metazoa > Chordata > Aves > Galliformes > Megapodiidae > Alectura > Alectura lathami. Next base: position 701,574 of record VXAV01000417.1, read on the forward strand.
CATGGCCCACACTCTTCTTTTATTAGCTATTTTTCCCTCATAAAAATAGTCACATACCTCCTCCTGGATACCATGTTACTCAAAGGTCAAAGTAAATATTTCCACCTCAGAGAAAACATAGAAACCAGGGATTTAAAGTAGAGATGTCTTGGTGCCCCCAGAGAAGGAAAAGACATGGAAGTGCTCTCTGCTTTAGGGACAGTGCAGTCCACAGGGCATGGATTAAATGGTTTATAGCGAGTGACAAGGCAGCCAGGCTGCTTTCTTACAAAGCACTGATGAGTTATCTGAAAAGTGGGGGGTCAAGGGCATGAAGCTCAATCACCTGTCACTGGGAATTGTGCCTATCTGGGATCTCTTTGCCAAGGAGCTGGTGGGGTTGGCTTTCTTGCCTGTTGTTATTTGCTTTCCCTTTCTCCAGCTTCGTTTGTCAAACTAAGTTAATTAAGTTAGTAATTGATATAAATAATAAAGTATACACTCATGAGCTCCCTGCTTTCTGTCTGGAGCCTGCTGGAAGCCAATTTAGGATCACTGCTATCTGCAGCTGACTGGGCTTTGCATTCTTTGCATCTTGTTTATGTTAATTAACACCACTAAGTTGTAATTTCCTATTTTTTATTTCCTCTGCAGAAAACATACAAAAGAGTGGGAGGAGATGGCATTAATTCTTACATCTACATTTCCTACAGTTCCTACATTTCCATCAGGCACCGGAGACGCTGCCTCAGCAGTAAGCAGAGCTGCAGGGAGCAGCCTGGTGCTTTGCAAAGGAGCAGTGACATTTCCCTCTGCTGATTACAGCTGCTGGTCTCCAGATAGGCTGCTAGAAAGGCAGCCTGTGTCTCACAGCAGCGGGATGGGTTTTAGCCCCGGAGATGTGTGCAGTGCTGAGGACTGGCCCTGAGCAGTTAGGGACTCCAGAGCCAGTGGAGCACATCTGGCAGCAGCTGGTGCTGGTGTGATGCTGGGCAGCATAAGGGCTTGCAGCTGGCTGAAGTGGCCTCACTCCACGGCTTCTCAGCCACAGGGAGCTGTGCTCAGTCACCCCATCACACCTGTGACAGGAGGGGTGGGCTCTCTAGAGGGCATGTGATGGTGAAACAAACCAGCGGCTGTGACTCGTGTTCACAGGTTGTACCACACTGTACTTCTCCAGTTTGTGTAACCAGCTGCATTTGGGACCATGAAGAAGCAGTGCACTGCATTGTAGAACACACCTTCTTTGGTCTTGTGGAGGAAAAAAAAAAAAAAAATTGGCATTCAAGCGAAAAATACCCATCCAAAGGCTACGTCTGTAACTGCCCAGAGCCTGCATTTCTGTATGAATGTACAAAGAACTTCTCAACCCTGCTTGTGAGCATGGTCCCTCACTTGCAGTGTGCACCAGCTCAGCTTAGCAGCTGAGGCAAGCCACGTGTATGCACGGTGCCAGAACAATTTACTTTTGGTCCAGAGATAACTGATTTATTGGGGATGCACTTGGGAAAGAGTCTGTTATATAAATGTCTGAAAGTTTGGGCTGAAATTCTGAGGCAAGTGTTCAGCCAGCCCACTCCTCAGCAACGGCACCTGCGGGAATTGCATACGGCTCTGGTGGAATCAAGATGAAAGTAACCCAAATACCATCTGAGAGAGTTGTTTATGAGCCACATTGCTAATTAAGAATTACTTTCTGAGTCACTATATACAAATTGTTTTGAATCATTAAGAAGAAAAACCCTTCGACATCATTGGAATGATTTCCCCTCGGTTATTGGATCCTTTAAAAATTCAACATCTGTTGTTAATATGCATAAGTTCAAAAAATTAAAAATAAATTTAAAACCCTCTGAAGCACTAGACACGGCATATGGCAGACCTGTTTAATCTTAACAAAGTCAATAGTAGTGTCATTATGAATCACTTCTCCATTAAAACATGTATTCACGTCTGCTATATGAAATGTTGTTTATTTGTAAAAGCTTTTTGTACAACCCTTGCAATTGTTGTCAGTCACAGCTAACTGTAAATCGTTTTGATAAAGTCTTTTCTTGGAAGATTGCCACAGACTGAGAGATGAAATACAAATCACCAACAGCCAAACCAAGTTCTAACAATGTCACCAACAAGGAGAGGAGGATTTTGAAGGGCCTTGTCTTGCAGTAGCTGACAGAAGATGGATTTATTTGTTTTTAAGGCATTATGGAAAACACTCTTCTAAGCTCTTTTCACCAAAAGTGTTGCACAGAGTCCTACAAGGTCTGCATGTTCTCACAGCTCGTAAAATTGTTCTTTATTGCTAAATCAAGAAACATTTTCTCCCATGGAGCAATTTAAAATGGCACCACCTGTAAGCGCTGTTGATTAGGGAGAAGGTGAGCACATAAAAGACAGCTCAAACTTCAGAAGTGGGATTAAAAGACAGACCGTCCACTTCCAGAAATCATTAAATTATCAGATAAATGTGGTTATGAATTCAGAAGTTGTCTTGTAGTTGCTTACTGAGATGATTTACCTTCTCCCCCTACGTATACTTATGAGTTCCAGGCTGTTAATTCTCATGCAGAGACCTCTCCCTGCAGCCCACTAGGAAGCAGCCAAACTCAAAGTTGCAGGATTTAAGATCACACCTTCACTTTGCTTCCTCAGTGGCAGCTGTCAGCTAGTTCAGTTCAGTGAGCAACTTGTTCTGCACATCAGTATTCAACACCTTGGGTGAAGTCTTCTCCCAATGCACTGTACAAACAGCCTTCCTGGGATGCTGTGGATGCTCCTATCTATCGAGCTCAACTGTCTGAAGAGTTTGAATCTGATTTGTGGATTTAGCCTGGATCTGCTTTACAAGAATTTGAGTAGAAATAGTAAAGTAATTAGCAACCCCAGGTTAAATAGCATTTCTGTGTGTGAGAGGTTTATTATAAAGTAAAACAAAGCATGTTAAAGGAACAGATCTACACAAAGGAATAAACAGTTCTTAAAATGCCTTGATTCCTGGGGATTAGGTCACTTTTAAGAGGTGCAGAAGATGTTTCAATGTTTGCCCATGCTGAAGACAGTATACGCAAGTGAAATATTCGGTAGATTTCTAGATCATTACAGGTTTGCTGAGTGATCAGAAAAGCAAGAAGATTTGAGGGCAAGAAGAAAAAGCATGGGATTTTTAGTGGTAAATGAATTAGTTGGACCAGCTGAATCTGCAATATTCTGTTCAACAAACATAGCCTAATTTGCAGTGCTAGCTATGGTGGAAATGGAGATAATTAGGCAAACAGTTTTGCTTCCAGTACCAGCATGAGATATTTGAAATCAGAGGTGGAAAGTCAGTTGGGGAAAGGCCAAACTGGTACAAGAGTCATCTTAACATTTTTGACAGCAATGAATAGAGACTGAAGGGAGGGTACAGCTCTCTAAATCTGAATCTGTTCACATTCAAACACTGAGACCAGAGGAGCTGGGTAGAAGTGATCTAGAGCTACATCAAGCCTTGCAGTTCACCTATTTAAAAACCTAGCAAGCCCTCCAGATTACCCTGAAATGCAGATGTTTGACACACAGATCTGCAGCTTGATTTCCCCTTTTATTGCAGAAAGCCTATTTGAAGACGAAAGGTTTGAGCAAGGACTACCGTGCCTATATTGCCTCTTCTTTGTTGCAGCCCTGAGACTTAGCCAAACCTCTCTGATTTCCTACTGTAGGAAATAGCTCCAAACTGAGCTTTGGGGTGCCTATCCACAAGATTTTAATTTACCTTTCACAGCATAACCAGAGGATAGAAAACAACAAGTCATGTAAATAGAAACCATTGCTAATGCTCCCTTTACAGCAACTAAACATTTTCAAAACCAAAATAAATGACAGAGGAGCATTGGAAGCTTTGAAGTAGTCTGTTTAATCTCCGGATAGCTAGAGGTGTTTTCTGTGAAACTACAGCTCTTGTGACCTGGAATTTCTGCCTCCTGCATTTGGTCTTGACAGCCCCAGAGCACTGATGTTTCCAGGGAGAGCAACACTCTTTCAGAAAATATTCTTTCCTCCCGAGCTAGATACTGCTGCTTTTAATCACCATAACTAGAACTGCTAGAACTGCTGAAACACAGCAAGGAAGACACTGCTCACATCTAAATACGGCAGTCTAGCTATGCAGATGTATGCTAATTTCTTATACTAATGGAGAGGTATCCGACAGATACTTATCCACTGAATCTCAACGCCACGTATATATTTGCCAGTAAGTGCTAATTAGCCTTATGAGAATCCGCCACAGAATAACAGTTTCGTTTAGTTCCCAATAAACAGCAGGGTGGGATAAGCTGTCACTGTAGGCTGCATCACATTTGAAAAGCAGAGAGAAGCCTGACAGGAAGCTCTAGCCCCTCTGCGATTCACAGTACCTAAGCACTGTGATATGGCACACTGTGAATAGCTCCTTCTCCTGAAGGATATTCGGGTAGAACTATCTGAACAGGCGACAACACAAGTTATGCCTCAATAGTTGCATGGGGTCATGCTGGGGGCTGCTCCCAGGTACCCAAGAAGTGTGGCCCCAGTTCCACTGAGGTCAGCAGCAGTCCTCATTTCAGATTCAAGCGAACGTACATTTTACAAGGGGTCCCTGCCTTTCCCTTCTCCTGCTCTATACTCAGATGAGTGACATACAAGTGAGCTTCCACCCTATTAGTTCCCGGTTCTGTAATATTTCTGAACAGATTTTTTTTTTTTTTTTGCTAGAAGTGGTCACAGTCCCTCAAGATGCAGCAACACAATGCACCCCTCCATGCACATCATACAAATTCTCACAAACAGAAGGGCCCAAGATCAGAGATAGCTCTTCCTGGCAGACGAAGCCAGCGTAGGACTGTAATCCACAAGGCACAAGACACAAAGCAGAGAATCAGTATAGATAACTATCATCCTAACCCAGACCTGAAGCAAGTGCTCTAAATCAGAACTAACCAGTGGATTAAGCTGGCTCACAAGTAACTAATAGCAATTTTTTACAGGATTGTAATATTAGCAGGTGTTATTATACAAAGACAGGTAGAATCTACATATGCAAGTGGGTGATTAGAATATCTGATAGTATTAAAGAAGCCTACTGAAATAAGAAGAATCCTCCTAACATGTTAAGAAGATATACTGAAAAGAAATAATGAAAACTTATAAAAAAGACTGGGGTGGAGGAGGAAGCAGCAATGAAGGAATTGAATTTCCACTTAATCTTAGACCTCCTGCTTCTACTGCAGTAGTAAAGTGCTGTCCCTAAGCCATTATATTCTTTCTAAGAAACTTGATCTTCTAATTGTAATCACTGTCTCTTTGTACAGGAGACACTGACAGCCAGGTTTTTAGGTGCCTGCTGATCCTGGGGCTGTCTGAAGGATGGAGCCTGGTCTGAGCTGTGTTCTCAGCGCTACCTTTTGGTCTAGGTGCTGTGTGAGCAGCCTCGCTTGCTCTTGTTTCCAGGCAGCGAGGGCCAAGCCTGTGCTGCAGATCAGCCTTGCTCTCAGGAGCCCTGCCACCACCCTGTCTGCCCCCTGGTCATGCACCTGCGGAGGCAAGTTACCCGGAAAGCAGGTCTTCATAGGAACTTAGCCTTTCGAGGTCTTAGCATGGCACCGTAGAAGGTCTCCAGGAAGAAGGAGAAACATTCCCTGTGCAGCAAGATTTTTGTGGTGGTCTTTTTTACAGGTTATCCCCACAAGCCAAGGCAGTTGCTCTGTTGACTTTCAGCTTTTAGCCTTGCACCTGTGGGAATTCTTAGGGATGTCCTCCTCTGGAGTAGGCTGGGCCTGAGTCTTTTCATGGACTTCAGATTTGACCCTCGCTATTAACCCTCCTTCTCACCTATTTCCTTTCCCAAGGCATTTAAAACAGGTGATATGAAGATCACATTAACTTCAGACTAAGCAGTGTGTCTTCTGTTTGCAAATCTTTTCAACTTGCATGAAAAGCTTCAGGATAACAGGCTCTGGATGCTGTACAAGCTGGCATGCAGCCTTCTGTCCATATGTCTGTGAACTGTCTGAGCCAGAAGACAAGTCAATACCAATTAATGGTCCCCTGGAAAGTAAATGATTTGTTCACAGTGAGCAATGCAGCAAGGAACCCTGCGGGCTATTTCTGCCTTTGATTTATCACACCATACAAACAAGGGTTTATACACGTAGTTTGGAACCCAGAATCCTTTCCTTGTAAAGGTCACAGCTTCTGTTGAGGTAAAAAGAGCTGGGGAGAGGAACTGGGGTTTTTACATCCATGGATTCAGCAGATAAAAGTGACCGCTGCCAGCTGTCTAGCACCTCCTAGGAACTGTTCCAATGGGACCATGCAGGGAAATATCCAAGAGCTCAAGTATTTAGTTTTGTACAGTACCCAGATCAACCTCCCACTTCCTGCAAAACGGATCCTGTTTTGATGTTTGGCCACTCTGTCTAGCAGAAAGAGCTGGAACAAGACAGCTAGAACAAGAGAAAACAATGTTAAAACCCAGAAATATTGGCTAGCAAAGGTCGTCTCTCACAAAATATGGCAGAAGGTTATGCTGTCTTATTCTTGAGCTAAACGGCTTATGAAAGTGTTGAATCAATTGACATTGCATTAGCTTCATGTGCAGCTCAGAAGGAAGGTTCAGGAGTGGCCAGCTGCAGGAAAAGTTTTTTAAAAATATGTCAGACCTTTTGATCACAGATGGCCACTTAGCAGTCTCAGCTTTTGGGAAATGAGTTAGTGCTATTAGGGCAGATGGGTTCTTCCTTTATTGCCGTCCCTTCCAGCAAGGTTTGTTCTCACAGAACATGAGCAATTTTGCTTAATAACTCTGTGAAAGTACATGATGTTAGGAAATGGATCATTGTACACCAGCTCAAACACATCTTTGAGTGCTGTGCTGCATGAATGCCACTTCATTATAAGCAAACGTCATGAGTTTTGTTCAGAAAACAGTATTCTCAGCTGCAGTGATGAGTACCTTCATTTTTCAACACCATAGGGAAACACAGGCTCATGTTCTGATCATGATTTTTCATAAACCTGGATTTCTGGAGTTTCTTTTTGTTCTCTGTCTCTTATATTTGCAGCTTACCACTCTCACCTACTGCACTTGTGACTGCTTGGTCCTGTAAGGTCTTGCCCAGTATTTTCAAATAATTTCTCCACTTTGTCTTGCTTGTTTGAGTTTCCAGTCCAGTCCTTAATATACTTGCATCTCCTCCTAGTTTAGTGTTTTGTAGAGCTTTAACAGTACAACTTCCTGTTGCACCAACCAGGTCATTAATGAAAACGTTTTGAATATAGCCAACTCCATGACAGTTGTCAGAGGAACCTACTAATTACATTCTTTTATTTTGCCTATGAGCCGCTGATGACAGCTACATTTTGCTTAGTGCAGCAGGTCTGTTCAGTCTGTTTGACCCATGCCATATCAGCGTTTCATGTAGAATATTTCTGCCTTCTGAATGAGAAGGTCTTTAGCCAACGCATCAAAGTCGTTTGATGCGTTGTGATTTTAGGTGACGTTTATTGTTTTCTCCCTATCCAGACCTTCAACCCATTCATAAAAAGAAATGAGTTTGCTCAGAGAGGATTTGCAGTTGACAAATCCATTCTGACTCTTAATCATTTCCTTGTTGTCTTTCATGTGCTCACAAAGATTTTATTCATTCCAGGGTTTTTCTGGCATTTGAAGGTAAGCTGACTGATATACAAATCCCTGATTAGTCTTTTCCTTCCTTTCTTAGAAACTGAATACATTTGCCCTTTTCCAGTCTTCTGATGCTTATTGTCACTCCCTGACTTCCCTAAGATAACCACAAGAGGTTCTGACATTACTTCTGCCACCTCCTTGTTCAGGTTCCTGTGATAAAATCCATCAGGCTCAGGCAGAGTGAAAACTTTGGAATTCCTTAAGTGTGCTGACGTCTCATGTGTCTCTGTGGAGAGATCCTACTGCTCTGTCACTGCTGCTGCTTACGTTAGCCATCATTCGCACTTCATCTTTTCCCTCAGAAGTGTGATACAAGGCACTGAGGGTTTTGCCCCTCTTGGCTTTTTGAGCTGATACCTTCCTTTTCTCATTTACTAGTGAATCAATACTTTGCTTTGGTCTCTTTCTCTCTCTCACTCCATATGTGTGTATGATTCCTCCTAGTCCTGATATTACTCGTCAAATCCTGTCCTGTGACTTTGCTGTTTTACATTTTTCTCTCTGTGTGCTTATGCTATTCTTTATTGCTTGCCTTAACAGTCTGATCCTTTCTGTAGGCACCTTTTGTGTATCTTAAACAGAATGAAGAACTCGTGACCTTTTCCCACATTTCCAAACCTTCTCACACATCTTTGGTTGGATCACCAAGCTGTCCTTTTAATTCTGTTAATGTCACTGCTCTGCCCAATAAAAAGAAACAAAGCCCGATTCAGAGTTCTGCCCTACTTCACCCTGCTCACTCGTCCATCAGAAATGTTTTCCTAGTTTTTCAATACCTGGTTGAAAAGTCTAAGACATTTGAATTAAAGATGTTTGTAAGATTTTCACAATATTTGCTCTCTCTTTTCTTCCTGTTTTATTACTATTATTATTATTATTATTTTTTCAGGAAGAAACCTCAATTTGAACAATATTATGTAGAAGAGGAAAAGCAAATCCAGCTATCCTTCAAAAATGTGGAATTTCAGTGTGGAATTTCAGTGTTTCTTTATGGTCTGATCCTGCCCTCTTTAGCAGAAAATAAGAAACATTTTTTCTTCAGATTGTCTTTAGCCCTTCTATTCACTTCTGTTTCTTTACTCTGTTAAAGGTGGCACTGTGAGAGAGGACTGTCTGGAGGGGCACAGGGAGCTCATTCTGTGTAGATAGTAATAAAAGCATTAACATGAATGACAGTGTGGCAGTAAATGGTTCCTAGAGACAGAATTTATTTTTTCAAGCAAGATCTTTTACAAGCTGTGTTTCTTTAAACACCAAAACACAAAGCAGATGAGTGAGCAAGGTGCCAGTTCCATTTTAAGGGACTATAAACAGATTTGAGCAGGTCCCCCCACATGCAGCATCCTGCAGAACTCTAATATTAGTACTGATTACATTTTTAAAATTAATGTTAAAAGAGCATTGATTCAAAAGGTTTTCCTGTGGAGGGTTTTAGGATTTTTCTTGGCTTTCCGAACAGTAAGGGTAAAGAAAGAGGGCCACTAAGAGGGCCACTTTTTTTTTTTTTTTTTTTTTTTTTTTTTTTTTTTTTTCCCCCCGAACAACTTAAGTGGGCTTGGTACTCAGATGTTCAAATTTAATTGGTAATTTGAGTAAGTAAAGTGATTGCAGCTGTCTCAAAACACAGTGTTTTGCAATAACACTTTGAGAAGAGCTTTTCTTTCTTATTTTTACTGTGAACAAATTTCATTACACATTTGGAGCTTGTTAACTATGGGGTCACAAGTTTTGGCACTTCCAGTATAACAGGCAGAAGATAGCTCTTAAAATATCCTAAAATGCAGCTGTTTGCTGTTTTGTCACATATTTTTTTTTTTTTTTTTTCCCCTGTATGTTCAATGGCACCGGGACAATGCAGCCCAGCTGGGAGTTTGTCCAGCAATGGGTGCTCTTCCACTGCCACCTTCTGGTCATGGCTAGTGGAACATCATCTAAACTACCCAGTGGGTTTTGACCTGAATTTATTAGTGAGATGGTAATTAAAATATTAAATAAACCTTAAAATCTAATAAACAAAATATTCAACTTTCATCATCAACGTTTTGATGCTTTTCCTAGTTTTCATATCTGTAAGACTGTGCCTGTAATTTAAGGTAATAAGATGAAATCCAGCAGCACGCAATCCTCTGCTCTGGTGTTCTGGGCCGTGCTGTGTGGTCCTGCAGTACAGAGCTGGGATGCTTTGCAGAAAATGCTTGGCTGTTTTATGATCTGCAGGCTGAGCAGATCACCAGCTATCTGCTTGGCTGTCTGCTAGTTAAAGCAGAGCACATCGTGCATCCCTGTGTTGTCCTCTCAGCAAGTGCCTTCATTCACTCACGTTTAATTGTGTTCATGTTCTATATCAGAGCTCTGTGCATGCATCTGCTGGGAGCCATCAGGCTGTCAACTGTCAATAAAATTCCTCCAGAGGTGTTGCAGTGAGTGGCTTCAGCAGTGACAACAAATGTGTGTAATGTCTTCCCCAGCACTAGCTGCCGGGCAGGGTGCAAAAGCCACAGAGAGCTGGGCCCGTTGGCTTAGCTGGTGTCTCCACCTCTCCGTGGGGTTGCTGTTTGGGAGAAAGTGTGCCAACCACCTGTGTGCCACCAGTGTGTTCTTCCTCCAGCTCACTGGGGACAGCAGAGCAGACCTTCCTTCCCCCACTGTTCCAAACATCTTCCCATTTGGAACAGAACCGAGCTCTGAAGACCACCTGTCGGTTTTACAAATCTTGTTTTTCTTGGGCTGGGAAAACACAGTGTATACACAACTATGATTAGTTCTAGTTTTCAGACAAAGCTAGGTTTATTTTGTAAACTCAGAGATGAAAGCAGACAAGCTTGTTGATCCTGACAACATTTTACTGTTACAGGGTTACAGTGTGTTTCATTGATTAAATGGAGGAGTAATGTATATCGTGCCTAAATCTCTCTTTTGCATCTTTTGGGCTCTGAATTTAGAATGATCATCCATGAAATGCCTAACATTTAAATTCTGTCTCCAGCAGGTGTCAGTAGAAGCTTCAGAACGGAGCAACACCACCGAAGCCATGCTTTATTCACGTCTTACTTTTCCGAGGTCTTCCCTGGTCAGTGAGAGAGTGAATGCTCCATTCTACAAAGAAATGTTATTTCAAGCCAGGTTACTTTTTTTTTTTTTTTTTTTTCCCCTTATTTGAAGTAGAGTTCAAAAATTTGTAAGGTGGAATGTTGTGGCTGTCAGAAGTGGACAGTGATTAACCAAGTGTTAAATCACTTATTGAAGAGACATCAGACAAATACGAAAAGTTTGAATTAGTGACCCAGTTCACTCATATTTCTGCAGGGAGCTGTGTTTCTGACTTTTACAGAGTAGTGCTTTACTCTGTGCAGCACAAACACACAAAAGGGTAGAGATAAGGTTCTTTCAGTAGCTTAAATCCTGACATTTCCTAACATTTGAGTGCTTTAAGTGTAGCTGAAGGAAACTCTAGTGACATGCCAGTATGGTATCTGCCTACCAAACGCCTGCTCAAAGGCAGGGGATTATTGCTCCCCCCAGACTCAGTCTGCAGTTCTGGAGCATTTCCCACAAGCGTTTTGCTGCTGGTTGCTCAGCCCTCCCAGACCCACGAGCCCTAGCGCTCCTTGCTGCCTGCACCATCACACCTTCCTTCCTGTGCATCCCTGGATTCCTGGTGGCTGCCTGTGATGTTGAGTGGCCCCAGAGGCACTGTCCCTGTGCTAACAGTTCTGCACAGTGCAGAACAGTGTTAGCTGAATTCCGGGGGTCAAAGCAGCGCCACGCAATGGCAGGCAGACTGCTGCTGCGTGCCAGTCAAAGCAGGGGCAGCTTAAACCTTACAAATAGCAGGATCCATTCTCATCAAAATGTCATAAATCTTTATAAAACCTCCCCTTGATTTTTGGTTTTATTTGTGACATCGAGTGGCTGCATAATATAACAGAGATTTAAGAAAAGAATACTGTGCAAAAAAAAACCAAACCCTACAGTATAATGTTTTCGTTATCAAGAGAATGTTCACAAGGCTAGAATACTTAGTTGTCATGCATGTGAAAACAGGAAAAAAATGGCCACTGCCTCACAAACAGCACTGCAGTTTCCTGGCCTGGGCCTGTTTTTGTGCTCACATGGAGCTGCCACAGATACCCTGCACAATTGCAAAGGCCTACTGAGAGCTGCTGCAGAAGCACACATGCATAGGAACTCTATAATGTCTTTAAACTTTGCTTAGTAAAAATCGATATTTAGGACAATTTCTTGCTGGCTGTCCTCAACCTCTCAAAGACAGGCATGTGACGACATGGGATGATAGTGAAGAACTGTATGTAGGAGAAACTCTACGAGGTTATTTACAAGTTAATGGCCAATTTCTCTGTTTCCCAGCACATAACATTTAAATAGTCTCATCTTCTTAGTATTAACATGGTAAAGAAAAACTTCTGCTGTCCTTGCTGTCTGTGATGTTCTCTGGACCCCTGTTGAATGTGCCCATGTGTACACAAATGCACACCTGCCTCAAAATTTTCTGTTGAGATCCCAGTCAACTCAGTGAAGTTAGATCCTCCAGTGACTGCAAGCAGTGGTGATGAACAAGGGCTGAGCAGATATCTAGCACCCAGCCACAGTGCTCAGAGCTGGAACTTTGGTGCAGCAGGAGGAAAAATTTCTAAAACTCCATGGTGTAGCTCCTTAAAATTACTGAATACCCAGCTTGTAGGCACCAGGTTAAACCTGAGAAGTTTCCAGTGTGCTTTTTAAGTTCCTATTAAGAGCTACCTAACTTGAGTACAGCTACAATCATGTGGAGAGAAAGGTTTAAAAAGGCAGCAGTATACTTCTGTGAGACAATTCAAATAAAAAGTACTGCTCAATATAAGCAAGTGGCTATTTAAAATTACAAACATTCTGCATTTATCCAGAGCATTATATTAAAGGAAGTTCTTACACCATACCACGATGCTTCACTGCCTCTTCAAAAGGACATTTCATATTTTTGAATACTAAGAAGCAGCGAGCTTGTGTGAATAAAATAATTTTCTTTTGTGAGGTTTTATTAATAAGTTCATGAACACATATTTGCAAAGCTTTTCATGATCCTCTATCAATCAATCCATTTACTTATCAGAAAAGAAAATTTATTAAAACATTATTCTATTACTGAATAACAACTTTTTTAGTCCATAAAGACACTTGGAATAACACATACCGTCAGTTTCTATCAATATTAAGTATTGAAAAAAAAAAAATCTTAATATTCATTACCTGAATTTACAATTGTTTAGGAAGAAAATCCCATCTTCATTTATTCCTAGATCTATAATTAAAAGCTCTGTCATAAATTCCCAGCATCTTCATTTCTATTGTATTGTATTCGTTATGTTGCATGAAGATTCACAGTAAGAAATTATAGAGGATTCCTGATGCATTATACAAACTTTTCTCTTTAAATAGATTCAATGAGAGTTACAAAATCTATCTTTAAGGAAGATTTAATACAGTATATGAGGAAATAATTTGAAGTTGACTGCAAATAAGAACCATTCTTACTCTCACACAGGAAATTACTGAAATCTGTTGGCGTCACCAGTTTACATCAAATTGTCTGTTGGTGTTTTGCATTTAACATTGTCTGTGTATATCCAGTGCCAGCCTTTACATTTAGAACAGGAAGAATTCTGGTTTTTGTTAAAAATACAAGTGTGTCTCTTCCAAAGTACAAGGGATTTCTTACAGGCTCTCTTCCAGTGATGAAATGGATGGAGTTTGCTACCTAGGTGAGCTATGAAGTGCAGCCCCACGACAATTCTTTGGGGCCTGGGAAACAGCACGAGGCCGAAGGCTTATAGGTGACAAGTGTGATCCTATCAGTTACAGACATGGAGCTTCCTCTGGGTGACCAATGCAGGGATCACAGCTGTGACTTGGTGGCCAGCAGCTGGCACACAAAGCACTGTTCCTTTCTCCAGGAGAGTTTCCCATGAAAAACTTAACACCTGAAAACAGTGGCTTGCGTTGCCAGGGTGGCTGGGCCTGAGTTAAGGTATTTGGATGTTTCCATGATGAAAACATTATTGGGAACTTTGGAAGCTGAAACCATGCTTACAAAAGTCTCTTAGTCTCTATGGGATGGGGAGGAAAATGACTCACTCAGGGAGGAACTTCCCAGTCGTGTTGCGCGTTCAGCTAAGAATGATACCACAGCTGCCAGCACCAGGCAATTATGTTATACAAGACATCAGATGTAGTCACCTGCCTGGAGCTGCTTACCGAAGTTTGCATGTGGCCAAGAGCCACAAAGCACGTGCTTTGGGGAGGGAAGCAATGGGAAAATGGAGGACACACTGGACATGGGAGGGGAGAGTCATACCTCCGAACTCGCCTTGCCTTGGGGTGGGTTGGGGCTGGGTTAATGGGGAGCTGGATCTGAGCTGTGTGATGGGAGCAGCCCCAGCCAGGCACTGGGATTAGCTCATGGCCAGTCTGTTGGCCAGCTGCCACAGCCCTCGGCCCCAGGACACACACCAGAACTGCTCACGATCAAAGCATGCAGGGTGACATGGAATCGTAGAATAATAGAATCCCAGCAGTGATGAGAAAAAATAGGCACAGGATAAATCCTAGCTACTGGCGACAGTTTATTACGGAGTTGTACCATTCTGGGTTATGAACGTCACATCATAAAGTGATCTAGTGCTCTGTTTTTTCTAGTCGTTCTATTGTGCTTTCATCTACCTCGGTGAGGTAATCAAACCTCATTGTGAGAATAAAATCTAGTCAGCACTGTGTGTATCCACATGTTTAGGGAAAATTAGTTCTTTTTTTTTTTTTTAAACATGTGACACTGATTATCTGCAGATACTTGATGTGCTTGTGATTTCAATCAGCATTTTGTTCATTCATTGCCTCTCAGTTTATTGATTTATAAGCCCTTTAGAATGGTATGATTAGTGCTAGCATTTTATTCTCAGTGGGGGTAAAATGGTATTTCATTATTAGCGTGTTAGAAGCTATTTCAAGCTGACAGTTTGTTTTGAACCTGGGTAAGAGAAGTGACATTTATATTTGGAAGCAGAAGATTGACACAGAAATTATTCTGAAACATAATTACAGTCAAGGCAAATGCATAATACAGAAATTCCAGCTAGAGTTTCTCTGGGCTCTGCCGCCATCAGTAACTAACTCTTGCTCTTTTCTCAGCTCAGCCTGGTGAGACATAGCAGTGCTCCCTGAAGGCATGTATAGTAGATGTGGGGGAAATATTTTTACCCATTAAGGCAATTCAGAACACAGCCACAAGCCAGGATATGAACAAAAACTTGTTCTGCCACAGCCTGTCCAAGCTGTAACGGGCAGTTTCAGAGTTATAGAAAGACCCTGAGAAGAAGAATGTTAGTGCCAGTGAGGCAGCTGAAATCCTAGGGCACTTAGGGTGAGAGCACCTTTGTACTTGGGCTGATCTGGAAGGCAATGTTCTCCAGGGTAAAAGGGTGCTGGAGTGCTCCAGCAGCTCTGGAGGGTGCAGGACTTTCTGTCACCAGGCTGGCCTTCCATTGTTGCTCTGTGATTTTTGTGTGTCCCCCAGACTCAGCTCAGGATTTTTCAGCAGCCAATCTGAGTTAATGTGTGACATGGGGTTGTTCATACAAATGCTTCCTGTTTTCCCTCAGCTTAACATCTACGTTATATCAAAAAAGCGTCAATTTCCAGTGTCAGTACTTCCATACTCTACGAGCTCGAGAGTATGTTAAGGCTGAGTTGCTGGACTTTAAGAACAAATTATAGCAGGGCTTTTTTATTTTTCCAAAGGATCTTGATTTCAGTGACTGATCTGTTACTGAAATCTAAAATAAATTTTCCATAGATTCAAGTAGGAACAGAATCTGGGGCTTTGGTGAAATGCTGAGAGATTCCATCTTGGCACTAGAGCTCGAGAACGTTTTGCAGCTTTCATGCAGGAGTTACATACAGCCTATTAGGTGCAGTACATGAAATAAATTGAACCAGAAGGCAGAAATGAGTCAACATATTACAAGAAAGCAGTTGCTAAACATGACCTTATTTGTTGCTATCTTCTCTGGAGCAGAATGAAAAAGAATACAATTTTGCCACTACTGCAATTTTTGTGCATTGAGTGATTTTCACAGTTATTTCTCAATGGTACATAGAATCTATTACAGTGTAGTATTTAATATTTAATATGTTGTAAGTAGATTAAATAAATAAAATGTAGGCACTCAAAAATTCTCTCACTTAAATGCATAGGCTTTTGTTTGTGTAAGTCTGTGAGCCTTACACAACTCTAGTGAGCATGCGTTTCTGCTTGAAACTGCAGTATTATTAAATTCTTAGGACGAAATCCTAGCCTCGCTGAAGTCAATAGGAGTACTGCCTCTCATTCCAATGGGACAAAGATTTCAGGCTTCTGTGGGATGCAGTATCACTCGTAAGCTGCTGTATTCTGCTTGCTAGTCTCAGTCTGTTATAGTGTTTCATATCGTTTTCCAGAGAACGAAGTAAAACATATCCATTATCAATACGTACTCCTGTAATAATACAGGACAGCAGCAAAAAATAATCATTCTAAATAGTATGTCCAGTTTATTAGAATAGCACAGAAAAGGCAGCTCAGCAACTAGACACATGGAACAACATGAATATATTTGAGACTAGAGTTATTCAACTCCAGACAAAGAAAAGCTGAAGGAAGCAGTATGCAATTAGATAAAATTATGAAAGATACACAGAAAATTAGGGCTGTTCGTGTGTATTTTTCCAATTAAGATTTGTCTTTCATTAGAGGAAGACCTTTAACTGGAAATATCCACACAAATTTTGCCTTGTCAAGCAAAATTCTAACTTCCTCTTTACTGGAAGGGGGGACAAGAGAAAAAAAAACAAACAACTACAAAACACACCCTGAAGTGTTTTTGGTGGGTGAAAGACTAAAGGACCAAAAAATGTTTGTATTTTCAATGAGAAAAATCAAAATTTCCATGAATAAGTTTCTGGATGAAATAGAACTTGTCTTTATCCTAACAATGACATCTGTTTGCAATAACACCCCATGCCAGTAAACGATGTTATTTTAACTAATCTATTGGCGTGGCGATGAAAGTGACAGTAAAATGTTGATATGGAAGCTAATTTCTGTGTTTGGCCTTGAGATCCATCTTCACAGACAAAGAGTGAGTGCAGAAACTATTTTTGGCAACATCACAGCAATACAGATTTAATTCTGACACTTCTTTGCCTTCCTGAAATCCAAGTAAGACATCTGGCTGCATTTTCTGCGTATGTTTGTGAAGTGCTATTGAAATCATTTGTATCAGCAGAGAATTTGGAGATGGAAATGTGTCTAGAAGGTGCCTATGAGGAGGAGGAGACCAAAAGCCTGGGTTATGAGGAAAAAATAAATGGCAACTCTTCAATGTATAATGTGCTTACTGAAAGCTGGGAATAAGATGTCATTCTGAATGTGCTTCTGTGAACTTTTAACTTTCTGCAGTGCTTCTATGTTGTTCAGACACAGGATTTATATGGAACTATGCATATGCATGACTCGTGAGGAACAAGAGAAGATGGCTCTGCGCAGTTTGCAGGAGAGTTCCTGCTGAAGGCATCTTGTAGTCCTCGTTATGGGTGTCCTTCCAGCAGCCCCTTAGAATAGCTGACCTATGATTTTGTGAGTTATCAGTTAATTTAATAGTATTTAGGGTGGCCACAGACTCCTCATCATTTTCTGGAAGCTAGAAATGTTTATTTAACCAAAAATAGCTCTGCAGAATTTTGTTTGCAGTCACTTATCTTAATACGCCACTGTCTCATTGTCTTATGCCAGAAGACAAGCTCTTTAGTTACACGCAGTGTGAGTTGCAAACTCCTTACAAATAAAAAAAAACAACAAAACAACAAAGTAAAACAAAAAAAAAAAAGCAGTCATCATCTGCTGAGACGATTGCATGCTAGCCTCACGCAGCAGCAACCTGGCCAAGGGGATGCTGACGTGCTGGGGAAAGCTGAAAGGACCAGGCCACGGGGCATGGGCAGCAGGCCTGCGAGGCACGGCACGGCCGAGCTGGAGCACACGCTGCGGCCCAGGCAGCCCCTGCGTGTGGAGGCACACATGGCGCGGGAGCCGGCTGCCAGACGTGCTTGCAGAGCCTGTCTGCAGGCTGCCCACAAGGCAGCCATGTGGGTGGAAGGCAGGCAAACGGCGGAGCGAACTGGCTGATGGCTGTTTTGTTCTGGAGACCACTTTTTCCAAGCGCCCTAAACATGGGCCTTAATCATCAGCACTTCTGAAGCACTCATCGTTCTTGTCTCCAGGCAAGGAGCCTTGTTATTACCCTCTGAGAGATACCACATTCCCTCATTTCCGATGGAAGGGGGCCTGCCAGCAGTATCAACGAGGCACCGCTCACTTTGCTTCAGATTAAAACTGTCCCCAGGGAAGACCTGTGCCAGTGTTTGGTGGGATCCCAGTGCAGTCTCAGGAATCAACTTCTACACCAGCCTGTTGGTGGCTATGCACCAGTCTGCCACTGCTAAGAGGAGAAAATGCTCCCTGCCCCAGCTGAGAAACTGTCCCCTTCAGGCTCGTCGCTGTAATTGTAGCAGAAGGGTTGTAGGTTTGCCTTCTGCATTGTGGGGACTCGTGGAAGGATGCCGTCACGAAAGCAACAGACATAGCTCAGACGTCTGTCCCAGCCACTGCCAGGCCGAAGACAGGACTCGATGGCTGCCCTCAGAGCTTCCTTTGTGCAGGGCAGGTTGCAGAGATTCCGCTACTTGATGCGGTGCCTGGCCCTGGATGGTGTGAAACTGACAGACCTCCCTGCTGGAAGAGGTGCGTGGAGCAAAGGGAAGTGGAAAATGCTGTCTGAAAGGCCTCTGGTGCATCACTGCCCACACTTCTACCTACTTTGATCTACAGCTCCCAGCAACAAAGAGAGTGTGGGAGGAACTGAAAGGAAAAGCTGTGTTTTCAGTAAAATGTAAGGTTGCCTCATGTATTTCAGGGAGTTATGAGATGCACCTTCTGTAACTACGCAAGTTTCGTGCAAGGGTCTGTAAACACCGCACCGAGGCTGTCTGCATAGGGAAGACAAGAGATGTTACAGTCCAGCCTCATGTACAAAGAGGCCAGTCATAGAGGGTGAAGAAAATACCATAGATATGTGATATCACAAGTTATATAATATCATGGCCAAATATCTGCAGCTGGATATCATCAAATCAAAATTAGAAACTCATTGGAAGCAAAGGACAGTCTTTGCACAGATTGCCTATAAATCTGCAATAACTAGTTCTCCATGGGCGTAACATCAAAAACATTTTTTAGTGTCTCATTAGTAAGAAAATTTATTGCTCAACTATTGAACTATGTCGATTTTTGAAAACATTGTGTGAATAATTCCAGAAAGCATGTGTTTGATTTGTATTCGTTTGTGCCGCTGGATAGAAAAAGTGGCTTTTCCCCTATGATGAAATGACACTAATCATGAAATTAAAAGGTGAAGCATGTCTACAGTTTCAGAACAAGGTAAATTTTTATAAATATGCTAATGCCCTCCCTTTCCCATAAGTCAAAGTAACATTAAGGAGTTCATATCGCAGTTGAGCTTAAAAAAAATACAAGGCCCAATTACTGTTCTGTAGATGGGAAAAAAATAAAACACTCCTCCCAACCCTTATTATTTTCTCTTTGTGCTGCAGTGTGTTTCCCAGCTGTGTCTGTTGGCCATTTTTGTGGCTCAAATAGCCTGAAAAAAGATTGAGAAATAGGAGAAAAGTTTAAATGAAACTCATCAACATCCACATACGATGCATGGGAAGAGTTTACAAGTACCTGCTCTGCGATAGGGATTGATTGCCAGCAATGTGTGTGTACGGGGGAGGTTAACACTGCTAACTGCAGGCAGGTAGCTAGCTTTTCTCACATTTTGGATGGAATAAACAGCTCCAGTGGGGTTCACTGGTATGGGCCCAAGTGTGCAAACCTCCTTTAGAGTGATGAGGATTTGTGGGTGGAGGATGGGGGCTGGGCAGGGGCACCGGTGGTGCCAGGCCCCCAGCTCTTCTCAGATAAGTTTGTTGTGTTGGCAGATCCTGATGTGAACTGGCCAGAGGCTTGGCTTGTGTTCAGACTTGGGTATAGCTAGTGAGCAAAGCAGGGTAAGATGAGTGGTGCGGTCTGCTTTTGGAAATGTAGCTAGCTGATCATTTATATCACAAGGTTTCATCCGTACTGTTGCTCCAGCCCTGATCTCTCCTTCCGTGGTCTATACTTACAAGCTAACACCAGCTAGAAGGATTAACAGAGGTTTTCTCATAGAGGGATTTATAGTGGGAGCAAAGGAAAGAGAAAAGAAGAAACTGAGTCAGAGCAACAAAGGCTGCTTGTCATCTGAGTCAGAAATCAAACTCAGGCTGGGGAACCACAGTCCAGAGCACCAGACCATGCAAAACACAGCTAAATTTCTAGCTGCCTTTGCAAACAGGTTTTTTTTTTTTTTTTTTTTTTTCCAGAAGTGAAATATGAAAGAAATAACTACAGCTATGTAGTGTTTGTAACTCATAAAACAGTTTCAGTCAGGGAACCGTGGAAACCATGGAAAAAATGAAGTAGGCAACACCATATGAAGTAAAGCCCATTCAACTCTTTTGTGGCTGCCTGCCAGCCCTGCCCCATCGGTGCTCTGCTGCTGTCACCCACGCAGAGGAAGCCGTTGGCCATTGGGAATGGCAGTGGGATGGGGGCAGGCCCCGAGGCCCACAGAGGTTTCTCCCCAGCGGCATTCTGTTCTGCTTGCTTGAAGGTGTGGGGCCTGCCCCACCAGGGCCCGGAGGTGCGGCCTGGCTCTGGCCCAGCCTGGAGCACCTCACAGAGGCCCCTGCGCCGGCTGGAGATGACACCAGCACAGCTCCCCCGCTCGCCTCCAGCTGTGCAGGGAGAGCTTGTTCCCAAACATGCATGGGAAATGAGAAAAAGCAGGCACAGCCCTGGCCTTTGCTGAAAGGGGTGGGCGGCAGCACGAGCCCCCCCGCCACCCCGCTCTCCACACCAGGCCTCCTAAGCCCAGCTTTATAGGCGAGAAGGATCAAAGGGCTCCAACTGCTCCCATATGGGAAATGGCCCTGTATGTTTTGTGTAATTACACCCAAGCATCTCTGCATCTATGTTTTGTGAATATTAAAGAGCGCTGGGTGAAAAACAGCATGGTTTGCACAAGGAATACATGCGAGAGTGTCCTCATGCGCCAGTGTGCAGCAGGCTCCCAAGCACGTCCTGCCTTGGGCCCAGCTCCACCATGGTGCTGAGCAGAGACTTTGTCTCCAGCCAGGCCAGGAGCGGGGTTCCTTGGCCACAGGCTGACATCTGATGGAGACAGAAAGTTGACACCACTCCAGTGACTTCCAATTGTCTTCTATAAAAATTGATCTTACTTCCTTAATAGAATTCCCCAAACGGGTTGTTTGCTTTTTGTTAATACTGGGCAGAAACAGGAAGAAAATCAACACTTCAGTCACTTGTTTTAGCTCCAGCAGTCATTTTTTAAAGTAGCTAGCTGTGGAATGGACGCATGGGGCCATGTCCCCCTCTGCGTGACAGCCCAGGGCAGGACCCTGGCCCCTTCCTGTACACCAGTCCCAACAGAGACATAATGTGGAGCAGGACTGTCAGGCCATAAGAAACTGCAGATCTGCTCTGCATTTGCAGAGTGAGGCTGAATTCACTCTCAGGAATGCAACTCTGCCTCGCCACCCTGGTAACTGTCTAATGTCATGTCATCAGAAACAGCGCTTTGCACCCTCCTCTTCCCCACCTCTAGGAAAAAGACAGCAAAACCCACTCAGATTGGTAATGGGTGATGGGAAAACCTCTCACAGTACGATGCACTTTGGTCAGGACAGGGAGCAAGGCAGTGTGGAATGGTGTGGAGCAGTCAAGGAGAGGAGCAGGCTGGATTAGAGCCCGTTTGGGATGCCGTTAGAAGCAAGGGATCTGTATTCTGGTACTGAGGTGAAGAGCAAGCGAGGGAGAAATGGATGAAAGGAGGATAAAGGAGGTCTAAGGCTGAAGTACATACAATTTTTTTTCCTTTTGTTCAAACAGCAGAATTTGAAACTACTTGGACATCCAGAGAAAAGCACCCCATGGTGATGTAAGTGATGCTGGACTAAGCTAGTGAGAGCAGGAAGTCCACGTTCCCATTTTCAACCTTATGGCAAAGCTGTGTGTTGGCCACGCAGGCATGAGGTAACCTAAGGTTCAGCCTGGCCACCCACCACTCCTGGAGTGCTCCCCACAGTTTCCCAGACCAACACTTGCCAAACGTGGGAAGAAAGCTTATTTTAAAAGTGAAATTACCTGGGCAAGTGTCTCCTGCAGAAGCTGGTGGAAGACCTTGCTGGAGATTTTTCTTCAACAAAATGTTTTCAAATGGAAAAAATGCTGTGTTTTATGGTTCTCTATCCAGCTAAGAAGAAAAAGCAAATGTGGACTTTTCCTTAGGAAGATTTCTCTGGTTTTCAAAGGGGAACTAGGGGTCATGACTAACTCATGGACTGAGTCACTCACCCATGTCTGTGGAGGTCTTTCTCTGAGTTGCTTCAGCTCTCTACAGGGCAGGCAGTAAAGGACATTTTCCTTTCTTGCTCACTATTTTACCCTATTGTCTGCTTGCCTACTGCTGTGGCTTGGAGTGACAATGCTGAATAGCAATGTTGATACCTGGTTTGTGTCCAAGCAGTGTTTTTTTCCAAGTAATTAGTTTGGGAAGTAAAAAGCCTATGAAACTGTGCTTTTTTTCAGGGGCAGATGGGTTAGGTTACCTGCTGAGCTGGAGAGGTTGCTCTTTTTTTTTTTTTTTTTTTTTTCCCCCAATTCTAGACCTGTGATAGCCTGGGAAAAAAATGCCTTTATAGAGGAACCCTTTAAAAACAACCACCAAAGCCCCCACCTTTCTCTGCTCTGGAGCCCAAGGGCAGACTTAATTAAAAGTTCCTTCAAAATATACTCCCTACTGCTCTAAGCTACTGTGTTTCAAAAACTCTGGTGCTGTGCCAAAGTGGGAGCAGGCATATATTAAAGTGACAGGTACAAACGATATTGTTAGTCTTTGTGCTCCTTTCTCCACTGATCCCTCTGCACTGAAGTCCCAGTGTAAACATTATTTAAAATAAGAAATAATAGCCTTTCTTCTCATCTGCCCATCTAACGAGCAGATTATCACTAAGTGCCTTCTGCCAGCAGCCTCTTCAGGCAGAGGTTTCCCACTCCCTGTTGAGGTTCAGCCCTGAAGTCTCAGGAATGTTTTCCTGGAAACAGCAGCTTTGTCACACATTTCTGCTCACAGTATTTCCTCTGGAAAGCTGCTCAAGGAAGATCAGGTTAGAGTGCTTTAATATACACCAGCTACTTATTTGTAGCTGAGATAATCAAAGCTGCCTTGTTAATGGTGTACTTTGAATTTTCTGGGTGTATCTGTACACATTGCATTATTAAACACGGTTCTGTGTTACCTCAGGTATGACCACACTCGTATCCTCTAGCTTATAATGGTAGCTGCCATTTTGCACCTGGCTACCTGAAACACAGCCCAGCTTCTCCCCTCTGCCTCTTTTGTCTCTCCTTCTCCACACAGGCTCCCACCACTTGTCACTGATGCTGTCCAGTTTGCGCATCTGAGGTCCCTTTATCTTCTCCTCTCTGTGGCTAATTCTGCAAATGGCATGTCCCAGATACCACTGGCTGCAGCCCCTGCGGTAGCCAGCCACAAAGGCCACTGCTGGGTTGAGAGATTTCACTGAGAAAGGTGGAATCATCACTTTTCCAGCCTATGACAGCCAGATAATGACAGCCATCAGTAGGCAGCGGGAAGAGATAAACATCCTTCCCTGAAGACTGATGAGAGAGAAGGAGCAGGAGTTGGAGCATATGAAATTAATCTAGCAGCTTGGCATGGACTAGCTTCCCCGTTTTCATAGTAAGTGGGAGCCTTATTCTATCAATGTGCTGAGGATTTTATTTCTAGCGATTTATAGCCACAGGTTCTGGAGTACTCTGTAATTACATGAGTTTACACTTGCAGGGACAAAGGCTGAGTAAATATTTTATTAGGCAATTTTTTATCTTATTGAAACTGAATACACATGTGATAATTTGCCTGGTGAATGGGGGAAGCATAGTGAAATAAATAGGATAGTTTACACAGAGCCTTGTTTGTGGGCTGCATGTAGAATCAGTGTCACATGCTGCCTTGCTTTCAGTGCAGGTCCAACAAGAAACACCCCAGCCTGTGCTGGAGCCTGGCAAAGGGGTAGGTGAAATGTGCCCATCCTGCGCAGGGGACACTGACACACTTCCCTCCATTACAGCCTAGTGTTGGAAGTGCTGCACAAGCATCTATGACATTCACAAGTACAGCAGGTTTATTTCACTACAGTGTGGTAAAACTTGAGGCTTTTATATCCAAGAGTAAACCCCAACAAGGCTCCTCTGAAATTTATTGTTGGCTCTCACAAAGAGAATGATGAAGTAGGAAGATTTTACAGAGGAAATGCTTAATCTTGCAGAAGTTGTTAAAATTCAGGCATGGGGCAGAGATTTGCGTTGTTCACCCCTGGGATTCTCAGGAGACTGGTGTCCTGATGCTGACTTGGGGCACTGGGGCCTTCATTCCTATGATGGTGGCTTGGGAATGATGAATGTTTGTCAACGTCAGGGCCAAGTCATCCTTTAAAAATGATTTCTTAAAGGTAAGAAACGTGTCCAACCTGCCCTGTGGTGTGGCCAGAGAGGAGGCTGCTTGTCTGCAGGGTAAAGATGGGAAGGGCAGCCCCAGTCCAGCTGTGAGTGAACCCCTCCTCTCCCCTGTTCCCTCTGCTGCTGCTCTGACCTTCCCTAGACACGTTCTCTTCTTCCTGATGACATCTGAACGCTGCCTAGGTAGATGTCTCTGTCCTCAGCAGATAGATATCAATAGTAGTTGACTCAGGAAATACGACATCACAAAAATGTGTGGTGAAAAATGGTCCCCCTTGAGGACCTGTTGTTTCACTGTTACGTTTACTGGGATGATATAGGGCTGGCTCTTCACAGTGAAGTGATGACTTGCCAGTTCCACTTCAGGACTTTTCCAGCCTCCACCTGCAGCCACAGGATCAAGCCTCAAGCAGCATTATGGATGTGATCCAAGTCCTGCTGCAGCCAGCAGCCAGCTGCTGTTTGCTTTTGCTCTGTATTTACATGAATATGGCAAGGGCAAAATGCAGTCTGCTTGGGCAGATGCCCATTGAATTTAAGGAGCCTTTGATTGTGCTTACAATGAGGAACGAAATTCCAGCAGCTTGCAGTACACACGCATTGAACTATTCGATATGGGAGCTGTATGCCAAATACAGCCTTGAAAGTAAGATCTTGGTGAAGAAGCATATATGATATACTTTAACAGCAAGGCAGCCAATAAACAGTTTTGCGGGTATACAAAGGACTGATAAAATCCAAAGATTCCTATTTATTTCAGAGAGTTGTGTTATTATTCTGTTCACAAACAACTGTAGCCCGTTTTAAATCCCAAGGCACAAAATTTTCTAAGAATAGTCAAGGAATCTTCTAATTAATTTATAAAATTTTGTAACCATTTGCAACTTCATTAAATACTTAGATGCCTAATAATACATGATTCTTATCTTGATTTTAAATTTTAATTATATGAAGTTTGGTCCCTCCATAATTAACACATT
Source organism: Alectura lathami (assembly GCA_013399715.1). Lineage (NCBI taxonomy): Eukaryota > Metazoa > Chordata > Aves > Galliformes > Megapodiidae > Alectura > Alectura lathami. The sequence continues at coordinate 726,991 of VXAV01000417.1, forward strand.
GTATATCCCACCTCATTCACAAACTGTCATTTCCTAGTTCTTAATGTTACTTGCTAACTCTGCCTATGATAAAGAATTTTATGTCAAAACTCCACAGCAAGTGACATTCTGCACACACAATAATGACAAAACAAGTTAATTTAATGCAAAGTTGCTGAAAGACAGAGCTTTTTTAATTGCATATTTGTTACCTTCATTAAAAGGTAAGTGGCTCTTCAGTTATGTATTTGCCCATTTCTTACACATTAAAAAAGTGCTAATGAACCTGATTAAAATTAATTGAAAAGGTCCAAGATCTGCAAAGAGATCCTAACATCAACAGACTTCTAATTGCTGCTGTAAGATGGACTTAAACAGGGTTTAGTAGTAGATAGAAATTCATTTTCTCTCTCTGTTGAAAGGAATGACATGGGGAATACAAAAGTGCTCCAGAATGGAGACACCTGGTAATGGATGCAGCAGGCGCTGAGAGTCTGGACACTATTTCCTCTCACTCCTCTCTGCTGATAGCTGCTCTTCCTGCCCCCTGTCCCCTGCGCGGGGCAGGCTGTGTTACAGCTGCACGGAGACAAACAGGCACTGGGATGAAAAGCAGTGGAGGGTAACTCCAGCCTTCCCCAGCCTGAGCGTTTGATTAGCACACAGGGATGTGAGGCATCAGAGAAAGGCTAAATTTAGGGCATTTTAAGGGAAATGCCTACTAGAAGTAGAGATGCACTACAGGAGGGTCCCCAGCAAGAGTGAGGAGAAAAAACTGAAGCTGAGGTGCTACCAAGAGAAGGGGAAAGAGGCAGGAAGAGCTCTGAACCCTGCAGAAATCTTGCTCTGTCCAACCCTTTTCTTTCCTGGAAGGTGTCCTGGTGCTTGCAGTCACCCAGACCGTGGGAGAGGACAGTCCCTGCCACAGTCTCTACTGGCATTACCAGAGTGAAAGATACAGTTCGCTCCCAGCAGGCTTGAAGTAGGGCACTGTTCAGGAACCTTGCCAGGTCTCAGAAATTTTTTTTCCCTGCTATTTGTGTGTTTTCAGTGTTTTTCTTTCAAGCCTTGCAGACCCAGAAAAAGGAGCTCATTCCTCCTCTTGGTAAACTAATCTGCACTAGTGCATCTGTCTAAATTGGGGAGAGGGTATGCTTATTTACAGGAAGAACTGAGAGGTGCCTTAAATAACAGCATCTCTCAAACCCAACAGACCTCTTTATTACCTTAACGCTATCATTTTCTCCTGTGACCCCCATTATCCATTCCCACTATTCCAGGACACTCTAATCTTATTAAAACCATTTTCCTCACCTCTATTAATAGTATACAACACTTATCTTGCTACTACTACATAAATTTGAAAGAAGAGAGAAACATGAGTTATTTTATTTTTTTGTTGTTGGTTTGATTTAATTTAAATCACTGAATGAAAAAAATAGCTTCTTCTAGTAATTCTGCTGTAACTAACTCAGTTTGATATTGGTTCTATTAGCCTTCTAATAGCATGAAAGCTAAAAAATTAAATCGTTCCACTTCCACATTCATAATTATGTGCAATTAAAATCTTTACATACCCAAAAGTCTTATATGGAGCCCTGAACCCTTCAACTGTCACTCTTCATTATCTCCAAGCCTAACAATTTTACAGTGACACATTGTACACAATGAGATGTGCTAAAGAGGAAATATTATATTTTACTGATGTATGTGTTCTTTAATTTCTCTGAATTAGCTTTTTGATATGGATGCTAATTGTTTTCTTTGAAAGGAGTCACCACAGATATGTGATTTCTCTATGCCTGTTGCGCTTCAAAAAAAATATAGTTAATTGCAGGAAACAGGAATTTCTTTTTTATATATATAAAAATAATCAGCTGCATATCAAAGGAGTGAATCTTAATTCAACTTTCTGATAGTACATTAAAAAGAAACCTTCAGTGTTTGTGACCAGCACAGAGTATTTTGCGACTTTTGATGTTTCGCTTTTTCATTTATTCATGAGGAGAGATGAATAATTAAAACAGGACGTTTGGTAAAGCCAGCTCACACACACAAAAATATTTCCATATGAACTTCCAGCTTCAGCCCAAGATAGTCTCAGAGACGTTGCTACAGGATTGTCCATATGGCAAGTGCGCGTGTAGCTCTGAAACCATAGACCTGGTTGAGGCTTGGGATCCTGCCATCAGTGGCTGACAGCTGTTGCTGCTATATAAATGTAAATGCTGTGTGGATAAGGCCAATGTGGCAGCCCTAAAAGGCTGAATTTAGGCCCAGTTCTGGTGTGATCAAGGCCATCAGCAGTGCCTGAGCGGTGCTCACAGGGTGAGGGGAAGATCTGTGCTGGTTCTCCAGGGGAAGGAGGAGAGAGTGGTGCTGCTAGAGCCATGTCCCTACCCAGCTACACAGAACAAACATGAGCTGCAATGCAGAAATGTCCTTCTTGGTGGAATAAGTTTGCTCAACATGTGTTAGAGAGAAGATCCTTGAGGTAGAGACAGAGGGTCTGTGTATTTGGTCTGTACTTTTCCTGCAGACCGTTCACCAGCTAATTTAACATTTAGTCTTAGCTGCAATGCTGCTATTCTTCATCCTAAATCTCATAAAAGTCTAATTTCACTTACCTCTCCTTCATGGAAAGAAAATAGAAAGCAAATACCATACACCAGGCATATCAAAAGGTCTGAATCAGTCCGAACTTGTCTCCTTCATCTTGCAGATCTTAAAGGAGCTGATGTGTCTCAGCCGCCATGTCCTGTTCTATTGAACATCTCGGAGGATCCAGTTGTCAAAAGACATCTTCTCTCCATATCTATCTCACAAATTCCCCATTGACTCCACCAACAACATTCTTGTTTGCAACAATACTAATTTTAGTCTTCAAGATTTCTAAGGCAACTTCCAGTCTCCTACGGACTTGTGCACTGGTATTCAAAAGACAAGCAAATAGCGTTCCATCCATGCTCAGTTACCGGGTATAGCTGTCTCTTTAATGTTACCTACAAAACAATCTTGTTTGTGCAACTTACATATATTTTGTTTATCTTTGAATACATGCAGTCAGTACAATGTTTTAACTTTTCACACAGACAAAAAGGCTTCCAAAATGTGCCTGTCTGCAGACCTCCAAAAAAGTCTCTCCAATTTTGCCCTGTCTCCTCTCGCAGTTTCACCTCTGCTTCTGCTTTTCCTGAAGCAGAGTCTGTGGTTTATGAATCATTTTACTATGACTGTGTCTTGTTTTCCCTCCAGAACTGTGGTCTTTGCTTACATTCTCAGACTGGCAAAGCCCATTTGTTTCTTTTTAAACTTCTGTCAGCTTAAACTTCCATCAGTCCTCCTCTCTGCTTGGGGTCTCTGATCCCCGCTCAGACCTTATCTCAAATTAGGGATTCCACAAGCTTCTGTAAAATGAGGATAAACTTAAATTCTCAGATTAAGTAAGATGAATAATAAAAAACATCTGTCTCTATTTTACTGTTACTCACCTAATGTGAGGATCATCTCCTATTTCCAAACTGAAAATGTAATTTTAAAACTAAGCTTTATTCACTGACAATTTCAGTAGCTCCGCCTGCACAAATTTCTCCCTTGAACATTTTCCTGAGGCCCATTGGCATTTTGGATAGAGTAAGCCACAGCACAGAGTGTTACTCCATATTCAACAGTATGGTAGAAGCACAAAGTCACGCACTGGTTTCCTAGAGGGAAGCTTCTCAGAAGCTTACGAAACCTGCAGCTGTTTTTATTTTTCCCAGACTCTCCTTCCAGATTCAGCAGAGACCTACCAAATTGTATGGGGCAAGGGATGGGGACTGTCAAAGCACATGCACAAGTGATGCCAGAGCTTCAGAGGATGCCTCTGAGATTTAAAGGGGTTGAGGTACCCAACTCGGTTCCATAGTGAATCCCAAAGCCGCAAGCTCTGTAGTACAGACAAGCCCTGACACCCTGCTCTGGGCCAGGGGGCACAGACGCATCACCCAGCAGAGAAATAGTCTGAGGGTGTCTGCACATGAAGGGACCTTGAGGATTTTCTTTTCCAGAGAGGTTTTCTGTGTGCTTCTGTGAGAAAGACTCACTCCCTCTGCTTATATTGTTATCTAATATAAATAACTTGATTAAGTGGCTTGTTTAAATTGCATTTATCACTTTCCATCCTTGTTGAAAAACCCTCTTCAAAAATCTAAGTGGATGGAGCATTTGCAGAGAAGTGTTATGCTCACAAGAGTGATAATGAGCTAGATGCAGCTGGGAATCAGGTATATGAGAATCACTAAACACTTGGCAAAGGCTGTTAGTCTCTTTCTCCCCCTAATTTCCTTCTCACAATTAAAAATAAATCGAGAAAGATATTTGTACAACACCAACAGCAGCTTGTTTGTTTTGCTTTGTTTTTACAGAGTTCTTACAGCATGTAGGTCCTTATTAAATTACTTTCTTGTTAAATCACTGAGGAGTATCATCTAAGTCTTCATGCCATTCCTTTCTGGGGAAGTTGCTTATCTTTGACCCTTTGACACTCTTTGTCACACAAATCTCAAGCATTGCTATGAAAGGCTCTCCTTTTTTTTTTGATTCTTTGGTCTATATATTTTTTCAATTTTCTGACCACTGCAGTGGCCTAAAGCAAATGGAGAGTAGCAGAGCCTCCATGGAATTCCCCAGGACAAGCTTGTGTATGGCAGGGTGTAACTTTGGTGCCATTCTGGTACTAGAACAGGTTCTGGCAGTCTTCTGAAATGCTCTTGCTTAAGAAGGGGATGATATTTTTTTTTCAGCAGCCCCGGAAACCCCATCATAACATCATCAACAATCATGATTCCTCTTGCAGATCCATTGATTCACACACATGGTGAGAAAAATAAAGGATGATTTCCTCGTAAACCTGTCATTACTGAGTTTTAACCACCCCGTGCAGAAATAGCTGTTCCATGAGTCACGTCCATTGTGTGTCAGTCCTCAGGGCAACCACGGCACTTGACTGTACAAGTGCCATTCACCACCACATCTTTTCATATTGGTGCTGTCTTTCTTTTCTGCATATCCATTTTGAAAACATTAATAAAAAGGTTAAAATACATGAAAAAAATTGCAGCAGAAATATCTTTGTTCCCTCTTTTTTGTTACTCTTTGTAACTCTGATCATGTCATCAGCTAAGCGAAACCCAGCTGGATAGCAGATCAGCCTGGATGGTAATTTCCTGCTGTACTACCTCTTCAACAAACAATATTCCTCCCTCTAGCAAAGTGTCATGCCAGATTGACAGCAAGATGTCATGCAAATTTCCACTATGGAAAAGATGGTTCAGGGGTAAAAGCATCCCAAATAAAAGCCTTATGTTTCTCCTTGGGTGACACAGAAACACTATTGCTTAAGAAATAAATTCAAGAGTTTCTAGAAATGGTTTAGGCTTTCCCAATGCCAGCCTAAAAACTGTAGAGCACATTTGCTCGTAGTTGCATTGCTGCCACATCTTACTGGAGCAGGCAAGGCTTGGTGGGACAGTCATTAGAGTTCACCTGAATGGCCCCAGGATACCCCAAAATATTGAGTACATAAGAAACATACAGTCGTGGTGTCCAAAAGAGTGGACAGCTATAGAAGGCTCTGCCTTGCAGAAGAAAGATCAAACTTGTCTCTAAAGTTTCCTGCTTGGAAAAACAGGGATCTTGGAAGTAACCCGTAACCACACGCTGCAGGACCTGGTGCTGGTGAAGACGAGCAGCCTGTTCCCTCTTGGAACAACACCTGGTAACCAAGAAAAAAAAAAGCCTTGGGGGATAGTACAAACTCGTGTCACACTGGATCAAATTATAGGGAAACTGAAGTTCTTCATTTGGTTGCTGAGCTGGGACACTTCTGTTAGCCCTGAAAGAAAAGATGTATTTCACTCCTTGTCTTTAAAGAAATGAGATTTATTTTTCTACATAAGTCACCATTTTGAAACAGAAAGATAGAAGAAAAATTACCTAAAAAATATTTCTAAAAGATTGCATCTTTTTTTTTTTTTTCCCCTGGCCTGAAATCTCACTGAATTCTACGCAAAACCACTTGTACTCTGGTTTTCTCAGACCTTCCAATTTATTCTCTATCTAAAAAGAAACAAACCTGAAGGGTCATGATAGAAGTTGTAAGGGCATCGCCTGTTGTTTTCCTGTAATAAAAGACTAGATCAGGTGGAAACCCCAGGCAAGAAAGTGATGGTTCCTGCCCTGGGGAGTTACTGCGTCTTCTCTGAGAAGAAAAGTTTCCAAAACTCAGAAGATCACACGAGGAAATGGATCAGGAGTCTGCAGCACAGCAGACGCTGTTAGGAGAAGGTGTGAGTCAGCAGACAGGTGGAACAGGACTTCTGACACATTTCATCACCAATTTTGTTCTTTCTCTGGTATTAAAAGCCAGAAGAGAATTCTGTGTAGCTCAAATAAGGCTCCAGACCTTTAGATTTTGGAATGAAGTGTTTGTAGATTGTTGAAAATCCGAATTATGCCAAAATTATGTTATTACAGTGTAATCATCTTGTTAGCTGCTTAGAACATTTTCTTCATTATCACTTCATTTATACTTATGATGATGAGCAGATGGTACCCAAGTCATAATGCAGCACAAATCATTCCCAAATGTTGTTTGAAAACACAGTCAGAAGGTGGTAGGGACACACTCGCCTACTGATGAGCCTGGTTCACTCCCATTACTGTAAGAGGAATGACTGAAACCTGGCTTGCTACTTAACATATGTTTTGACTGTTGGCAGCTAATCATCGCTAGTCCTGTATCAACAGAGGTTATATGATCTTTTTTTTTTTTTTTTTTTTTTCCCCCCAGGAAAACTGATATACTTAAGGCATTTCAAGGTGGGTTATGGCAAATTTCAATTGATACAGGAAAGTCATAAAGAAGCCACACGTGTCCAGCAGGTACTGTTCTTACTTGAGAAGCCATTGCTGGTGTCTGTACCTGCGCCTGACCTTTTTAGAGCAGCACTGTGCTAGGGATGGGCAGTGTGGGTCAGACTTGTTCTACTGTGGTGCTCCTGTACTGGGCTGAGGTCCTCGATAGGGATGGGTTCAGCTGGAAGCTGCTCTGTGCAGGTCCAGCCAACACCAGCACTGGAACAAACCCTGGGGAGGAGGCAGTGGGGGCATGGCCAAGGAGCATCTGCGGCCTGGTCACAGTGGCTGAGGGGGGAAGGGACCTCCGGAGGCCACCTGGTCCAACCTCCTGCCCAGGGAGGGCCATGTAGAGCTGGTTGTCTGCATGTGGTTCATGTGTGCTGGGTAAATCCAAAGTTCAGGTCTAATCTGGGTGCCAGTGACCTTTCAAAAAGGAGCTGTGATCCCTGAAGGCTCCCACAAAGCCTGATGGACACACGGTCCCTCTCTTCAGCACAGACAGCCACGCAGCATGTTTGTGACTCCTGCCTGTTTGCTCCTTTTCCCAGTTCAGGCATGTGCACTACAGCAATCAACAAAATAGTTGAGTGTGCTCAGAGCAAACACACTGTAATTTTACTCAGAACCAGAACAAACACACTCCAGACCCCAATCCCCAAATTCAGGAGACACAGATGGCGTTGCAACCCAGAGCACCTCAGTAAGGAAGGACATACACACACACACAGACACATCAAAAAAACAACACCATGAAAACAAAGTGACAGCTATCATAAAGATACTCATCTCTACTAAGAATAAAAAATAATAATTAAAAATCAAGACAAACTAGGAGAAAAAATTAGATAATCTTCAAAGTTAGCCAAAACAGATTTTCAGATTTCTCAGCCCCAACTCCCACCTCAGGCTGCACCAGCCATGCTGCTCAGCCTTTCATTTCTAGATGTAATCAGCCTTGGTCTGGCCAAAAGAGCAATTTGATCTTTACCTGCAGCACACAGAGGGTGATTTTTGCCGCTGCATGATGTAAAGACCCCTTGCCTAGGTCATGCGAGCTATTTCCATGCCTAACTCCCCTTGATTTCCCTTTGGAAATGTGGTGGTAGCTCTCATAGGAAATTCATCTCATAAATCTTTTACTAGCCACTAGAGGGGAATATGCAACAGCGAGGAGGGAGAATGACACCACACTCAAGTTGTAGCCAGTTTGCTCACTCGAAGGAAGAAAGCGGTCAGTGTCACGTCGGATCTTTACAGTTCATAGGATCTAATTTAGTGTTTATCAAGTGTTTCGTTCTTCAGTTCTTTCCTGTCATATTGATCTCTCTCACCTTCTGCTCGTTTAGAGCAGTTTATGTCAAAGGCATAGGCTTTTCAGGTAAAAAAAGATCCTTGCAGATGCTTAATTTGATGCGCAATACTTCTGCAAGCCCATAAATCATGCATTTGAGAATGTGATCTCCATTGAAACAGTTTCCTACATGAAATTGTTTACAGACCATAACAAGTACAACATTTCTATCCCAGGAGAAATATTGACATTTCAGCCTTTCTCTCCACTTAGAACAGGATTAAAATATGAGATTCAAATTTTTTTTTTTTTTT
>VXAV01000417.1:743870-784334 GCA_013399715.1 Alectura lathami
AAACTCTAATCTTTCAGGGCCAAGAGATAGCTCAGGAAAAAAACAAAGCCAATGTATTTTTCCCTTCTGTAATTCTGTTTGTGAATGGAATGTAAATCAAGTTAGCTGGATAATTTGCTAAAACCCATGGATGCAATAATTCTTATGTTGTTCTAACAGAGAAAGAAAGTAGAAAATGTTACAGGGAGAGACAATATGCAATTATGTATGAATACCAACACCCTAAGGGACAAATTACCAACAATGACAGTAAAATACTGCAGATTTCTTTTTGTGCTACAGCATAATTGACTTATACTCTGACAAGAAGGAAAAGCTTAGCTCTGGAGAATAATTTTAAAATACAAGCTATGTATTTGTTGGAAAGTGTATAGTCACTTTGTTTTCCACTTTCCCTTACCTGTGATATTGATTACATTCCTTTATTTTTACTTACATATGTAACTTTTTTGAGAAAACATCAATTTTTGTATCTTTTCAAGAAATCATTTCTTGTTCTTAATGGCATTAATTATGTGATTTCTATTATTTAATCAAACAGTGAATGCATTCAATGTAAACACTTTTAAAATTGCATGTAGGAAACGTCTTTGTTGTTTAAGTGAAGGAGAGATAAATCTTTCTCTAATGACTCACACGAGCTGAGCCTCAAGGGGCTGTTCCGCCCATCAGTGCTGCACCTTGTAGAGCCTGCTGCTTGGCACGGCAGCGTGGTAGCTGGTGTAACGTGAGCAGCAGCCATCTGCAAATACCAGTCTTGGGGCAGAATCTGGACCTTAATTTGAATTTTAGTGTTAGCTTGAAGGAAGATTAAAGAAACACAATCAAGGCTGGCTGCCCAGAATCCAGGGAACATTTCGAGTTACATTTGCAAAACCCGTGATTAGTTTTCAGACTGCCTCCTGTTCACCAAATAAATGCTCTGATTATTCTGTCACTGTAGGGTGGTTAAGGAGTTGAGATAGATGTTCACAAAAAAACCTTATACTATATTCATAGATGTGATGCTCTTATAGATGCAGCACACCTGGATGTGACTACGAGTAAGACCTCCAAAGAACACTCAAGAAATCAGGAAATCCTGGCAAAGAGAGCATCACTTTGCTTGCAAAACTGTTTTGAAGTAATCAAGCCACATTGGAAGTTTTCCAAAGGGGTCTTGGAAGACAGGACAGCAGATCCAAACCAGGGTAGAACCAAGTTTGCCCCTTTTTTCCCCTTGATATTTTCAAGGACAGTATCTTTCTAAAGATGGAATAAAAAAGGCAATATATTTTACACTGTCAAAGACATCTAAATTCCAATTAACTAGGAAGTGGGAACTACATTACACAATATCCATTGGAAAACAGAAGTTAGCAGAGCTTTGTCTAACCTAGGGAGGTGTAGCTCCCTGCATCTAGCACTATGCTGCACAGCCAGGCACACCACCTCAGAGGAGTCCTTACATTAATTAATTCTGTCTCCTGGTTCAGCATCTGTCATTATGGTGGAGCAAAATCACAGTTTGCACAAAATATTCCACCAAATCATATCCTGTCAGCAAAATCTGCAGACCAAAGATCCTGATTGCAACTTACGCACCATCTGGAGATAAGTCATACTACTTAATTCAGCCGTTGTAAAACTCCTCAGTTCAGAACTGGAAACCATACAAACACTGGGAAATAATGAATGGGTAAACAGAGAGTTGTCTTCACACTCCTTGACGGAGAGACCTAACAATGTGATTTAATGGTCTCATCACCTTTTTAGAATAGGATTTCACAGCTTCATCACTTTTACCAGATAATAATGAAATAATGCAGATGTTACACTGTCTCGAGCCTGTTTCCTCCAGCAGCATCAATAGATAAACTTGAGATAGCACACAGCTCAGTCTATGTACAGGAAAGAGACTGAAAAGTGAGTTTGGGTTAGAGGAAAATGCGAGACAGCAATGTACTTCACATTCTTCCTTGAGGCAAAGAGGGGCAGGGATGCCATATATCCATGCCTATATTTTCACCTGAACATGAAATCAGCTTACCTGCTCCCAGAGTAACGTTGCAGTTTGGCCAGTCAGACTAGCCTCATTCCTTCTCTTTCTTTCACCACTGGCTGGACTTCTAATCGGCTAAGGAAGCTAGAAGTTTTTCAGAGTCAAGGACTAAAGAAACTTACAGCTGCAATTGCCTGCAAAGACTCTGAACACTCCCGCCTTGGCTTGCCTCTCCAATTTTAGTCAATACGCTCTCTGCCTCTGGCATGGAAAAAGATACAGATGTTGGCCCGATAGCAGCAGACACAGCATCTGAGAGTGGATTAGAGTCAAGGAGAAAGTGATACTGGTGGCTTCTTCAGAACATAAGTAATTCCCCTGTACCACTTAAGCCCTTATCAGATCCCAGTGCCTTCTCTATGCCTTTGACCTTAAGCCCCAATGAGATAAGGTCTGATGAGCGTCTCCACGGCCAAGCAAGGTATTTACCTGTTATACTACACACGCAGTGTGTATGCACTCTCTGGAGTCCAAAATGATTATACAAATGCAATAATCAATTAAAGTCACACAACTTCTGAGATTGGGAAGCATTATTATCTCCATTTTAGAGATAGGAAGAGAAAGGCTGTGAAAGGTGAAGTGATTTTTTCCAGAGGTCACTGAGGTTGTATACACAAAGGGCTCCCCAATATCAAGGCCATTCATAAGGACACCTACACTTAGGTCTAGAAAAAAAACTGATCAAGAGTCAAACTGAACTTTTATTATGCTGAGCCCCTAGCTATAAGTCAGAAGATTAATGCTGATTTAGATATATCCAACATGTTTGGTATTATTTCATACACTAACACTGACGATGAGTGTCTGAAACTTCTGCTTCCATCCTCTTACTTTTTGGTGACACTAAAATCTCCTTACCACCTGGTTAAACTGGCAACTATCAGCTTAAGCACCTGTGTTCCTGTTACATCTATTATTATCACAGCATGCAGCACACATGCCAGGTGCGTTACTTCGAGAGGCTTGGGATAGGGATTCAGTCTAAAATGATGCTGCTCTCATTAAGAACCATGTTTCTCTCTTTCTCACCGTGTTCCTCTAATCTTCTTACAAGGCAAACAGGCCAGGTGTTTTCCAAGTACTTGTGAGAATACTGTACTCTGAATTCAGCTCCAGATGTTTACACGCTGACTGTTGTGAAATTACCGTATTGTTTGTGTGATGCGTGGCTTAAGAGGGCCAGATGAGAACAAAATACTTCTCTCTCCCTCTTTCACATACCCCAGAGAGCAATAAAGTCTTTGTGAAGGTTAATAATCATTCAGAGCACCCTCTGAGACTGGCAGTGTAGCCATTTAACAACACTTATTTACACCTGCAGACAAGAAAAGCTTTTCAGCGTGTACCGTCTGCACCTTCACACAAAGACTATTTAGATTTCAGGAGAATATGCAAAGAATTTGAGGTGAGAAAGAGTTACACAGAAAACAAAACTTATGTGAATGATTTGTCCCTCCAGAATGAAGTTAAAGGCTGTCCAAAAGTTGTGTGAATGCACCTGCTAAGTCTCTCATTTTAGAAACATTGTTGGATAACACGAGCAGATTCCAGACTAATACAGCTGCACACCCCTCTATCACACAGCGGCCAATTCCTACTGAATTCTGCAATATAGTGACAGTAATGGAAAGCAAAATGATCTCTAAATAATGGTTTAAGATGGTTACTTGATAAAGGGCACCGCAATAATTATGATCAATGGAGCATGGATTCAATATATATTGCCCATTTAGATGCACCAGATTAGTTTAACAGCTTTCTTTAATGTTCTGAGTATTTTGTGTGGGTGCGCGCGCGTGGTTGTGCATGTGTATACGAGAATGACAGGACTGCACAGTTTGGTGTATTCCTCATCACTTAGTATTTACCAGTGCAGATGAGCATCATGCTGTACGGGGAAAGTGAAACATATAAGACTAGCAGTAGCAAAGACAAAGCAATATTTTTTTTTTCCAGATTTATCTGTTTTATAGTCTTAGTGCCATTGACTGCAGAAAGTTTTTATGTCGTTAGAGAACAACACACACAGAGAAGCAGACAGCAAACTGGGCAGCTGCGCGCAATGCTTCTTGGTTTCTCCACTCGCACAGAAGCATAAGGCAGCCTTGAGGAGAAGTGGAGGCAGTGAGGGGTTGGACTTGCTTTGGGAGGGTCTTGAGAAGCCTCGCAGGCTTCCAAGCTTCTGGTTTGCTTCCCAGGATGAAAAGATAACGTTTGGAAGTATGACTTTGTGCTAACTTTCAAGAACTCAGAAGCAGTGGTTAAATAACCACCTCTAGGACAACTCCGCTGCCTGGATATTCTTCCCTCCAAATTCCATGGAAGGTCTTCCATCAGCTCCAGCATTACACAGAGCTGACTGCTGGGCTGAATCCTGAGGCTGTGCAATATGCTTTGCTCAAACCTTATTTACACAGATGTGGTGCATGAAGTCCTTTCTGCTCCTCAATGGCCATGTTGGTGCATCACAAATGCCTCTCAGATTCTAAAAGGAGGCAGAACATCATTATCCCAAATTTAGCCTGAGAAATTGAGGCATACGTGGGGTGAAATTTTTTCCAGAGACACCAAGGCACTGGTTGAGCTGGGAACAGATGGATGAATTCCTGCTTTCAGTCTCATGCTTAACCACTGGCGTATGCTGCGTTTTATTATGCAATGAAATAACTAGCAGTTGAGGTTTTGCTTCATACTGAGAGACGACATAATTTTTGTGTTATAGCTTTGGCAAATTTAGGGCTATGTTTTGACAGGACACAGAAGTGTAATTGCAATTGTCACAGGCAGGATTTGTCCTCAGCAACTAGAGAAGTGAGGCTATTTTTAAATCACACAGTGAACGGTGAATGTAAAATCTCAATACAAAGGCTCCTAAATGCATCTATGAAAAATAATAATAAAAAAGATTTTGGATATTGTTGTTTTTTTTTTTTCCCTGTGCAGATTTCTTTTTTTTTTTTTTTCTATTTATGTTATATAAACATCAAACTTTGGCTCCTTAAGATGTCAAGCTTGGAGAGAATTTCTGCAAGGTGTCTTTGTGTTTTCTCATACACTGTAACGTATACAAAGAGAAGCCCCACGGGCTGTCACTGAGCAAGTGAGCACCCCTGCTGGGATGCACTGCAGTGACGTGCGCTGCAGCTGGAGTCATCCACATGACGTGCTGCTGACTAGGAAAGCAGTTCTGCAGGGGTGGTGAATGCACCGAGTGCTGCCTGGAGGCGACGTAGCCCCTCATGCAGATCAGTTCAGGAATCAGAGGACCAACCTAATGATCTCCCTTTGAAGCGGGACAGGATCTGTGTGAAACCTGCTGCTATATTTAGGGAATGCAGTGAGGCACCAGCCTCTTAAGGCACTCACTCCAAAATAATGGGCAAACTAAATGGATATTTAAAGCTACGCTTAAACGGGAGCAGCACACGGCGGCTCTGCTTCCTGAAAAGTGATGGCGATGTGTGGAATGATAGTAATGTGTGATATACAAATACTTTGGGTGAAATATATAATCAGTTAATTGGTTTATTATATTATAAAACCTTTGTTTGCTTGAAAGAGCAATAAAACTAACTGACAAAATGAATATTCGCCCCTTTGAAGACTTCTTACATTAATTATGTTTATGCATCACTTGCAGCAGTAATGTTAGACAAAGGAAGCTTTATCTTTATATGCCATAGCTACATTGTATTGTGGTACAAATGATGGCACCGACTTTGTGTCTACATAATTACTGAAATCTTATCCCTTTTGTGTTTGCACATCATTTTCAGTTTTTTGGAATAGTTAAACTCCATTTTACTTTTTAATAACATTTTAGAAATCATTCTGATTCAGGTAAACAGAATTTGATTGCTTTGATGGATTGAAAATGGTTAGCTCAGCCAGAGCTTATTTGATTTGTTTCTTCAGGGATTACAAAGAATAGGATTTTATCTATGAACTGACAAAAGAGGCAATCTCTGCATTTTTGCCTATGAAATAGCAGATCCACTAAGCCATTGCTCCTTCACATAGTGAATGTATTAGTCACGGGGTTGCTTTTTATTCATTTTCAAAGTTTTTATTCCACACTGTATGGGGTGTCAGGATTCTTTGTTCTTAAAAAAATTAATCTGAAAAAATAATACTGTCAAATGGAGTTTGGGGAGATTCAGTAGCCCGTTAGATTTAAAGCAGATTTTAAAAACAAACAAATCTTTCTCACCAGTAATGGACATCTTAGACAAATGCTCTTCAGCTAATGCAATGGATTTAGAAGCCTGGAGTACCTAAATGCTAATTCCCTGGCAGAGTTCAGGCTGAGACTTTTCCTGTAGGTTCCCTGGGAGCTCAGTCCTTGACCCAGCAAGATTACATGGTTCTCCTGGTACCACTCTTCATTTCATCCTGCATGACATGACATTTGTAGAGCAGACAGAATCAAGAAAATGTCAATACACAGTATAGAGATGATACAAGATACCCCAAATAACGTGTTTGCAATTGTTCTTATGCTGGCCATCCCATTCGCTGAGTCCTCTTCAGAGAAGCTGCCCACCACACGGGGTTTGGTCCCACTGGGTTTGTTTTGTGGGTGAGTAGATTGCAGCACAATACTCAGAAGAGCAGTGAACAATTTTTCCAGTGAATTCATAATATACAAGCTCAATGTTTGCCTCCTGCTGTCTCAGGGGTCAAAAAAATCCAACACAGAAGTGGAAAGTAAGCTGGTCCTTACTCACAGAATCTGCAGCTGAGTATTGGGCAACGTGCACTAAGCACCCTTCTGTCTACTAAGCTCCCTATTTTTATTTTTCCCTCTATTTTGTTTTGGAGTAGTAAACAGAGAAAAAGTTTAGACACAATGTGCAAAACATTTAAAAGCACATTCAGTTTTCAAGAACTACCCTCTTGCTTAAAACAAAGGATTTTGCAGGCTAGGACCTTGTGTCCTTGCAGTTCCCATACTTCAGCCTCATGCTCTGGCTATTGGAACACAACAGGATTTCCTGCCTGTGCCTTAAAAGTCAATTAAATTTGATATAATATACCATCAATTCTCCAAAAATCCCTCAGCAGGAATAACTGGGCACTCTTTCCCACAATTCACATTTATGGACAGATATGATGAGAAACACACCATGCTCTGCTCTTGCATCACCCCCCATTATGTATGAGGCTTTACATTTGCTCATGATACTTAACAGGCAGTTTCCACGTGCCTCACATTAGAAGATCAGCTGGTGGAAATCAGGGCTGGCCCATTTTCTCCTTTGATTTGCACCACCTGAAGATCTGGTGCAGCATCACATTGTCTGCCTCCCCTCCCCTCTAATTCAGGGCTATATAAAATCTACTGGATTAGGTGACTTGAACTCCAGAAGACATCTTTGAGGAAGCTGATTTTTTCAGCCATGATGGCACTGGAAATACATAATGGTTAAAGATCATCAGTTGTTGGCACTAGCTTCAAAAGTACTCATGCATTCCCAGTTTGCCATCTCAGCTGAAAGAAAAAGGAATGACCTGGCTTGATAGAATCAGTGCTCTCTAACTGACATCCAAGCTTAAGTAATAAGCTTTCAAGTTTACAGCATCCTGTCTGAACCAGAACATGAATACAAGCTGCTGTAGAAAAGATACTACACTGAGAAGTGAGCCAAAGCTCCTGCCTTAAAAACTTGCTGCATTGTGATACAACCAGAGATGACACCAGATAGTGTATGGCTGCTCAGAGATGCACGTCACTCCTGGGGCTCTCATGCTGCTACTTCTGTTTCATTTCAGTTAAACCTGAATGCTGTCTTTCCAAGGTTAAGCATACAGTATCTCTCTCTCATTTTTTAATTATTATTATTATAAGAATCCCCAACACAAGAAGGATATCGAGCTGTTGGAGAGGGTCCAGAAGAGGGCCATGAAGACGATCAGAGGTCTGGCGCATGTCCGCTACGAAGGCAGGCTGAGAGAGTTGGGTGCATGGAGGTTGGAACTAGACGATCTTTAAGGGCCCTTCCAACCCAAACGGTTCTATGATTTTAGCAGAGGAATGAACACTTGCTGTGCACTGCAGCCTGTCTCCTGCATGACCCTGCTGGCAGAGAGTGAAAAGTTCACCAGGAAAGGGTTAAGCCCACTCGCCTTGCCAAACGCAGCAGGCTCCATCAGGCAGGTTATGCTGTTTTACAAGGCCAGGTGAGCTCATTCATGAACATCAGTCAGCTCGCTGCCAGCGCGCTGAACTCCCTCTGCTTTGACCTGAGATTTGAGCTGAATACTTCTTGGGCTTAATCCTGTATTTAATTAAGTGAAGGTCAGGCTGAGGGTCAACTAGAGTAGTGAACTTAATCCAAGACCCACAGGTTATACAATAGCTGCTTTGGGGAAGTATAATTGCAGATAGGAATCGAGAGAAGAAAAGACAATATAATTGAACAAGTTATACGATAAAGGAGGAGAGGAAAGCAGGGTATTTTTCAGACTGCATGGCACTGGATGCATTTTACAAGAGTAGCCACTAGATAGCAGAACGGGCACGATGCTCTGACACTTTGTTGGGCCAAACGCAAGGCAAACAGCGCCTCAGTCCCAGCACACCGTGTGCATGGCTGCGTGCAGCTGGCACCTCTGCTTCTCAGCAGAGAGGAGTTTTTAAGATGCAGTTCAGTATGTTGCTTCCTGCTGGTTGTACAATTTGAGCATTTTTTTCAGTATGCTGGCAGAGGAGCTTATTTTCTGAAGACGAAATCAGCTCTGATTTTTGTTCCAGGGGAACTTTCCTAATGAGGGAGCTGCAGGGAGATCCAGGCCACTGCAGCCTAGTGCTGAGCTGAACCCTGGGTGACTTCCATGGGCAGCACCAAGGTGACCTGGGCATGGCAGCGGCTGCCACCCGGGCCCTGGGAGCACAGCACCCTGCAGCACACTCAGGTTTGTGTCAGCCGTATGGACACGTTAGCACCCACGTACAGCACTGAGCAGGTCTCTGTTGTGGGCTTGCCTCAAGGTGGCTCCTGAGCAAGGCACCGAGGGTGGCAGCAGTTCAGAGGAAAGGGGGTAATTCATCCCATCAAACTGCATGCGGTTCCTTTTTTTGACTGCTCTTGAACCGATGCATTTCTGTGCATCTAACAGCCTTGGCTCCTGCCCCAGGCAGTCTCCACAGCACAAATTATCTAACTGTAATATTGAATAATCAAAAAACTGTCAGGAAAAGCTGATCTGATACTCAAGGGTTCTACCCCAGCTTAAATAGACAACGGTAATATTTTTGAAAGGCTGAATGTGTTGCCCATAGGACACCTTTCCAACCAAACCCAGAAAAGCAATGGTCTCCTTTATTCAAACAGAGAGAGAAAGATTCCTCAGACTGTTGGATGAGGAGGATTTCAGCTGGGCTCCCACCTAGATGCATTTCTGATGAAGCAATGGAAATCTCAGTCTTGATATGAAAGTGTTATTCATGGCCTTGTTGAGTTTGAAGTTGCACAGCCATGCATTTGCAATGCCCAGGTTACAAATGTCTCCTTCACAGAGCAAAAACCATTTGGAGCATTGGCTGATGGACTCATCCAGTCACCAGCACACGATCTTCACGGAGGGGCTGAACACTCCAGGAAGTGGGAACAGAAGAAATGCTCTTGGTGCATGTACCTGCTCCACCTTCTGCACCGCACTCTTGCAGCCTCGTGTGACCTCACAAATCCTCCTCACTAATTCCTGTGCAGTGAGGCCTGCTTTCGAAAGCCTGGACCTTAATTGTTTAAAAACATTGCAAGATGCCAATAGTAATTGATCCTCACTGTGGACTTAGTTTGTCTGCAATTGTTCTAACTAACAGGGCTGTATTTCAGTTACAGCAGATGAGGGAAGCAGGGGGTGCAGACTTGAGCAAGGATATGCTGGTACACTTTCTAACTCACAGCCTCAAGGAGAAAACAAGATTTCTACAGAAAAAAAAAAAAAAAAAATTAAAGTAATTAGCTCCTGGGCTGAGATATTTTCAGCCTGCTGTGAATTTTTATGACAGTGCTACTGTTCTACTGGTGAAAGTAAGGTTTCCCAGTGTGTCTTGCAGAATTTAAACTATGACATGCAAGTAATTTTGCAGGATGCTAATTGTGTATCTGTAGCCATACCTACATGTGTGCATATACACCCCCAGACATCTTGTCTCTTGCAATAAGTGAACCTCTTATGCTCGGTGAAAGAGTGAACCTCATTGCACTGCCTGGTTCCTTACCATTTTATTTGTCTAAAAAAATGGAAAAGAAAACAATGATATCCTTATTTCAACTGTGTTGCTCAGTGAATAAGGTACCTGGTGGAACTCAGAGAATTATTTTTCAGATATGCCTCTGGATGAGGAATATTTCCTGTCTAAACCTCAGCTCCTTGGTTTGCAGACTGCAGGTAATGATGCTGAATTCATTTGCTGACTACTTGAAAGCAGAGACAGAATAAGACCCAGCGTTCCTAGTTGGTGTAAATCATGTAATCCTATCTAACAAGAAAAAATATTTGGTTAGGTTGGACCCTCTGAGGAACACATTGCACCCTGCACTGAACCAAGAAGCAGCCAGCACCCAAATGTGACACCCTAACATGACTCCCCAATAAGGCACCCCAATGCCACACACCAACATGACATCCCAACGTGAAATCCCAACAGGACACCCCAAGTGTGAAACCCCAACGTGACACCTGTCTGCTGCCCTCTGCCAGAAGCTCTCCGTGCCCCTACAGAGCCAGTGACAGCGGAGCCTTCCCCCTAGAACGGCTTTAACACCACCCACACGCGCCAGCTCACGTGCAGTACCAGCCTGCTGGTGACATCGAGCATCCCTAGCCTAAATGTGAGAGCTGTAAGGAGGAAATAATACTGTCCTGCCTGTGTAATTAGAGAAGCTGACGCGTGAATCATTGTTATAACGAGTTTAATTATAAACATGATTAAACAGGCAATTAGTGCATATTCTGCCCCGGATAAACAAAATTAAATTCCTGCAATATTAACATCTTCCACAAGGTTTATTACTAGATTACTGTAAGTCATGTGGTACAGGAACTTTTTCATATCCTATATTTGTTGCAAATGAACCAACATCGTTTTTTTTTTTTTTTTTATTTGTGCTTAACCAAGATGTAAGGGACAAAATTTCTGCTCCTGTAAACCTACAAGATCTCTTGAAAAGCAGCATCCCAGGCATTTTTAAAAATATGTCTTATAATGCAAGCCACAGACAATGCAGACCTGCCAAGTTTAGCCAGCAACAGCTCACCCAGAAAGGACTGGCAGCCAGCAGGAATGCAGGGATCCAAACTGTGCTCCTGGAGCATCAAAATAAGGTCACAGCAGGGGTAAAGCTCTGAGCAAAAAGTGCTTTGGAGCCAGGGATGGAATAGCTCAATTACAAGTAAGATGTGCAGGATTTTCTACTGAAAAATCAAAAAGGCTTTTCAGCAGGTGTGTTTTACTTCCTGGTGTGTGCAACTCCAGTGACAGCCCATGAAGAAAGGCAGTAATACCTTCCATACTCAGGCTTGCTTTTATGCATGTACCTCCAGAAAACTGCATAAATATTAAATAGGTATAAGCAGCCTTTTCAGTTTAGTGATGAGCAGTTTGGAGGGTGTCTTGCTTAAGGAGACAGAGAGAATGCTGAATGTCCATCTCTCTTGCCATCAGGTCCCAGTGAGAAGCATCAAGGTAGGAGTGCATAATCACAAATTAGTTTCAGCAAACCCTGTAGTTTAAGTTTTCAGATGAACAAACTGGTAATGAGAAACTGGTTGAAACTGTTTATGAAAAGAGCTTAAGATTTTGTTTGCAGCAGTCAGCCAAAGTCAAGAGTGTGACTTTCCCTGAGCGTACAATTTACACACATTTCCACAAGTGTCTCAGGAATTTAAAGATCCCGTGCTTCCTAGCCAACTGGGTTGTGATTCCTCACCAGTCACATATTTAAAGGTCTTCAAAACACATGTGTGTAAACTCTCATATGGAGGATATAGATAGGTAAATTCCATCTTTCCCCCAAATAAAAGCATGGGCCAGATATAACTTTGCTGATGAATGGGTGTAGGGATTAGCACATTATCCCGACCTACTGCACAGGGATGAGGTTCAGCATGAACTAATGGCCTTGCTGACCACAACTGGCATCGAGGCAAGTGGCATTTACTGCCGGAACGGTTCTGCATCAGATATGTCAGCCAGTAACGGTTGCAAGATCGGGCACACATTATTTCATGAAAAGAAGTAGGTGACATACTGAGATATACCTCCCAGATGTGGAAGACAGACAAGCACAGCCCCAACACATTACAAAACCTGCCTGCCCTATGAACCACTTAGGCTTGGCGGGCCCTTTATCACATTGTCAAAAGCAGCACCAGCTTGAGCTTTCTGATATCAATATTATGTTCACTTGTCTTGAGTCAACATTGCCTATTAAAGAGTGGGTAGGAATTTCACAATTCCCCGAGACAAGCACACTGAAAAGCCACCTGAATCCCCAGACGTGCTTTTCCTCAAAAGTAACAGGTGTAGTTTATATTATCTGATTTCTGATCGAACATCTAGGCATTCTGGTCAATGCTCTGTAGTCTATTTCAGAAAATCATAAACCCTAGTAACATGAGACCTTGCTACAGTATCCCACTTTTTAATCTTTGCTGAGAATTGGGAAGAGCATACCAGGGTTTGTGTCCTGAATTATGGGCTGTGGGGGTTAATGATTTCCCCCTTTGCTTTTTCCATCACAAAATCAGCACATAATGAAAACTACTGTAAGTCAGATTCCCACTGTGTCTGGTCTAGGACAGAATGCATTTCAAAAGTATGTTAACCTTTCTTTGAAGGTAAATGATTATTCTCAAGTACAGAACATTTCTGTTTTATTTTATAGGTTAATCAATATTTGATTACCTTCAAAGTGTAATTTGATAATAATGTGATAATTTCAGTTCAATTTCAACAGAAAACTTGAAGATTTTTTGTTGCAAGACAGATCTGTTTATAGTTTAAAGCTATATTTCTAATTTCACATACAATTTTTGAAGAGAAAAAATATTCTCTGAAGCTTTTTATTCATTAAAAAAAACGTCATTTTTACTAGAAATGTTTGGAGAAAAATGTTTGAAAACTTACATTGAAATCTTTGTGTTTAACATTCCTTCTTTGTTTTACATCCAAGTATTTATCTGTATGTTTATTATACCATTGCTCCTATGACTTCCTGGAAAGCAATCATGATATAATCTATAATTCAGTATTCAGAAACTTCCTTAAATTGTCTCAAATGACAGGATAATGAAAAGTTCTTGAAAAAAAAAGATGGAAAGTTTCTAAAAGTCATATATATTCTTAAAGACCTACTAAGTCATTTGTGTATGACGGTTTGTGAAACATCATTGAGGTCTTAATCTAATAAAAGCATAATTAGACAGTAGAGAGTTACTGAGACTGCATTAGCAGTGATTAAAAACTGTGAAATTGTATTTAATAGTTTATAGTCTAAATTTTAACTACAAAATCATGAACAATAATTCTTTTTGATTATTTTTTCCAATTTAAATCACTATTCTTCAAGGCCCAGAGAAGTATAACTCTAATGATTTTCTTCTCTATTTCTGAGAATATTTCTGGGAATATTATGCTGTTTTAAGAAAATGTCCTAAATGGACATAACTCTTTGTCACAGACTTTAAACACTGTCCAAACTTTTTACCCCAGGCTGACCTACAAGTTCAACTGTAAGTTTCTATTCTGCTAAAATGCTTTATGATGTCAAGACCAGTGGTAATAATAATATGTTAGTTCTGATTTATCCTAAGCATTCTCTGGCAATTTACAGGGTCCTTCAAGTTCAGCCATTAATATGGGAGCTTGATCAGAGCATATACTTTAATATGTAATATCACCGGGAGAACGGCACGCATTCTTTCCAAATCTGTACCCCATGCCTTAGTTTGATAAATGCAACGGCATTTGGAGAAAATATTAGGATACATATAAAAACCTCAATTTTGTCTTTATTCTTACAAATTATGCAAAAAGTGGCTTCCACCCGAATGGCCCAGCAGACTAGTTGCCAGCTGTAATATAAAGAAGGATACTAAGGAAACTGAGAACTGGTTATGGCAGATGCCCTGTCAAAGGAACAATTTATCATCTGGAAATACAAGCAGTAAGAGAGGCCCACCAGCTAGACCTGTATCATCTGAAGCAATCAAACCCTGCAAATATAAAGCAATTTACTATTACCATTTCCAAGTGCTCCCCACAATAAGGACTCTTGTATGCCGAAGTTTAATATTCAGAGCAGAAACCACAAACTCTAACAGCCATTCCTGGTCAAGATAGCTCATAACAGTTCCCAGGCAATGGCACTGTTGTAATAGTGTTGCACAAAGCAGCCGGGGATTTGCTTGTATGGCAGCTTCTGCATCCGAGAGCTAGGAACCAACGGTGGGTCAGACATCCGTTTGCTTTATATATTGATATAATTTCATCAGAATTTATGATGTGGGAATTATTGCACTGGCAAGAAATGTAATCTAACCTCCAACTCCTGCAATGTAGTACAGATATTATGTTTTTGAGAGAAATATACTGACTTGTTGAATCAGATTACTCCAAGTGCATTCCTAATGGATTTCAACATTCCCTTGGAGAAACCAATGCTGTTTGCTTTGTATTTATTAAATTTTTTAAAAAATACATACAGAAGATAAAACCTCTTCTGACACCATATATTCTTTCATTTTGCAAACTACAAACATACACTTGTTCATTAATTTTAATGTCTAAAGCTTTCCCTGGATAACAGTCACTGCATTTATTTGACTCTCTCTTTTTTCAACTACAAAATTCAACTGTACAAAAAGTTTTAAGTCAAAGTATTGACAACTATATACTTGTCTCTTTCCTCTCCTGGCTTAGACAGCTTGTCTTTGCATATCTGGGAGGATCACATGATAAATTTATTAGTACAGGGATATTCCCAAATGCTAGGGTGTGCCCTTGGTTGTGGGTGATGTGTTCAGGATACTCTTTATTATGACACTTCTAACATTACAGAACTCTGTGGAATTTTACCAAGAGAGAAAAGCTGGAGTAGTCCTGAGACGGCTTTATATCATGAGTCAAGAATGGGGAGAAGGAATAATAATAGTAACATAGATTTAATAAAAAAATAAAAAATAAAAAAGAGGAGGGATATTGAGAGCTATTCCCCTGAATAGCTCTGAAAAGACCTTAAAACTAAACCATGAACTCCAGTCCCTGCCCCACAGCTGGATTATGCCCAAGAATGTAATTACTTTCAGACCCATCCCTATCATGAACGTGCCCACTGCTAAGCAGTGTTCTCCCAAGCTCTTATTTGCCAATAAAAAATACTGGCAAGTGACTGCCAAAGGAGATTTTTCTCTGCTGATGTAGCATCCGGCTTGGTGAAAATCCTATGCCGCAGCTCTTGAGAGCCCTGAAACATCTCTTGGATGCCCTCTGAGCATGTCAGGCCAGGACGAAAATGGATGTGCAAGAACAGAGCACCCCATGCCTGTCAGCTGCTGTCAGCACCATGCTTATTCCTGTAGAAGCCTCATAAGGGCAAGGTCACTCCATGCAAGCACAGGGTGAAGCACCAGGTAGCAAAATTGGAAATAAAGCTTCAAAGGAATAAAACAAGGGAAATATCTCTCCTCGTGGCTGGAGCTTTATCCACAGCTGTTACTACGTAATTCCTGTGCAGGAGGCGCAGGGAAGTGTGAACAAACACTGAAGGTGGAAGGTAACAAATGTTCTCCCAGGGAGGGTGCTGCCTTCTGGAATCACCCTCTGCCTTAATCACTAGCTACTGACTGGCAGTGCTTCCTCTCCTATCCCGTTTACAGAGCTCCTCAGCCTTTGGGCTCTCCAGCTACCAGATTGTTTTATATTCCTGCTTCATTTTGTTGTCCTTCCCTCCTGCTGTTGTGATCTGACAGAACAGAACAGGTTAGTATATCAATAGAAATGCAAACCACTGTGTGTAGCACATAAATATTGACATTAGGAATAGGGAAACTGAATTATTATCACCACGCACTGCTGGTTGTAGGATACTCAGTCATGTCTGGGCAGTTCTATAAACACACACGTGAAGAAAAACTAAGGCATTCAGACTAAGATCCTGCACCCTTGCTGTTACTTTTCCATGTGCACAAATAGAATCAAAAGACCAAAACTAGATGTTCCACCCACACTCACTGGTGCTGGGAAGGGTATTTTAGTTGGAAAGCCTTCTCTTTGTAAAAGTGTTCGTATTTTGCATGGTTTACTCAAGCCAAAGTCAGTTTAGCACTGATATTGAGTTTTTTTTTAAATGCCAGACAATATAAAATACAGCAATGTCAGAACGTTCATTAGATGTTTGTAAAAAATTCTCCTTTTGAGGTCAGAAGACTACAGTCCTCCTTGTTATTGTCAAATTCCACTACATTCACTGATTTGCTGATTCATGATCTCCACATTGAGGAACATTATGAGATGCAGAGCTCATCACAGTGGAGAAATGAAACAGAAATCAGATCACAGAGATGCTTGTTTTGCTTGTTTTTCTTTGAAAAGAAACCTTCAATAATGAAGATTCAACAATCTCCCCAGGCAGTCTAATGTATTCCCGGCATAGTTTTCCTAATGAATCTAGCTATGTGGGACATATAGCTATGCATTAAGCCCATTTCATTTTGAACGATCCAGCGTGGCCATGGAGAATGCATGCTTCCTAGGAAGCTTAATTCCTTCTGCTGCAGAGATTGTACTTGACAGCAATAGGTATGCAAAAAGTAGGAGTAAGTTAGTGTCACATTACTGAGATTGCTGTCATGCCTCAAAGTGACTGCTGTTTTGATACATGGTTTTGGAAGAAATAGTTCTTCACCGTGATGTTTAGGAAAGACACATGCCAGTGATTTCTGGCTAGATTCACACACAACCACTCTGTAGGCACTGCAGGGTACTGTCAAAACATCTCAAATAATAGCTTTAAATGAGCTCCTTGATCAGTGTTGCAGCATGATGGACAAAATGTTCCTCCATCTTCCATGGTCGATGGCCTACACCGAGCTACATGCTGCTTTTGGGGCACTGTTAGTGATCCCGGGAACAGCCACCTTCATGCCAGCTCTGGCTCTGTACAGAACAACCATTAGTCTTAGCTCCTAAAAAAGAGTGTGTAGGAGGTATGCGTATCTTTCCAGGTTTAGGGTTTCTCTTCAGCAGACATGCTATGCTGCTGGCTGAGAAAAATGTATTCAGTTTGTGCTTCACCATTTTTAAGTGGCAAAGACATTATGACAGAGGCAGAAGACGAGATGGGAGGTGCAGATAAAGCACGGCATTCCCTGGGCACAGGTGGGACTGCTTCAGAATAAACGTATCGTGCCTCTTGAGATGGTCATCGCTGTTTCAATCACCTGTTTCTTTACCATCATTTGATGGTCATTGAAAAGAGGCATTATTTAATGATGCAGAGGCAATTGTAACACACTGAACTCTTCTAACATTTGGTTGGGTGATTTCCTGCGTTCTTTGCCACACATCTTTGCACCTGAAACACACATACCTAGCAAATGTCACCAGCCAGTACTAAGTAGTCCTGTTCTGAGAAGATTTTCCTTGGGAGATGGAAAGCTCTGAGTTATGAAAGTCATAGCTTTAATCATGGCTAGTATTAAATAATGCACACAGATGTTTCAGCCCAAAATGAAGGGGAAAAAATAGCAGAGTTTGAATGTGCAGTGACGTGAGTGCATCTATCTGTGTTTTACAGAGGCAAGGTTGAGGTTTTACCTAAAAGCATTTATTTCAAAGCAGTGTAGTGAAGCCTGAAGGAGCACTATTTTAAAACAAATCAGTCAGCATTTATTGGTGTCGGCCCAGCTTTGTACTAAACACTCAGATTAATGTTAAATCACAGCTCAGGAATAATTCATGAGATCTCATACAATGTAATTGCTGATTTTGGCATCAATAGTCTGTATCCCTTTATTTCCTAGATTAGCTTCCCTTCCCGAACTACTGGATGTCATGCTAGAGACAATGATTTTATATGACATATTTAGGAAAGAGGGACCCACCTATTTTACATAAAACAATGTCTGAGGAATGTGCCCGTACTGCCGATGCGCCTGTCTGTGCTGACACATTGCTGCGAGAGGCAGAGCCTGCTGGGATGGCAGAGAGCACAGCACTGAACGTCTCCTTTCAAACTGTTGACTGAATGGTTAGTTTTATTCCAAATCTTCATAAAAACTAATGAAATTACCCTTCACCTATCTTTGAGGATTAGCATTAATGCTCAGAACAAACTGCATGACTACTAATCTCTTAATGTCCCTTAAGATATGTACAAAATGAAATTTATAAATAATAAATGAATTCCAACTTTTTCTAGAACTACGAAGTCTTTCCCTCTCTCTCTCTCTGCCTGAGGATTGTGTGCTCCTGTGTGAGGTCAAGCTGATACAGGGAGCTGAAGAAAGATGATTTTGAGCCAGCAGTGTGCCCTTGTGGCCAAGAAGGCCAACGGATCTAAATGCCTCCAACCTCTCCCCGCTGAGTTGAAGAGAAGAAATCATCAAGATTTGTCAGAATTCATTGCATGTACTACAAGCAAAAGCATTTCCCAACTGAGAAACCCAACTCTTGTTCTCTCCGTTGGAATGCAAAACCAGTATTTTCCCAAATGGTGATATTGGAAGGATTAGTCTTTCCGATTTTAGAGACTCACACTTGTGTACTGGAAGATTTTGGTATCTACTTTAAAAGGTGCTTTTCAGAGTGTAGAAAATCACAGGCTTTGAATGTAATAGTTAAAATTTCCCAGGAGAGCTGACCTCCACGCCCTGGGGTGTTTGTTTGCTTACCAAGCACACCTGAAGAATATTTATCTCACTTGCACATATTTTAGAGTACACAAGACACAGAAAATATATACATACATATTTTTTCCTTTCATACATAACTATTTCTAAAAGAGTGTGGCAGCATCACCTTGAACTGATGGTGATGATACATTTTGAGACAGACCTGGATCTGTTGAGATTTGCTCACATTTTCAAGCCTCTGTCATTGCAGGACTGATACAATCTGTCCCAGGGCTCTGCCCAGGTCATTCTCTAGATTTACATTTTCTCTTCCTAAGAAATCTTCATGCAAGAAAACACTAAAGGACAAAGATTTTGAGCTCCTCAAGGACTAAGTTACAGCAGACAAGATTCAAGTCCAGAAAGATCCTTCATTACCAAATTGCCCAAAATTTATGCACTTATTTTTTAATCACTGAGCCCTCGCAGCAAACTTGGAAACATAAACTAGGCATTTAGGCTTCGCATTCAAAGCATAAACAAAATTACACGCCTTGTGGTGGGAATGCACAAAACTAGCAAGCCCAGTGATAAGTCTCCACAGCTGGCAAAAGAGGCCCGAGTTTATCCCAAGTCCTTGCTGAGGACAGGCAGAAATCATTATTCTGTGTATGTAGTAAAGCAGTTTTCTGAACACAGGTGACTGACATCACATTGACACCAACAGAAGATGATATTTCCTGAAACGTAGGCAGTAGCAGGATTTTGGTACAAGACTGTTTCCCTCAAGAAAATTCGGTCCCCTTGATTTTGTAAACATACCACTGGTGTTGCTGGTTCAGAGTGAGGTTTCCAAAAGTGCCTGCACCACAATTTCATTTGCTTTCAGCTGCTTTTGGGCACAATGTCAGGCCCTGGAAGTCTTCAACCCTGTTGAATAAGGTTTGTAAGAACTGTTATAGCAGAATTATATTTATTCATGGTGAAAGAGCATAATTTGTGGATAACACTGTATGCTCATAGAAAGTACATATATCAGAAAGGTATGAAACATTTTTAAAAATCCTTCTCAAGCAATCATTACTGTTTGAAACCCAAACAGTGATTTTGTTAAAGCAAAACTGATCTAGTTCTTAAAGTCACAAGATTCCCATAGGTTTCATGTGGAGTTTTGAGGACTCAGAACCCAGAAAAGCAACAATTTTTATTTTTGTGCTCATAATTTTACATTGGCCAAATGTACAGTTTTCTAACTTCACAAAAAAATGCATAAATTAATAACACAAAATAAAAATAGTATGGTCCAAATTACCTCAAGGCTGAGATACTATGCGCCTAATTTCAGCCCAATTTTCATGGCTGTGTTATCTGAGCCTGCATATTTATAATGAAATTACTGACAAGCCTTTTTTCACGAGGAGACCCTCACGCTTTAAGACCAACGTAAATCTAGCTGGACAAATTTAGTATGCAGGAAAACAAACATTAATAAGGATTTTGATACACAGAATAATATAGAAATGACAACATATTTTTGACTTTGTACAAAGACATGCATTCATCTGTAAATGATTACATTTCTATCTGTGGCAGAATGGTAGTGTGGGGCATATGAATCTCACCTTCAAAAGATATTCTTTCGTTCTGCAAAAAAAAAAGCTGGCAAGCACAGGAAACTTCAATCAATGTCTTATATACGAAAACTATGACACTGTCAAACTGGTGTCATTAAAGCTAACTAACCATATTAAACGAATATTAAAATATAGGTTTCTTTGCATAACATAATGAGTAAAACTGCTTTTAAGTTTTTCCCTGTGCTTTGAGGTGTAGGTGGCATTTTCATTCCAAAACTTTGAAGTCAGAACAAAATGTACAGGTAGAGGGTACTAGATCAAATAATAATCAACTTCAAAAAGCATTTTGGCTGTTAGATGTCCCAAGGCTAATTTCCTCTAGACATTTTAAATGTAAATGTCTAAACTCATTTAAAAATTGTAAATTGGTCTAGGTTCAATCAAAAACCATCCTGACACAGAACAGGGAGACTGGGCTAATTGTCATTTGTTTGTCAAATGAATTCCATTTGGAAAGCAATGAAACCTCCAAGCTAATTCTTTTAAGGTGAGCTGGTAGTTGTATTATCAGTTAAATGCAGTAAAATGGATAATCACATGATGATAATGAAAACTGAACCTATGTTAGCACTCAGGCTTAGTCTGCCACAGGGCATATAGTGATGGAACTTAAGTACTGTAATGTTCCATTGGGCACAATGGCACCAAGTCTGCTCTTTAGCCTTACAGACACTTTCTTTGCATTTTAAAAAACTTTATCAAAGCACCGTGGCAATGTAGAAAATGTCAAAGTGAAATGCACTGTAGGCAAATTGAGATTTCATTAAGTTTAAATTTATTGCTTTTGACTGATGTATTACCATGCTTGTTAAGAACCAGTAATTTGGAATATCTGCCTGCTTGGTAAAATAGCTTTGTCTCCTTGCGTAATACTTTATATGGACTTTGAAAGACCACAATAATTCAAAAAAACTGTGGGTTATTTTATTTTTCTAAAGAACAATTTCAAATTGTCCCCAACTTAGCGGATCAATAGGCTTATGCATCGGTCCCAAGTGTGTTCCTGATGTGCTTGGTAGAAAATTACAGCATTAGTATGTTGTTTTTGAGTTGGTATAACATTGCACTTACCAACAACAGAACCTTGGGAAGCACTTCGCAATTCTACTTGTTCTGCTGCTCTCAGAATGTTTATATTGGAAATAAATGAAAGTGTTTCTGAGAGATAAGGAATCCAACCAACTGGCTGAAGACAGCATATAGATGCATACTTTTATATAAATGTATATACACGTGCATAAATTGTGTGTCTGTGTGAGTTTGTGCACAGGCATATAAACAGACAAAGCAGAGATACAGCTCTGTCTGTGTCATGGCAGAACACGTGCAGGCACCCTTTGTGTTGCACAGTATGTATAGGTTGTTTAGTTTCCAGGCTCTATGGCAAAAGCCACATTTGAGATGTTGACATAAAATCCCTTCATGTGCCCTGGTGCTTTATTCCCCTTCAGGAAAGGATTGAGTCAATAGCGCAGGACTAGCGCAATTTCTGACTGATGAGGAAGGCTAGGCCTTCAGGAANNGAAGGCTAGGCCTTCAGGAACAGATTACTGCCCTTTGAGAGAGACCTGGATTGAATTCACTATATTCCTGCTATATTTATTTACACTAGGTGCCAGGGCATTACGGCAGAAGTGACAAAGTTTGTGAAACCCAGGAATGCATTATCATGTTATCTGGTATCTTAGATGGACAGTCAACACGAATAGACTGTAGACACACCTGTCCCAGTATCCAGTTCACCAACTAATGAAATGGAAACAATAAAAGTCTTTGAACAAACAACAGACATTCGAGTCTTTGGGTTTAAACAAGAGGACTGTAGAACTCAAATGGGTTTTCTCCAGTGCTGCCAAAGCAGCCATATCCATGCTGGTGCCAGTGTTGAAAGTCACATAAAAAAGCTTGGTTTGTGCCTGCCCATGCGCTTTCATTCCACAGAGTACTGACGATATATTCCTCTTCTTGGGGTACGGGTAAGGGGTGAGGGAAAGAAGAGAGTTTTAAACTATACCTCTTTTAGTAACATTTTAGATGAAACTTCCAACTGAAAATGGAGGAAAAAGTGAGGTGAGGAATCCTATTAATTTAAGCTGCATTTTGTTTTTATGATTTAAAATCGATATCATGAAGATTAAGGCACTTCACATAAATTAAGGCACAACAATTTTTCACTGGAAAGCCTTACCCCCTTCCTCATAGTGAAATAACCTGCTTTCCCCCACCCCAGCGTTCAGATTCCCTCAAATACAATTTGCCTGTGACTGCAGTTTTACCAAAGCTGGACATGCATCTGCAGAAACATAGCCCAAATTCACCTACGAGATACTTTTCAGCAGGGACACTCATCCTTCTTTCATGTGGAAACTCCAAAGGCAGCTCTCTCACATCCCTCCGAGGGAAAATTC
This sequence comes from Alectura lathami, assembly GCA_013399715.1. NCBI lineage: Eukaryota > Metazoa > Chordata > Aves > Galliformes > Megapodiidae > Alectura > Alectura lathami. The sequence continues at coordinate 766,802 of VXAV01000417.1, forward strand.
GCCTTGCTGTCACATAACTACAGTGCTCCCTCAGGATGGCTTTCTGCCGCCAGAGATGTCCAGCCTGACAGAAACCTGACAGATGCTAGAATGGATTCACGCGCACCACAAAGTCCTAAGAGAAATGGAATCCAACCAAAGACTACTTGCCTGGTCCCTTGCTCAGTTTTAGACAATTTCTCTTAATGATTCTACATTTCAACACATGTACCTCCTCTGAATGAAAAATGAAAGGGATCAGGGAAAAATATTTTTCTAGCAACCTCACAATTTCTAATTATGTCAAGATAATCTTTCAAGAAGGGAAGAACACAGGCACACATACACAAATGGCTAATTAAGAATCACAGAACATACACAGCACCTTGTTCCCGATTATTTCAGCGCTAACAGAGGCTCAGTCTGAAGCTCTTTGCTTCTGAGGAACAGGGACACTTTTTCCTGTGCAAATGAATGGGAAATTGTCACCCCTATTTCAAGTTGCAAATCCCAAGCCCTACTTAAAAAGAAGGCATCTAGTTCTGCTTTTGCACTTCGTACAAATGCTATACCTTGCCTCAAAAAGAAGGGTGCAGAGTCAAAGTAGGAGCTAAGGTAAAACCGTTTACTTGATAAAACCTCAGTTTTTTTTTTTTTTTTTTTCTTTAAGACACTTATATGTAGCTCCCTTTGAAGTCCAGAAGAGCTATACAAGTCTACACTTGAGGGCAGAATTTGGCCCAATATGATAAAACAGCAGCTTGTAATCTGAAAATGGAGTGTATTTATTACATTTTAAAGAATGTGTGGGTTAACTTAAATTAGCCAGGAAGGTCTAATACCTCTGAATAATTCTCCTTCTCAACACACACTTCAGAACACTGTAAGAATTACAAGTAAACCCCAGATTGCTGCTTTCTTTTAAAGCATTGGACAAAATTTGCATTTTGGAGGAAGCCACTAGCTGGAGCTAAAGACCTGTAGAGCAGATTCAAAGGAAAAAAGAAAAAGAAGGGGGAAATCCACAAGCACTATTTCTCTTGAGGAGAAATCCAGACTTTTAAGGGAGGCCTGGAACAGGCTTTTGACTGAGTTTTGGATACCGGCTGTCATCTGTTAGAAGGACAGAAAGGTCAGCCTAAACTATGAGTTCATGGTTAGCTGAACTAAACTGGAGCAAAGTCTGATGCTTAACAACAGAATGAATCAAAACAAACCTATTGAAAAGAGCTTTTAAATAGCACCCAAAGAGCAGTGAAACAATATAGGAAAGAAAACCTGGGATACTAAAGAAGTAATTAAAGGCAGAAATTAATTGTTGGGTAGTGTTTTGAATTGAAAGGGAATTTCCTGGAAATATAGAAAGCCCCTAACAAACTGATACATTTGCCTGTAATTACTGATATTACAAAGGCTCTTCAATATGTAGTCACTTAAACATCACTTAGGAAGATTTTTTCATGCCAACAGAAGATGTCTTTTTGTAGATAAAGATCAGTTTACCTGTGGTGATGTAATACAATATATCAAGGAATTTAGCACTTCCTGGTTTTGAAGGGTCAAAGTAAACCAGAAAAACACAGAAAATATTTTCCCATGCTCCTACTTCAGCAGCACATACATGAGATTTGATTGTGCACGTAGCCTGTGGCACTGAGATAACTGATGAAAATGACAATCACTACGCATCAATATGGCTGCAAGCAAAATGTGATGCCTGTCTTTCAAAACCGTTAAAAACGTCACCAAATCAAGGCTTAATGTGCCAGATGGGACGTAAAGGGCCAGCTTTCCTTGTGGGCTTCCATATAGGAAAAATAAGAGTAAAATGCTACTACAGAGTCAGTAAGCCACCCTTTTGCTCTAAGGGACCACTGGCTGTCCCATCTTAGCGCTGACCTCAGGAGCTGTGTGTGTGATCCAGCCAGAGACAACTCTCAGCTCACCTGGAGATATATTTTAAATGACATTCTGCTAAGGTTATGCTGTTCTGAAATCTTAGAAATAGATTTTCTTTCCTTCTCTCTAAGGACATGAACAAGATCCCAAAAGCTGCAAAAACACACCTGGAAATTAATCATTTTGGTGGGTTTCATGTATGCAAGTGTATCCTATGTTTTTAAGACAACATAACATCTAATTATATTTATTGTGACATTAATTTAAACATTTTAAAATACAATTTCATCATCTTTTAATACACACACCTTGCCGCATATTACCTGGTATATAAAGCACAGATAGCCTCTATACCTTAGACTGGATCTTTCTTTTCACTCTTTTAACAGTGCTGTTTTTACATGTGAACATGAGACTTTCTTTTATGACTCAGAATAGTAATTAAAAAAAAAAAAAATCCACTCAACTACTTTCTCAAACCAATAGCCTGCAGACAGTGTATATAACCACATTTTCTCCACAACACTGCAGTTCTGACCATTTATCCTTTTCTTTGAACTGTCCAAAGAAACTTTTGAGTCAACACCACCTTCAGAACCATTCCACAGAACAGTGCCAAGTGTATTTACATGTTGCTGCTTAGGATCCAGAAAGAAATTGTATTATTTCTCTGCTTTATTTGCAGCAATGCAAATGAAACGGTTATACTGATACACTCAATGATTCAGAAGAGTTTCCTTCTAGGTCATCACTTTGTCATGTCTGCCACTAAGTTCTGAAAATCAAGACAGAATTAAGACATAAGAAACACAAACAACTCTGTGTGCACTTATGTAGGTTCCACAGACAAGTGTCCAAAAAACTCAGTCAGGAAAAAGTACCATGTTCTTGAAAGAGTGACTGTCTTTGTTCTACTGCACACACATTTTGAAAAGTCTTGAATTTAGAATGGAGTAGAACTCAGAATGGAGGCCAGACTCAGGCTTATTGAGGTCAAAGCCTTTGAAGAGCTGAGCCGCAAGCTGCGAAATTTCTGGAGGAGGTAACCTCTGGAAGAAGTAGCCTTGCCTGCAAGAAAAAGGAAAACATACAGTGACTTCATTTCCCTATGCCACCGTATGCACCCCAAATCTCTTGCATACCATCCCACAGCAATTTCCCAGAAAGAAGTGTGTTTCCTATATGTTCTCCCCTCACAAACTTGTCACACTCATACCATGGCCTTGGGGTTCTTTGTGGGCTGGGAGATGACACAAGAGAAGAAGAGAGTTGTGCTGCATGGAAAACAGCATATTGTGCACGAAAAGCAGCTGAAGAGCAAACTAGTAAGACTAGTGTTTATTTTGGAGCAGAGAAGCAGCAGAGGATTCAAAGGCACCTGGCACGGCATGCAGATGAGCACCGAAGGTTGGCTGCTGGGGAGTGCCTCTCGGTATCGCCTGTATCAGTAAGAAATAGCACCTACCACACAGAGACATCTGAGTCATTTACATAGTCTCATCAGCAGTGCGAAATGGCTCCTTGTGAAGTCAGACATTTGGAAACAGATAAAGCCTGTAAAGAATGCTTCTTTTCTCCCGAAGAGATTAATGTAGATGTGAACACATTAGCGCTGTTTAAGGGAGAGCATTCTCTTTGACAGATAACTGGGATTGGGAATATTAGATTACCAAATAATGGACCTTTTAAATTCTGTCATCATTACTTATCAGGTACATTAGTTTAAAACCTGCAATTTTGAACTTAGCATTATTGAGCTTTTGAAAGATTAAATTACTGAGCTTTTGTTTGGGAATGGCTCTGTGAAATTTCCTGAAAAGGATAGTCCTCATCCTTCATTGTGTCCATGTGAATGCCACATAACATACTTTATTGATATTTACAGACATACAAATGATAGGACTAATGCACCTTAATGCCTGTCTACAGAGTGAAAAGGCAGAGCGCTGTTAGATAATATGGTGCACTGTATCCCTTTCGTAAACCTGTTTGGAAGAGTTAGCCTTTACCTCCCCCCTTCCCAGCCTGAAAACCTTACTCTCACAAGCAGCTTCTCATGGGCAGGCTTGCAGTACAAGCTTTCTTCTAAGAGTAGCTTTCTTTCACCCATGAGGTGAGTCAAAATACACAAAAATTTGAATTACAGAGTTTACCTGCATGTACAGGTAGGCATGAGAGCCATCCGTGTCCAATAAATCCAAAAAAAAAATTACTATTTATAAAGCCCTACATTCTGCAAGAGATCAGCCTCAGTCAAAGGTTTAGGAACAAACTACCCTGCTGTGCTGTCAGTGCATCTCTCTTAGAGGTTTCAGGAGCACAGTGATTCTGTGAGATCTAAGAGCCACCACAGGGTGCTTCACCACTGATGATACAGGTACCTTCCAAATCTTGGACATGGGAATCTGTGACTCTCTTCCTCTGTCATACTGAATTAGGAGACTGAGTCTGCAAGGCAGGATTTTCAAAGCTGAATAAGAAAGTTAATCTCACAAATCCCTTAGATACATAATGCAAACTGGGCATTCTTCTTGTACCAACACTTTTGAAAATTCCCACTGAGTTTCTCCAAGTTGTTTGGTGAGAGCAAGACTTTATTTTTTTTCAAACTTTTCCAACTTTTGAAGAAGTCAATGAATTAGTGAGCCAACGAATAAGAGTGATAAGCTACAGCCATGAAATGCAAAAGGAATATGTTTGTGAGAATATGTTTGTTTAATGAGGTAGATACAAATTATGCTCATGAAACAAAACCAAAGAAAAAGAAAATATAGACTGTAAATATCCTTGACTCTCCATTAGACCCCAAATGTAGGTACCGCCTATGCCCAAACAACTCAAAGCACTTGGAAACAGTTTAAAATGTATTTGTTTTGGTTGTTCAGTTTTTACATTTTTTTTTTTTTTAATTACCATGTATTTTCTTGCCTCTGAGATAAAACCTGTTGTATTCGGGAACCAGACTTCAAATAGATTAATGTTCTGTATATGTTAAAAGAAAGAGAATGATTTCAAAACCAAAGTCAAAGTCTCTCCTTCTGAATGATGCTTTCTTGCCTCGTCCCCCACAAATGAAGTTTACTTACAATTCAGATGCACAAAGCTGGACATCTATTCAACATATCAAGTCAGCTAACAGTGAGGAGCATACTCTAGATACAATATTCATGAATTGCTTATCAGACCAAGTTTAAAAGCCCACCAAACTCTTGTACATTCTTAGGTATCTGTGACACAGAGAAGCTTCATTGTTACACTTCGGTATTTGTAAGACTTGCACGGTGTCACACAGTCATTAAAAAACAACCTGGTCACTGGAAAGAATGAGTTTCATTTTCTCCTTCAATGGTATTACTGTAGTTAGTGCTGTTGAGACAGGGAAAGACCAAAACAATATACTTTGCACATACTTTTTAATTTGGAGGAATTATGTTGAATCTCACCTAAATTTCTCCAAGTATAACGTAAGTCACGTGAAAAAAAAAGGCATTATTTTCTATAGATTTGAACCATGCCAGCTATTTACTGGGTTCCTAAATCATTGGCTGTACATCATCCTGCACTGGTACATTTGAAAAGATAATAAGCACATGGAATCAAAGGAAAAATAATCAAGCCCACATTAATGTACTGATTTATTGATCCCAAATTAACAAAGCTATTGATAAGAATGCTAGACAATGAGGTTCCTCGGTGCTTTAGCCTATGTGTACCAAACTAAATAAGCCAACATGGCTCACTCCAGACAAAGCTAACACCTGCTTGTGTATTTGGGGAATAACATGGCTAGGAGATCCATAAATGTTTGTTGTTGCTTTTACAAGCTCTTTTCCACAAAGTTTGTTAATTTATCATTATGTTAAAGGCTCATTACCATTTTAATTACTAGATCATGATATTTTTAATTGCCACTGAAAAAAGGCTTAAGTTTTGAGCTGGGTGTAGTTCTAGTAAGCTTGCATGAGTATCAAAATGTGTCCTTTACACGGGATATGGAAAGTACTCATTGGCTCAGCTGATTACTGCACTAGACTGTACAGATCCCCAAGGTAAGTGTTTTCACTTCCTTCTGAGAGGCTGAGGATTTTTACACTTTCTGCTAAAGACACAGGTGGAGATGGCCGTAAGATCCACCACAGGATCATAAGCCAGTTAGCTGAAACTGTTTTTTTCTGCTCTCCTCAGAGGCATAAGGCCTCAGTCCCGCAGGCGGTGAACACCTTCCACTTACAAGCAAGCAAAGCTGTGAGGGTGCTGTGCTGGGCAGAAACCTCATTGGGGAATTTTAATGGAGAAGAAATATTGACACACCTTCCCTGAAGCATTTTGTTAAGTAGAGAATTAAAATGCAGCTAAACAGAAATATTGCACTTGAAAAACTAAAGATCATGTAGGTTCAGGCCTCAGTTGACTGTATTTAAAGCTCAGGTAAATGTGAAAGCAGAAATGGAGCAAACGTTACTGGAAGACAAGATGCAAATTACAGAGCCTAATCTCAGCGCAGTGATCAGCACACTCACCTTATCTGGTTTCCATCTGTCATCTGAGCTTCAGGTTTAAAGGCAATGTGCTGTCTGTCCTGAAATCTACATAGCCTATGAGGCATTCAGCTCTCTGTAGTGGAGACTCCCCTCCACTGAGATAACTGGTCTTTTTACTTAGGGAAAAGGTAAGGAAAATTATTCACACACATGCTGGAAAACTGGAAGCTTTTCTGCCTTTCTTTGCTTTTCAAAAAATATGACATTTTCAAAGTTTTCTTCTTAGAATGGTCTGGGAATACAAATCCCAAGTTCAGAAAAAAATGTTTTAGACTATAAACAGAGTTTGTCTCAAATAATGGTGACAAGAGCTAAATTGAATAACAAAGAGCCTTAGACTCACAATCATTTCCAACTACTGCTCGTAGAAGGCTTTTTTTTTTTTTTTTTTCCCTATCAGGTCAAAAAATTCACTTGTAAAGAGTCTATTGAATTGTTAAACATCAACAACTAGAAATAAAAGCATAGCTGCTGGGGCACTGTGCTGGACAGAAGCCTCAGTGGTGAGTTTTGAGGGAGCAGAGATGCTCACATGCTTTCCTTGAGTGCTATTAGGAAGATGAATCTCAAAGGCTTTTCCTCATTTCACCTGGGATTTAATTTTGACACAAATGATGTTCTATTCTTACAATAAAGCTCCAGGAGTAGCAAATCTGGAACCTGTCAGTATATGAGATGCGAAGACATAGACCCATGGTGCCTGCACTGTGGGTATCAGGAAGTTCTGCCTAACTTATCTAGGGGAAAGGCCTACGTGTTTAAATGTTTTAGCCCTAAAATCAGCTCTGCGTGGAAACAAAATTGGCCTCATGACTGTCAGATAAAGATGGCCATAGACAGCTTGGTTATTACCTCCAAGCTGAATTTACACACATCTGTAGGATGTGTGAACCTTTCCATTTACGCATTTAGCAAAAAAAAAGGCCATCACTTTTGAAACACAGTGCCTTTAATGACAAATCTGAACCACTGCTAAACAAACTTGCTGCTGCTCTTTGTCCACTTCTTAGACTGCTTTTAAAACAAAATTTAAAAAAAAGGTAAAAAAGCAAAGTGCCAAAAACTTCAAGAAAACAGATTAAAACTCCTAAACCCTATGTGAAACAGGTGTTAAATCTAGATGCAATGTGCATTATGTTACCACCTGTGCTCATCTTATTCTGGCCAAAACAATATCCTCTGCAGGTGTGCAGGAGAAGTAGCAATGTAACAGTGCTTTAGAGTAAGGGGAGAAAGTGGCATCTTTGGCTGAGGCTTTCACATCAAATCAGCAGTCAAAGAACGTTCAGCTGCGTGCCAGAGGATGACCAGGTCCATGTGCAGAAATTTCTGGGAACTACTTGCAGGTGTGCACACTGAGAAATACATCCTGCTAGCTAGATCTCTCCGTGCACTGCTGCTGTTCCATCTGGAAGTGATGGCACATGCCAGTTGCAATATTTATTGGGATTAATAAAAGGATCAATTAAACAAACAGTGTCTTTAACGCATCATATTTATGAGCTGATTCTGACATTTCTTTCTCTTTTCTTTTTTTTTTTTCTTAATTAGTGGCTGAAGAATGCAGATGAGATTCTAATTACAATAATTTAAGCCCTGGCTGCTCCCAGTGGATAAAGTTCAAACTGAGATCAGAGGGTTTTGAATGGAGACATAATAGATTTCACTAGTGATCCTGGTTCCTCAGGTTCTGTGGAGCACCAGGTCCATCAGGAAAGTGCTCCTTGCTCCATGAAAACAGTATTCTCTCCTCATCAATCCAATGTTCATTAAAACTATGAGTGAGACCCTGGAAAGCTTTGTTCAAACTTGCTGCATTATTTCTGTCTGGGAAATGTGCTATTTATATACCTGAGACAGGCTGTCAGCAACGCTTCCGCGCAGTGACCTGCATCGCTCCCCCACGGCTATTTGGAAGGTAGGGCATCCAAGCCAGGGGGCAAGAGATACTTTGAGCATTTGAAGACTTTGTTATTCAAAACACAGTTTGAAAATGGCTGTAGGAATTTAATTAGAAACTTCCATTAGGAGATTAGATGACTAGAACAAAGAAAACCAGTGAAAAGACTTCTTATTAAAACCAGTAGCACTGCAGAATATTGATAATATAACAAAAGAATGAGTGGATACGCATAGCAAATTATTAAAGGTTACAGATAAATGTCCAAAATTTGCTTAGTTTCTGGTTATCCTAGTATATACAGAAGCCACTGACACAAGATATGACATAGACCCTGCCCTGCAGAATACAGTAGCTGAGGACAGCTAGAGGAATTGCACTGCAAAGCTCAGCAGAGCTGTGCGTTAGCTATCCACGTCCGTTAGCCCGAGTGCATAGTAGAGGTGTGAACAAACCCATACAAATCCACAGGCTGTATGGCTAGTAAACTCCTCCAGTGAAGAATCATGCCTGGCAAAAAGGAAGTTTATGCCTGGAAAAGGACTGGAGTGAGGAGTCTCAGGGCTCTGTGACAAGGCAGTATGCCCAAATAAACCTCAAGGGGCAATGTCAGCTCAGGAGAGTCTATGTCCTAGGAAACCTCCTCTGAAAACCATATTGATGGAGTCAGCAACTTTCACAGGGAATCAAAAAATCAAGAAATGATTGAAGAAAAAAGTTGGGCCCAATTTGACTAAGGTCGCCTTCCTGGAACTCAGACGAGTTATTGCCACTTCTGGTACGAACTTAGCACACCCTTACTTGACAGAGCCCTGCTGTTTCCATGCCAGGAGGTCCATACTCACATCAGCCATCAGACTGAAACTCCTCGTGGTTCTGCCCTCTGAACAGATCTGGTCAGTGCCTGGTTTTACTGCTCATACAGCTAGGAGCCCAGTCTTATTTAAATTGCTCTTTCTGACACACTTCAGTTTTTTAAGACTCAGTCAAGAGTGGTCAATGTGTTTGTAGTATGTACAGGACAAACAGCTGACACAAAAAGCACCTTTCTTTTCAAAACAGAAGTACTAGATTTTTGAAATTAGGAGGTGTAAGACTATTGGTTATGGCTGCACAATAGTGCAGCACTGAGCTAGCCCAGGGCTAATTAACCAGCAAAGCAGTGTTGATTTAGGTGTGTTGCTATCAGTACCCAAGACAGATCACACAGAATTAATCAGATATCTTTACACAATGCTTCAGAAAGTATAGAATGATGAACTGCGATTTTTAAAAATACCCTGCATACTAGGGATATACAGAGTGTATAGCTCAGGCTAGGGAAGCTAAACCGTCTCACTTGTCAATTCCAAACCCCCATAACTCTACCCTTCTTAATGAGACTAATGTGACTATTCAAACAAAGAGCTTTGCTGGAGATTAATAGATCCACAGTTACCTCAATATTAGCTATTCTAAAACTAGGTAATATTTGTCATCCTGCAAATGTGGAAGCCAAAGTAGTTCACCTGGCAATGGCAACAATTTGAATATTTTTGTCCACAGAAAAAGAAAGTAGAATTAGCATGCAAGGATGTATAGAGTCAAGTTTCTTAATTAGTAATACATGGCAGCACTTTAATGGCTAGCAGTTAATAAAAGGTTAATAAATTTGAATATTTCCAAGAAAAACTAAGGGTATTACAAGATGAATAGATAGCTAGATGGATGGCTGTAAAATACTAGAAAATTGCTGATTGCTTTGCTAAAGGGCAAAGGCAAATTACAATCATTGTCTTTTGTTCTTGTGAACCCTAGGCTTTTTTTTTTTTTTTTGAGTCAAGTTATTTTAAAATGAACTATACAAAGAACTATGATGTCCCAGGAAAAAATGACTATAACCCAGGACATGTAAATGGGTCATGAAGCCTTCTTGAAGCAATACTGAAACACCCCAATATATTTGTCTGCTTCATACACTCCACAGAGTCTGGAAAAGGCTAGAAATGTGTCTTTTAAACAATAGCCGTGTATCTTAAGGCCATTTTTACAGTGACACAAGCTTCCTCCTAAAAGCAAATTGTATGGCTACTGCAAGATAAAATCCCATCCAGCTCAGTAATATGAAAATAACAAAATTCATTCTTCTATACTCCTTGTAGATGAAATGAAATGGGGTTACCTACTTCTAAAAACAAGGCATAAGGAGGAGAAGTATGTAATGATGGCAGAACAGCTCCAAAACAGACCTCACATTGTAGTGAGAGTGTCTCCATAACACTTTTTACTATCCCGTTAAATAAACAAAAAATTAAGTGACACTTCACAACCCTTTCATTGTTTCAAAACCTGTCATGTTTCCCGAGAAATTATTTTAATAATACTTTCTTTTCAGAATCTCAGAAGAAGGAACAGATGTTCCCTCTGAAGCAGAAAGAAACAAGCCCTACACTTTAACAGAAAGCTCTGTTGCCTTAGCTGGGTTCCCAGAGGAGCTGTAAGCTCCTTGATCTACAGGTAATCTGGAACAGAATGCCTTCTTATTTTTATTGCATCTTTCTGTGGTCATGGAGGAGTATGATGGTGTCAGGCAAGAGCATAGTAATGCCTGGGACCACCACCCCACTCTGGCCATGCTGAGGGCCCCCTTGTTTTGAAGCTCAGCAAAGGAAGGGCGGCTTTGTCTGCTGCTCTCCTAAATCCCCTGCTCCAGCAGTGGACTGGTGACACTGGGGTGGGCTGGACTGGCAGCACAGGAGGGCTCTGCTGGAACCATGCCAGCAGGTGACAGCCGGAGAAGGGGGCAGGCAGCCAGGCCCAGAAGCAGGGAGACCCTGGGGACACCCGGGATCTTTGGAAGTCAGCAGCTTCGGGGGCCTTTTGGGCCTCTTCGTTCTTTAGGGAAAAGCTCCTTGAAAATCCACTTCAAATAACTCTAGTATTCCTCCAACCACACAGTATCTGCCTTAAACTTATGTTTATATGGTAATATTTAAATTACAAAGCACTAGCCTTTCACCTTCAGGTTCCTGACTGGATGCAAACTCTTCTCCTATGGGAAATGAGTTTGGTGGCCTAAGCGGAGTCTCGAGTAGACAAAAGTCCTTATCTCCAAACTCCAAACATAATTCAGCACAACATGGCATGATTGGAAGGCTCTGCTCAGGAAAAGACAAGGAATGAGCTTGTGTCAAAAGTAAATTACCTAAGTAATCAAATCAATACTGAATTCAAAGTGGAAATATCAAAATTATCAGGTAGTGCTGTGGAGGCTATAAAATTGCTGTTTAGCACAATGTTTTCCAGCTATATTCAAAATGAGAAATGTCATTTAGAGCAGATAAACTACAAAAAAATGAGGTCAAAGCTGCAAAGAAGCATAAGCTGAGAACCTTAATAAATTAAAAAATTTCCTTGAATAGCACCTTATCTCCCTTGGAAGAATGCAAACAGTCTGGAACAGTGTATCTTCCCCTCTCCCAAGCACAAGGCAAAGAATGGCCCCGATCTGCATCTCAGATACATTTGAAGATGGCTGAGCATGTTGTAGAAACATCGTTTTGGGATGAGTCCTTCAGTAAATTTGATGAGTTTAAAATCGGACACTGTAACTTGTGGCAAAATAACTACAAATGAACTAAAATATCTATAAGTTAAAAGAGTTTTGAGAGAATACAGAAAAGTACAGATCTCTTCTTGGGTTGCAGGTGATGAAAAGACATAGCAGGCTGTGAACCTCTTCACCTGATGATGAGAGAAGCAAAAGAAAGTGGCTCTTACTGAAAAAAAATGTTCTGTTATGATCCATAAGCCATTTCCTGGCCAAGTTAACATGACATTAGATATTCACTTCTTCCCTGCCTGCTTCCTTTATAGTCTCTGCCCTTTTCTTACAGCAAAATGGATGACAGTTTCATTACAGAATGGCATCACTTGTCAAACTTTGAATTACTGATCATAAAAATATCAGTTATTCTTTGAAGGATTGTTTGAGCACTCTTTTTTTATTATTTTTTATCAGCATTACTGTTTAGAGCAACGTACACAAGGGGTTGAGGGGGGAAGTGATGGTGGAAAGAAATCAAACCTGGCTGAAGAGCTATGAGTTTGCAATACCCTCCCCATACAAACAAGCTTCTATCGCAGTTATAGACAGCAGAAATAAAAGGCAGCTTTTTGGCTCACAGCTATAAAAAAAAAAATTATCATAGTGATGAAGTTCCTCAGCCATCAACAGAGCTGTGATAACGCTGTTTGATGATGATTTTCCCATGAATGTTAAACAGCCGCCACTGCGGAGGAAAAGGAGCTTATCTGCACCTAATACTGATCTCTAATTCCTGCCCTTCTTGAACCATCCATTTTCTAACAGCATTAACTGGCAAATTTACATCCCATCTTAATGCTGCTAAAGAGGACAGGAGATGAAGAGTAAATGACAGCAGTGTAATGAGGATGGCTTTTTTCTCCTTTCTCTTTAATGGCTGAAGATTTACACAATTGTCTGTAAGCTTATATAGAGAGCTTACCTGAACCTTTTGCCAGCATGGATTCAACTTACAGGAGCTTTTGTTAACTAAATACACATAAATATTTTTAAGGAGGTTTAATATTGTGACTTCAAAGAAAGCTAAAAGACAGGATGAGAAAAAATATTTTTTAGCATCTTGATCATGGATAAAAATTGCTAATATTTCTTTCTTAAGCAGTTGCAGCTGTATTTCCAAAATACAAAAATCTGATTTTAGTAAAAAAAAAAAAAATCTGTTAAATTTTTTGTTGCTTTCTTTTTTCTTCTTCCTTTTTTTTTTTTTTCTTTGTATGACACAGAAGAATATTTTTTTAAGGTTACAGAATTTTAGGGAAGAATTATCTCCAAAACTCAGAAATCAATGGTTATCCAAATACATTATGTAGAGCTGTGTTTCACATGTCACACACAATATGGATTGCTTTCTGATCATGTAGCCTCCATCCAAACAGAAGGCACTACACTGCATGGCAGAAAGGAGAGCAAGAATGGAATGTTCTAATATAGGAAACCACAGCAACAGTGCTTGGCCAGATTCAGTCAAAGTATTTCTATACATCCAGATGATAATTTCAATGGAAATTAGAACCAGTTCAAGATGTGCTGTTGATATTCAAAAGGTTCTTGGTCTGGCTCAGGCTTTTGCTCAGATATAAAAGACTAAATTTAATTAGCAAGTTTGTTTTTTTTTTTTTAATATTGTTTTCTTTTTTTTCCCTGTTCTTAAGTTTGGTCATACACATTTTTTCTCCAGGGTGTATAAGAAAGCTGCACATGAAAGGGGAAATATAAAATATTGTTCAGAAATGCAAGGACGCAGGCTTCAACTCTCCATCCATGACAGTATAACCCAGGGCAGCATAGGTGTCTCAAAGACATGCAAGACAGGGACTTGCTGTTTTTAAATACTTTTGTTATAATCTATTACTTTTCAGAAAGTTCAGTGTTTGTTTAATATATATTGTCATCATTTCCATATCAAGTATGGCACAAGTATTAAATATGCACAAGATAAATATTTATTTATCCATGTATGCATATCTACACACACATGCAAGTAATATTATATCAAATATATATGAAAATCGTTAATGTCTAACATAATAAAATATTCAAAATGAATTTTTATTCTTCCTTCAGCCAAATTGTCCTCTTTTTCTCAATGGAAAAGCCATAAATGTACTTTGACAAGAGCTTCTCAGCAGTGTACCGCTGCATGGCTGCCCATACACAACGTCCGTCATTACTCAGCTAGTGAAGTTTCATGGGTCCTGAACCTGTTTTAGAAATGAGAAAAGCCAGGAGTTCCAGGACAACTGCAATTTTTATGCTGACTATGGTGACCTATGGTCCTGGAAGCATATGCATCTCAAGACACAAATTGTCCTTTATACTCAAGATAATATTTGGCATTTACAAAACATGCTCACCTAAGACTTCAGGACTAGATTTTCAACGATGCTTGTACGCAGTTTTTTTGAACCTTTGATTATCTAGACTATTTTGAAGACATGATAGGTAGAAACCAAGACACCCAGAGTGCAACATACAGCCTTTGTTACTGACATCCTTTGCCATGTTCTAAATCGAAATTTGGGTGGTTGTCCTCTGCTCCTCTACAGGAATCTTTCGATTCTAAGTGTCTCATCAAATAAAGTCAGCTGCTTTAAAATCTGTCATTACTGTCCAAAATAACCTGAATAATTTGTGCTTCATTTCAACCTAGTCAGCCCCCAACACCAGGGAACTGGCTATTACTTTCTTCTAACTGCTTAGGCACCTTAATTCCCTGCTGTAACTAGATCTCAGAGAGTCAAATGAAAGCAGCAAATACTGAGATTAAATAACAAGTTCATCTGACTGTTTCTGTTTATTAACAATTCTGATCATAAAACAGCCTGTCCCCACCCCACCATAACCCAAGGTAAAATCAGTATACAAATCATAACCAGGGTTGAGTAAGCAGTATCTTGCCTTGACCCAACACTAATTAGATTCCATAGCCGCTAATGAAATTGCCACAAAGATTTCTTCACCGATTCACAGAAGAAACACAGAAGCCTGCATTTTGTGATTGATCCCACGAGTTTCAGAGGCTGGGAAGGCACATGTAGACCTGTTTTGGGTTTAACTGACCTTTGAGCGTCATCCAAGCTTTCACTACAACTGGCTTTTTGGCAGACAGAAGTGTAGTACGCCCCTCCCAAACAGGTATACGTAAGTAAACAAAAGTTCATCCAACAGAATCACTTTCCTCATTTTCCAGATCTGAAGTAACCACACACTTATTAATCCAGCTGTCTATGTGCCATTTCAGTACTCTCCAGTCTAACTTTCCTGGCAGTCCATCCTTCTATGTTAGACGCATGCCCGGTGTACCAAAACTGTATATTATGATAAATTGCAGATTACCAGAACTGTATATTACTATAAATTGCAGACTTTTCATGTGCACATTTTAGCATAACAAGACTTAGCAAAGATGGAGATTCAACTGTACCTTACAAAACATTTTATCCTGGGCTGCATATTTGGGAAGAGAGAGGGCAAGGAAATAATGGAGAAAGAAATACAAGCAAAAACTAGAAGCTTGTAACGAAGGTGCAGGCATAACCTTAAACAAAGCAAAACAACATAAAACCAGCCTCAACTGTCATACAAATTGCTCGAGTAACTGATGATGCCCCAGATTCTGTTAACACTAAGCCTTACAAAGACAGATGGGAAATATGATGCGGGAAATATAACTCTGCATTTAATCAAGGTGAATCCCTCTCTGCTGATTATCAAGTGAGGATAGATTTCCAGCTCCACTCTCTATCCTTATACGAGAAGAAAGATACTGTGACCGATAGCATCTAAAACCATAATAAGAAAAAGAGATTATGTTAACTGTTGCTTAAGAAGTTTCTTTGTACCAGAGAAACAAACAAATTGAAGGCTTTAAAAATCAAAGGGCAATCTAATGTTGCTGTTCTAGACAAACACAAAAGGACTAATAAAGAGCTGCCTCCCCTTGTTGCAGGTAGATCACAGAACTCTCACTTTTTCAAGCACATCAGCAGTGGCTTCCTACTGTCACCACCTTACACTAGCACTGGGGATACATCACTGGAGAGCTTCATTTTCAAAATTAGATTATAGAGTTTCTATGCTAGCTTTATTATTGCACCAGAGAGAAGAAAAATCCATGAAAGTCATGCTTCTGGGAAAAATAAAAATAAAATTTCAACATACCTGGATAAGTTCTGTTTTTGACTGATGATATGGCTCTTTGTGCCCCACTACCTACCTGGCATACCAAGCCAGAGTTCCCCCTCCAAACCTGTAATGATACTAGATTATTTAAAGGAAGTGTATTTTATTTGGCAGAAACAAACAAACTAACTAACTAAAACCAAGCTAAATACAGAATGAACAGTCTGCGTTAGAGACACCTAAGGAGGACCCAGAACACTAAAAATTCCTATATGTTTGAATGAACTGGAATGAACTGAGAACTGAGAATCACTTCTCACTAAAGCATAGAAGCTGTTCTGGGGAGTGTGTAAGCGTTGATACTGCATGCTCGAGAAAGTCCATGAGCAACTGGACCCTTCTGCAGCAAGCGATGTTTCTCAATACAGTGTAACCAGGAAGCGATCTGCAGGTGAGAGGTAACAGTGGCTGTCCTGTAGTCCCACAAGATGGGGCAAGGACTTTGCAGTACTGCACTGACTGAAGTCTGCAGTTCACCTCATGTGATCCCCTTGGTCCTTGTCCTTCTTTCCCTCTCAGATGCTGGCACACAGATGAGGGCTCGTGTATCCAGAAAGTCCATCACCATCAGCTTTACTTTTGACATGTGACACAGCCCTGGCTTGTGCTAGAACT
Source organism: Alectura lathami (assembly GCA_013399715.1). Classification (NCBI taxonomy): domain Eukaryota; kingdom Metazoa; phylum Chordata; class Aves; order Galliformes; family Megapodiidae; genus Alectura; species Alectura lathami. The sequence goes on from VXAV01000417.1 coordinate 783,504, forward strand.
TGTCATGATCCCCATGTGGCCACCCTTACCTTCACAGGGTGCTAAGGCATATGTCTGGCCCTAACTCACAAACCGGTATTTTTATTTTAGTCAATGTGACGAGAAAATAAAAGAAAAAAGGAATCATGCCAACAATGATTATATATCTAACCACTCAGCTCTGGGCATCCAGACCTGATCAGCTATATGGAAGTTGTAGGCAGTTGTAATAGAACTAAAGATAACAGTAAAACTTGACCATCATGTCTAATGTTTTACAAAAACCATACTGTTTAGCTGGTAGTGGTAGACACATTCATTTCTTTGAATGTGTCATATTACTATGCTTATAATGCAATTTTGTGATTTCAGCCTGTGCAAAATATCAACAATGACATTTTCAAGTGGTCCAGTTTAAAAATGTGACCCTTAGAGACTTGATGAATAAAATTAGTCAACTCTGTAACTTTAAAATAGCTCTTTTCTAATTAAAGTGTGATGAAGCTTTCAGCCTATCTAGCTTGGGATGCAGAGTGCACAAGCAAGCCAATTAGAGATAGTAGCAAAAACAAAATGGTGTNCTGCTGATAAAGGTGAAACAAGAGCTACTGCTGCAGCTAAGGCTGAAGCTAATGTTAAGCTGACAAATCAACTTCTAGAGTCTTGGGAGATTCAGCAGAGCTATCAAGAGGCACAAAGGCTACTAATGCTTATGTCATACTTCTCAACTCTCACATTTTACCCAGGAGACGCCAGATTTTTTTGGCTTAAAATTTTTTTGATTTTTATATTCTCCTGGGCAAAAATCAAAGAGTCCCATTAATTCAATGAGAATTTCACATATCTCTCTGC
>VXAV01000417.1:790846-811703 GCA_013399715.1 Alectura lathami
GAAATAGACAGACCTCAATATTTATCATCTCTTGTTATGGATTTGTATTTCTTTTTTTCAGTCAAAAATTGCATGGGGTGTTTCATGTCAGCATTTGACTTTTATACGAAGTTAAAGAAGCAAATGTTTACTAATGCCCTCGTGTTTGTACTTTGTCTTTGCGAAAGTAAAGTTAGAAGTTGTTTTATGGTTCAACTGTGGGTAGAAGGTAGAATAGGTTCAACTGTTAGTCTAAATAATTTCAGTTAAGTACTTAGGGAAAGCTTTTGAATATTAACAGTGAGGTAGGGGAATAGGTTTGCTGCGAAATTTTGAAGATCTTTAAGAGCAGCATAGGAAAGAGTAAGGTGATGGTGACACAGCTAAATCACCCTTTGGGTCAGTGAAGATCAACTAGATGAAATCCTGAAGTTCCTTCTAGACCTCAGATTTTCTGAAGGTATGCAAAATTAGAATTGCATTGATCATTCTTGTATATTTTGCATAGGTTAATAACTTTCCATATTCTGTGACTGACAAGTGAGTTTTGTCACAAATATGTACTTTAAAATCATATGGCTAAAAATTTAACAGCTTGCCTTGGAATCTTAAACAGGTGATTTCTCCTACATCAAAATTTCAGTGATCAGTTACTTATTGCGTTACTCACAATAAATGTCATGGCTCTAAGCCACAATGCTAACAGGCTGTAGTTGTGAGGGGTGCGTGTCACATATTTAAGTAACAAAGCAGTAAAGATTACTTCACGTGTACAGATTATGTATTATTTGTTAGTGTGTCACTTCCAGTATTCTTTCTTTTCCGAGCGAAAGTATAAAAAACATGTGATTAGCTATGACATTTTATGTGTTAGCTTTTACCCAGATAAATGTCAGATTTAGATAATCCTGTGGGATCTATGCCTCAAATGCTCAGAAACATGACTCTGGAAGTTTAAGAAAATATATACATACATATTATTGAGATTAGTAGACCCAATACCACAGTCCTGCAATAATAACGTATGGAGCAGGATTGAGTTTAGCAACAATCTCCAAACACTTCCTATGTGAATCACTGGAAACCAAGTGCATGGTAAGGGAGAGTGGATTATTCAGTAAAGAAGACCGCTAAATACATCATTTCTCCCTAATCCATCTCGCTCCTAGCATATACATATATATATTTATTTCAATCTCATAAGAAAGTATATTTGTAACTTTCAGGAAGATAAAATAAAGTGCATAAGGCTTCCAAGAGTGAGTGCACTTTTGAGGAAGATACAGATAATTTTTGTTTCAAAGCGTGGGTTCTTGCACCGGTAATTAGTTTGTCCACTACCACTCATTCCTGTTTGTATTTTTCCCATTTTAACAACCAAATAACCATAGAGTGTTCTGGCAAATAAGCTTCAGTGTGAACACGAATGCTGCAGAAGACCAAACACTTCTCTGTTGTAACAGGGGTTCCTACAGCTGCTGGACATTTTTGGCTCATCATGGGCTGTATCTCAGCGACTGTTCTGCAAGCCTTATGAAGTACCACATTCGTTAGACAGGCCATTCTTGGGAACTGAACTTTGTAGGAGATTTTTGCAACTAATCTTTAGGCTTTCAAAACCTTTTTCAAAATTATTTAGCTGTTTGAATTTTGCCTTTAAGACACAGCCAAAGCCAAGTGCGCTATGATACTGCCTTACAGGGAGAATTACAGGTTTTGCAGAGCATCTCAGAGACACAAAGTTTTATCTGCAAAATTGCTAAGAGGGCTGCCGTATACCTAGATTTTTATTTTCATTTTTATTTTTGGTAACATCTCATTCTGTTATACATAAGGAAGTGGAAAAGGCCAGGGCTTGTCAATTTTTATTTAATTTTTTTACCTTGTTTTCCTTATTAGAGTCTGGAACTGGAAAAGTATAAAGAATTCCAAGACAATGAAAAGAAAGAAAAGAGAAATAAAAGAAAGCAAAATCCTTTGGTCACCTCAGAAAATTCCACCTGAGTTTTGGATATAGATGGATTGTTTCACATTTTAACAGAAACCTGACACTACCAAACATCATGTGAAGTAGTTATAGGGAAGGTTACTACCAGTACCATTGTATCCCGCTCTTCTCACTTCACTAACCGTTCACTCAATTTTTCAGTTATTTCCAAAAGATACACTGTATGACTCTACATCCTCACAAATACAAAATATTTTAAGAATTCTCTACTATTAAGTTGAGTGCAAGTTGAGTGTATGAAATGAGTGTAGGAGAGGAACCCAAGCTTTCCAGTATGAAACAAAATTGGACACTGGATGTGCAGAAAAAGAAGTGAGAACAGCAAGGTTAACGTTGTACTCGAATCCTCCTTTTTCTACTGCTGAGGGTTAACACACAAATGCAAAAATTACACACCTGTCTGCCAACTAAGCACAGCTGCACAGATCTTCCTGCTGATCCTACCATCTGCAGAACGCAGCAGCCAGTTGAAGAAATCCTTTGCACTCTTAGGAATCAATACTTGATCTGCCAAGTGCTGCCTGCCACTGGAAAGAGGCATCCATTCTTTGGGCTTCTTGACTGACAGCACTGCATTCAGTTTGGGACCCTAAACGGACAGGCCAGCCAGTTTCAATTTTTCTGAGGTTCATCAAGGGCCTGATGCAAACCAGACTGTTTTTCCCTCATACACCAAAACAGACAGGCTGGAAGAATCAACCCCATTGATATCCATCCATAATGAAGCAGTGGGTAGCAAGGAAGGTGCAAACCTTAAAAACAAACACCCAGAAATCCACATCAAATATAATGCTGCTGTGCACATACTATTCAATATAAAGAAAACACGTGATTAGAGCTTTTGGACACTTTGAAACATATGTAACTAGATATGGTAAGAATTTACAATGGGAATACTAAATTTAGAATTTAGAGTGCCCAGCACTGATTTAACTAGGCCCTTACCAAAACATTCATTTCCTCAGCAAAAAAAGAAACAGACCTGAGTTGCAGGGTTTAAAAAAAAAAAAAAAAAAAAAGGAGTGTAACATAAGAAAACCATTTGGGCCTTGATGCCTGGTACAGTGTGATCTGCCAGTTGGGAGGCTTNATACAGGAAAATACAGATGATGTCTCCAATTCTTTAACCATATCCTTCTCTTAAAAAACAACTCTGTGCAAAATGCAAAGAGGCAAGACAACTTTTAGTGAGAAAAGAACATGATTCTGCACATTGAATGTATCACATCTAATTTTTTAACATTTCAAAACCAAAGCTTTTGGAAAATTACTGTTGAAAAATAATGAGATGCAACATAACTATGGTACAATGCGATAAATTATGATGATCTGTCTGACACTTTCTGTGTAGTAACAAGAGAAAACATTTTCCAAAATGCTACTTTATTTTCAACCATTGATTTCTGTTTTATTTAAACAAATGTTTTCTCCTGTAGTGTTTATTTCTAATAAAAGACCACTTACGATATTAAAACAATATCCAGTAGCTCCTTCCATCCCCCAGTATGTGCACCAACTACCTTGCCCTTCGCACAGACTAGGCTACCCCAAAGAACCCCAATGTTCTTTGCAAATACAATTAAAAACTTGGCATATCAGCTTCCACTGCAACCATTATTCCTGAGACCATCAGCACTTGCCAACACGGTGTAAATGTTTAAAATAACAGTGAAGAATCAGTTGTACGTCTAGGAGGCAATTACAATTGCTCAGCTTGGGATCCGACCGAGATTGAACACCGGGTTTACAGTCCAGCACTTGTTATTTCAGTCCTGTGACACCTTGAATGGTTAGTGTCCCTCAGCTGCATAACCCATGACAACGCCTGATCAGGGACCAGAATGAAGGCTGCTACAGAACAAGCGTGATGTTTTTAAGAGTCCAGATGTCCTCCAAAATACTCATTTGATATAGCTAAAAGCAAAGCAATTTGGGAGTTAGGGTAGGCAGGCTGACTGCAGCAACTACAGCATCGGGAGGCTGCTCACATCATGTCCTTGCTGACTGTAAATTTTAAGGGACTGTCCAGCCTCTTGCTATAGGCAGCTCTCTGGGTATCATCACCTGGCACATTCCTGACACACTTTGCCTAAGGTAAAATGAGTTGACTGTTGTTGCAGCCACAGAGTGCCAGCATATTGGAAGACTCTCAGGCTGCTCACTCAGGCTACCCACATGGCCTGATACTAGAGTAGCCCAACAAAGACTNATTGATAATGATGCTATGGTTCAAGAATTGTGTTTTATGAAACAATAAATTGGGTTTACTTTCCCTGGTTATAAAGGAGGAAGTGAGAATTCCTGGGTTGCTCCAAAAATGTAAAGCAGGATCAGCAGGAAAAGATGTCGCAGCAGCAGCGTTTCCCTGAGAAGCAGCCAACTTAGAAATGGAATATGGATTAGTGTCATCAGAAGCTGCAGCAAGAGCTGCACAAGCAATCTGATGGGGCACTTTCCTCACACATCAATACTGCGGCTGAACAGCTGAGCCACTCAGAAAATCACAGCTGAAAAATATTGTCCAGAATCATCACGAAGATTTGCACCCTCTACAGTCTGAATTTTACAGGTTGCTGAATAAAGATGAATGAATATCTTATATAGCAGGTATAATTTTGATCTTCATAAAATAAAAATGTAGTTCCACTGCTGTGCACAGCAATGGCATGAACTACAGTTTGATGTTCCACACAGTGTCTTTGCAAAAGTCTGTAATCTCTTGTTGGGTAAGGAAAATAAAAGCTCCTTTTAAACAATCCAGTCAATCTTTTCTCCAAATTCCACGTTAATTGTGAAAACTGTAGCTAGGAAGTCTCTAATGTGTTCAGATATAACTGGGAAACACTTGATTTTCTTTTCAACAGTTACTTTAGTGATTACCTAAATAGCCTCATAAATTGTAAACTAACAGGTAATATGCTAGAAATCAGCCTTTCATCGTTATCTCAGTGGCAGCATTGCTTTCTGTCTCTATGTTTAAGTGGCTGTATTCAACAGACCTGCAGGGAGCTCATGTATCCACCTCTTCTAGTCGAAATTGGATAGTACGTTTAAAAATTATGAAGGCATTGATTACTGAATGACTGATATTCGGACTGCAAACACCGTGTCTCTTCAGAAATATGAGTCTAACCGGTACGTATACCCTAAAGCTTCCAAGTGGCAAGAGATGTTTACATTTACATTGCACATGCTCAGTAACGTATTTTGTTAATTTTAAAATATTCTGAGTAAGCAGACGGCAAATTGACATCACTTTACTAGGCTCAGTTAAAAGAAAAAATTCTAGATGTCGCAGTTTATCTTCTAAGATGTCTCAAGGCAGGCAACTAAAATTGCAAGTACCAGAAGTGACAGCACACTTCTGAAAATACAAGCTTCTATTTCCATAGCAGAGAATGTTGTTATTCTTACTGACACTCAGACACAAAAAAGCCTTAGTTATTCACCACACATGCTCAGCACCACAGCTAGTTTCTTTGCTCGTTTGGATTGAGTTGGTTTCTCGACGTGTCTTCATTTCTGTCACTTGAGTCTGCTCCTATGCACCCTTTTGCGCTCTTATTAGCTTTCTAAAACACTTGAAGAATTCAAAATAAGTGAGTTTTCCAGTATGATTATCTATAGTATTTACTATTATGTTAGCATCAAAAGACCTCTGTGCTACCTAAGAAGATGGTGATTCTTAGTTTTGTAAAAGACTTCCAAGCTCTGAGGACTTGCTTGTGTTCTCCTTCTGCTTAAAGTGAAATAGTTTTCTGGACAGCCATGAAGAGCATAGCTCTGTGAGATTTTAAGGCCGAGGCACAGTATGAAATACCCCCTTACTCACAGACTGCCCATTCCACAGTTTACTCTTACAATCTTACTATCTAGCAGATCCTGGAAGAAGTTGGAATACAACACAATTCCTAATTCTAATTCTAAAGAACAGTTTTAACCAGAGAGCTCCTTTACCCCAGTGGGTTATTCCTTAATGCTACTGGGAAGCAAGGCTGTTTGACCTATCAAAGCTGTGGGTGGTATCAATCTCACAAGCATGAGTTCATAACTTCTAAGTTGGTTCTTAGGCTACTGGCCAGCTGTCTCAAATTGTGATCACGGGCACTTGTATACAGTGAAATTGACCACACAGTCCTAATAACTATGTATTTAAATTAGTCAATTTGTTATTATAATTACAAGTTTAATCTGAATTCTGTGCGTGTAATAAAATCTAGGCCTACTCCAAATATGTTTGTCATAGCAGATTGCAATTTTTAATTTCCTGACACTCTGCAAATGTCAGAGGAGGGTTACTGTGATCCCTATGTCTTTTAATATGCCCTAAAGATAAGTGAATCAAGATGAAAAAATCCATGACCCATAGGCAACCTCATTATCCATACTGTCTGTGCTGTTCATTTCCTAAGGACTGTTCCATGAGTGAAATTGTCTATATTCTACATATACCATAGAAGGACAGATCTATTTTCCATCTGCTGCATTTCCCCCTCCTTGCTTCTAAATGGTACTCCTCCTGTTGGTATAATCAAAAGATGGACACTTGTCCACCAAAGTATAATAAATGTCTGCATTCATACATTTTGTTCTACATTTTTAGCAAAATGCACAAAAATTGAACACAATTGTTACGTACTCGTAAAAAGGAATTAGGCCTTAACAGTTAGCTACCTCTTTTTGTTCTAAAATTCAACAAACTCTAAGAAAATCTCTTTTTATACAATCTCTTGGATATGTCATTTGCCATTTATATTTGATGGCCTTAAGGAAAAAAAAGTTACAAAAAGGTATTAATGCAAGTAGATAATAAAGCTGCATTCTATAAATCTATAGCAGCTTACAGTAATCATTAAAGCATGCAAAACTCTTTCATCTATTCAAAAATATGCAGTGCACAGAATGCCTGCTAAGGTGCATGACAAGTCAGAGTTAAATATATATTAATAAATGAATTAGCTTCATAAATAATAGCCATAATGACATTTTAGGAGACAATAAGTCTGAGGATTGTCAGAAAATGGTTGATGTATGAGCTTCACGTCTCAGTGATTCTTCAAAATGAATAGGCTTTGCGAGATAGTTCAGACCCACGACCAGCCTATTTCCTTGAATAATTTACTTGTTGTCAATTTGTACAGCCACATTACACATGCAAATTGTGCTGCCTGTGCAAACACCACTTGGAGATGATAAAAACAAATTTACGAAGGCTATAGAGGAAGGATTTATTTCACTTTCTCGCCCAGGTCAAGCAATACATGTATCTGACGATTGTGTGTACCCAATTTTGTTGTAATTATATCAGCAAATTATTCTTTATAATCTTATTATTTTTAGCAGTCTCCTTGTGCTTGGGATAATTAGCTTTCTTCACTCAGTGTAAAAACAATTCAACTTGCCAGCTAGGCAGGGCACAGCTCCATTATCTGTTTTGGGTTTAAATTTATTCCCTATATTCTTGGACACTTTGTGTAAATTAAAAATTTCATAGTCCCTAATACTGTACACGCTGTTCATTCAGTGATGAATTAAGGTCCCTAAACCTCTACGTTTGCTATTAGATATCTCACCCACTTTATATGTTAATCTGTGCTAATGAATTCCACAACCCCTAGCCACAGCGAGATGACTAAAATTATTACCACTTACAGAGATATGCCTTTTTCATTTAAAGTTCAATTCAAATTGCTCCCATAAACAGTCTGCCACACAAAGATACCTCCTTTAAAGAAGAGTTACTTACCTGTAAGTAGAGTTCTCTGAAGGTAGCATTATCTTTGGATACACATTCCTCAGGCACGTGACCTCTGGTTTGTGGCACGGGGGAGTGGATCCACCCCTTGATAGTTAAGACTTTTTCCTCGGGGCACTTCATTACCTCTGCTGCTCCTGTGCCTCACGGGTTATTTATGCCACATCCTGCACCACAACTGCTCACTGCCTTCCCAGGTAGGCCCTCAACTAGCCCAAAGAGCAAAGAGGCTCCTTAGAGAGGCGGCTGCCATGCTCACAGAGCACCTGCACGGCACCTTTGTACTCAACAAGTGTCAGGGAGCGTTTTTTCCCTCTCCTATAGCCCTGTCATTCATGCAAAAATAGCAAACCCTGTGCAACAACAACAACAACAACAAAATGCAGAAGGCAACCAAAAAGCTTACCTGTGTAGCACAGCTCGGGTGTCAGCTTGCCCACAATACAGCTACCTGAGCTTCACAGAGTCGGGATACAATTCTGCAATTCTGATACTCCGAACAGAAAACAATTTAAACACTACAGTTCCCCCAATAAAGGAAAATAGCAATAGCCTCTGCTGAGCAGTTGTGTTTCAAACCAGTAGAGGGCATTGGCACACGCGGAGCCTAAACAGATCTATTACCGTAGCTTGGAAAGTCAGATGCTATTTATATGAAGGAAACAATAGCATATTTCAAATACTGCATACAGTAGCAAAGCTAGCCCTGCCATATAAAACGAGCACAAAATAAAACTAAAACGATTGAGATCCTCAAGAAATTTTCTAAGTATATAGGCCTTTATTGAAGTACAAACAGTAAAGTAATTAATTTCAAACCATTAACCTTGAAAAGTAGTTTAAATAGTGTTGTTTGCTTCACAAACTAAAATAAGGAAAGGTGAAGTGACTTGCTGTAGTGCCACATCTGAGGGCCACACAAAGGAACTCCTAGCTGTAAGTCTCACTATTGTGCTTGTAAGTAACATCTAAATTAATCTACACAGGAATTTATCTCCAAAACGTTAGGAAAACTGCTTCCTGACCCTTCTCTTGGGTAAAAACAGTCAGAGTACAAATATTTCACTTAGTGATGTTGCAGAAGGGTGCTTCTCTTCTTTTGCCGGAGCAGAGCAAATGTGTCCAGGACCCAAATACAGTATATGGAGTTTGTGTCCATTACACAAAAACTGGAACTGCTATATTTGAATCCCCGAGCTTTGTCCCATCCTAGGAGAAGACCCGACGGCAGGGGTGATATCTTCATCATGGTGAAATATATGACTGCAGCTTACATAGCAAAATATGCTATATTTTGCATACCCATGCAGGGTAGCATGTAGCTGTAGCAGCACAGTCAGGTCAGCCAGCAGACAGTCATCAGGTCCCAAGGAGGTAAGTCAATGCTGTGGCACACAGTAAGAACTGAACTGCACGTCCTCACTGGCCTGACACTGCAAGTACCCAAACAAGTCAGCTCAGGGTTAGCACGGGCATCTACAACAGCTCAGTTACGCTTTAGTCTACCGCAGAAACTTATTCAAAGGACCAGATCATCTGGATCTTTAAGCACTTATACGTTTTTTGCAGACCTACCCTACAAGATTAATTAGTCTCATTGTCATTTTTTTCTTGTCTTGATGTAGTATCTAAAATTTGCCACAGACCTCCAGCAGCAATTTAAAATTAGTTGGCTAAAACTTCTCCACTTGTTTGTGTTCCCCATCCACACCCTCACCACCACCACTTTCATAGCCAAATCTGACCTGCTATTGAATCAGCTCCTGAACTGTCACAGTATTCAACAGCAGCACTCAAATGAATCCACCCAGTACACAGGACTGAAAGCTGTGGTGGCTTCATAACTTGAGCAGATATCCCTAGCTGCATTTCTTTCTGCATCTGTGGGAAGAATTGGCACCAAAATGCAAACCTCAGCAGAGGAACAAGGACACAGTAAATGACGATAGGACAGTCTTCTCAGTACAAGCTCAGGGCTCAAACAAGCAAATTTAGAAATACCAGAGCAGGCCTGCTCTGATACTGCGCAGCAGGAGTTGACCATGGGGTTCTTCTTGGCTTATGCCTTGGCAGGTACAAGGACCAAGAACGAAGCCCATTGCAAAGCTTCCTGACTGTACACAGAGGATTATACTTCAGCCCATTTTTCTTCAGAACACTATTCTCTGCTACATTCTTTTCCATTTTTTGCTTAGTGTCCCTGAGAATATGGGAATGAGAATGCAAGAGGGCTTTGGATTCAGATCAACCAACAAGTGCTAGCGTCCAGCACACATGCCAAGCGCACACACATGCTGCCGGTCTGTGCTCCAGCCTCACAGCTTTGTGCTCTCTGCTGCACGCTCCTGGCCTAATCCAAAACTAAATGAAACCAATGGAAATCTTTCCACTGACTTTAACGGGCTTTTGACCAGGGCTCAGGCAAGGGCCTGCCTGGATTAATGTCTTACTTTCAAGGAGGTAAAGGGAGCTCATATTACAAAACATCATCGGTACTTAGAATATATACTATAGAATATTTACTAATATACTTTAATGTACTGTCTTAGATAACGTTCTTTGGAGATTTCCATTAATTCTCTCTATGATGGTTCTTGTAATGTTTGTTTAGCAAGAATTAATTTGGTTCTTATATGGCACAGTATGTGAAAAAAAAACCTTCTATAATCCCTTTAACTGACTTTAAATGCTCATTTGAATATAATTATTTTAAAGGATTAATAAATAGTATTTTTTAAGTTAGCAATGAATTAAAAGTTTAGGAAAAAACAGGTTATTTTATTGTCTTCACATCTCTCTTTAAAATCATATTAATTTTCCTTTCCAATACTATTTTATTGTATTAAAATATAATCATGCTGGAAAAAATTCTCATTATGTTAGCAAAAATGAATACAAGGTAGATAGTATACTAACACAATGACTGTAATCTGCTAATACAATGAGGTCTTCCTGTTGTGATTAAACAAGAATTCAGTTCTTGATCATTTCGACATATTTCCAAAACACTGTCTCAAAAGGCTAAAATGTAGCTTATTTCCATGCTTAAGAAAAGGTCCTGATGACCTCATTTACTGCTAAAAACACGAAACAGCTAATAATGCATAATTTATGTTGTAGCAGATTCTATTTCTGTATTAGGAAACCATTTGCATATATTTTGTGGAAATAAGCATGTATATGATTACTTGTGATTAGCTAATTGTGGTTTCAGGCATGTGGCTGAGAAAATAGTTCAGGCTCCCACTGTGTCCTGCCTGAAGTCCAACAATTTGAGCTCCAGCCAGTCTGAAGGAGAGAATTCCAACCTGAGGACCCGCCCTGGGGAACAGGCATGTACACAGGCCATAGCTCTTCTGATCCTCGGACCACTGCTTTAGTTACAAGAGCGTTTCAAAAAGCAGCCAAGCAATACCAAGTTCTTTAGATCGTAACCAGTATTTTCTACCCAGAAACCACCAGAATACTCCCTTTCAGTGCTGCTACAAAAGGTGAGAAAAAATCCCTGATTCAATGTTTACCTTCTGACAGTGGATATTTATAAATACTTCTTTGTGTTCCAATTGTTACAGATTAGGTTCTCCAGTAAGAGCTGATTTCTGACCCAGTCAGACATACCGCATTGTGGCAACAGGAATTTGAGGCCCCTGCTACGTTTGAAACATTTGAATTACGCATGATGTTTCACCTAATTGCAATAGGTCTTCCTTCCAGTAATTTTTAATAATAGCATCAAAATGTCTAACCTATGAATACTGTGTTGGACTAGTTTTATGTTCCACAGGAATTTCAGAGGCATGACTTATTTCATTCATAACAGTCATTGTTGGCAGGTCCCCAGAGCAGGAATTCAAGTGAGAAGGGAAGTTAGATCAGTTAACCAAAAGGAAATAAATCAGACGATTTGAATATGTTAGATGGGGAACAGAAAAGTGGATTGAGAAGAATTCAGCACTGCAGCAAATTTTGGACACAATATCAGCCTTCAGAAATTCGATGTAGGGAAATCAGTGTCGGTCATAAGGCTGTGCTCCTTCTCCTTTCTTCCCTTCATGAAAAGACCCTGCACACTGTTTCTACAGCAGCAGCAACAACAACAACAAAACCAAAACACAGTAAGTTGCAAATTTTGGTAAGTGACCAACAATCTGTTTTGTAGCTTTAGCAGTCATGGGCATTTGAAAACAAATGCTTCTGGATCACTGGAAGCCAGGGAGGAGCTCCTTCACTGTCTTTTCTCTCAGAAGAATCTGTGAGAAGTCAGAATTTGCTGTAGGAAAACTAGTGATTATTCTGAAATTCAGCTTTTTAAATTATAAAATCAAATGCAAGTGAACATTTGAGCACTTAATTTGTGTGTACTACCTGTGCCAATTTGTCCCAGAAATTGGATTGTGAATACTAAATCAGGAGCAATTATAATATAAATTGTGCCATGAGATGAAATTTGCCCTTTGAAAATGTATCCCTTGAAAAGACATAAATGTATAGGTCATAAAGATGTTCCCTATCTTTCAACTTTTGGAGTGTTCTCAAACTAGCTCATACTAAGAAAATATCATGCAGCTTAATGGTCTAACATCTAGGTAGAACAAATGGCAATGAATTTCCAATATCAATATATTTATCAGTTACAACTTATCTGTATACCAAATACAATCAACTATTATGTGTAAATAAAACAAATCTCCTAAAAATTGATTTCCCAGATGAGAGGAAAAACTAGTTAGCAAGCTGAGTGTGAAATTTACATGTAGTTCATGAAAAAGTGATTACTTACGGAATTAATTGATTTCAGAAATGAAACTGAGTATGTCATATTATGGCATAGAAAGGAAATGAATCAGAAGATCTGTTTTACATCTACAAGAAAATGTTTATTTCCCCATCTGTGCAGTCAGTCCCAGAAGCTGATCCACACAAGAAATCCCCATAGCTCCTATGGTCCATCTTTATCTCTCATTACACTCGAACCCCTGTCCCCTTCTCGTCCCCCCCCACATCCGAATGTTTGCCCACAGGTTGGTTGCGTCCCGATATTGTGTCGGCAGTTTCCTTCTCAGAGGGCACAATGCTGAGATCTACTCTTCGATCTGTCAGAACATCGCTTCCAAACCACATCTTCCCACGGATGAGCATTCCAACTGCCAGCCCTCCCCTCCTCCAGGCACATTTCGGTGCCAGCCATCCCTTCATCTCCACCGGAGCCTTTCATCTTTTTCTCGCTGTTTCTCTGTGCCACCTTTCCTGTTGCTCCTTGTATGTGAGATTTCTTGCTGAAACATATGTGATGAAACACGCATGTTTCATCGCTCCCCTCTGTAAGCAGAGGGGTGTCTTTTCCACATCCTCGGTGCAGTTTAATTAAAACTCGAGTTTTGTTGGGGCTAGGTCATTCGAGGTGTGAGTTTAATTAAAACTCGAGTGTTGTTGGGACTAGGTCATTCGAGGTGTTCCCTTTTCCGCACTAGTACAAGACATTGCGGGGAATTTTAAAAAGATTCTTCCATCCTTGAGGAGCCAGGCTGCAGACCCTAGTCACTCTGCCCCGGGTCACACACGTAGGTATTGCACAAATTGCAAGGTTCAATTTTGAAATAGACTCCATACTCCTCTATGGCAACCGGGAATACTGGAAAATGGCTCGTTTTCCTCCTGAGAGCACCGCCCTCACCCCGGGAACAGCACCTGCGCCCCTCGCCCGGGGCCGCCAGCCCCTGCCGCACCCCCCGGGCCGCCCCNCCGAGGCAGCAAAGCGCCCGCTGATTGGCTGCGGGGCAGAGCCCAATCGGCGGGCGGGGTGTTGCGGGGGTGCCAAGATGGCGGGCAGGTAAACACGGGCGGCCGTGCAGGGGTGGGGGTGCGGGGCCGTGCGGGTCCTGGCTGGGTTGCGGGGGGTCGGCGGCCCCTCGGGTCCTCCTGTCCCGGTGTAGAGTAGCGCTGCGACCCGCTTCGCCCCATCGCGGAGGGGGCTCTTCTCTCCGTCCTCGCTGCGGTGGGGCCGCTGAGGGGAGCGGTGGCGTGGAGGGGCTGCGTGTGCTCCCCCGCTGCCCCGGGAGGGGCGGGAGGCGTTGCTGCTGTGCGTGCCTAAAGCTGGGAGCAGCTGTAAACAGATCCGAAGTGAGAAAGCTTTAAGAAGTGGGGAAGGGTAAAAAAGACAGGCGAGCTTTAATCGGTGTGCTTAACTCCTCTGTGAAATCGTAAGTATGCAAGGCTTTAAAAAGAGCTTGTCTAAAGTACCTGATGATAGTTCCTTTTCTCAAGATCAAGTAAGTATTTCTGATGTCGTGTTCTACTCTTTCTGGTGCTCTTGTAGGCTCACTGCGGTTTTATCTCAGAGCTGGAGCACTCACGTGGCTCTGGTGTCCTGGCAGTGACTCGAAGTGGCTTGGCCCTGCTTTGTCTGGAAGATGTGGAGCGGACTGCTGCCTCCAGGGCTGAGTGAAAGCGACGTTGAGCTGAGCTCTGATGATGGAGAGGAGTCGTCTGTTTGTCTTTCAAAGGAAGATACGAATGAGGACACTGGACGAGAGCAACTTCCTGAATTGCAGGAGAATGGACCTGAAAGCAGCACCGTCAGTCAGTCGGTTTCAGTATCTGCGGCGGATGGAGACAGCACATCTCAAATGTGCCCTGCTGGAATTTCTTTAAATATGTGGAATGTGGGTATTGTAGCATGGCTTCAAGTATCCAGAGCATACTTGAAGTAGAAAGGCTAATTTCTTAAACTTTAAACTCAGATTTGGGAATTTTAGATATACAAATCAAGATGAGATGAATTCTGATCAAAGTGCAATCACGATAAAAATAACCTTAGGTTATCTTAAGTAGGGTGAACAGGAATTTAGATGGGGGTGGGGAAACAGCTGCATTAATTCTCTAGTGCAGCAACGGTTAACAGCACAGCAGGGAAATGTTTGGGTAACTGTCATGTTGCACAAAGACCTGTGTTTGTGGTAGTAGGGCTCTGAGCTACTTTATAACTTTTTTTTTTTTTTTGTGTAAGGATTTATAGCTAAGCATGTTAGACGCTACTGATGACTTGTGCCTGTGAAGTGGAGCTTTCTGCTTTTTGTAGGGGTCAGGTGCAGGCATTCAGACTTCTGGTTGGTTGTAACCTCTCTTTATTTTCCTGTTGCACAAAAAAGACTGAAAGGACTAAATATAAAGAAAGCAGTCTGTACTTCAGGCTTCTGAATCAAAATAAGAATTGGCAAAACTCAAAAAGCTCTTCTCTAGCCACCTGTGTAGATGGCCTGATGTGCAAGGAATATTCCATCAGTAATCCTTGGATTGTGAACTACTCTGTGTGCAGTAACAAAACATTGAATAGCTCAGGAGCACGCAACCAACATCAGTGTATTCAGCGTCATGTTGCAGAAGAAAACAGTGTGCTCTGAATACTCCTGAGACTTAGGGAGGGCAGATGGTCAGTGATACAGGTGATGAAGTATTAGAGCCAATGCCAGTGAAACACTGCTGGGGGTGGATGATCTCAAAGCGTAAGCGTCAATGTAGTATAGATATATGAGGTATTATTGTAGAATAATAAAATTTAAATATACTGATTCTTGCCTTTTCTTAATCCTGTAGAAATTTGTGGAGCTTCAGAAGAAAAACCGAGAAATGAAAATGCAAGCAAATCAGGAAACCAAAGGCCGAAAAAGAAAGCGCGGCAGAAAAGGTGTCTTATGTAATTCCAGAACTTATTTTCTCTAAGTGAAATTAATATCAAATACATTGGAAGTACATTTTTGTTTTTACCAAGAATTGAATGCCTGAATAGATGTCTGCTGTGAGCTAGGATTTTATTTTTCCAGTTGCTATGCATCACTTCTAGGACTAGGCTGTAAGTTGCTACTTAAAGTTCAGGCAACATGTTCCTCCTCTTCTTAAAGAGCAGGTGGGATGTCCTCAGCCAGTACTCACTTGAAATGGCTGTGCATATTTCAGTAATTCTATAAAACATTCTCTTGTCTGTTCTGATTAGAGCTTCTTGACGGATGGTGTAGGAGGTTCTTCACATGAAGAGCCTTGCGGCAGAGTGGTTTCAGTCCACGTGATCGTTGGGCAGAGAGATCCTAGCACGTCAGTCTTTCAAGGGAAATGTGACCCACTGGTGCTCTGTTAACTTCACTGGGTGCTGTAGGCTAGTATTATGTAATGCTGGATTTTTCTTTTTCTTTTCTAGAAAAATGGAAAAAGAACGATAACGCAGTGGCTAAGAGGTACAGCCAGGTCAACGTGATTGTCTGGGGTGTGGTTTTGATATCAGGCAAACCGTGCAAAAAGCTGGATTGCATGTGTAGCCCTTAAATGCTGGCTTTGAACATTGCGTGGAACAGCTGCTGAAGTTGTTTGGTGTCTCTGCATCTGATTCCAGTGATTGCTGGATGGGTTTATTGTTTGATTTAAAACCAGCACAATTGTGTTATTTAATGCAACTTAAAATGAAGTAATTGTTATTCTTAATGGTGTTTGGCATATAGTTGCATACTAGCTTGTTTTCAGAATTGTGGGATTGCATTTACAGAGGAGAAAGAACAACTTCACTTGCGTTACAAACTCTCAGTGGGTGAAAACGACGTCTGCCAAATAGAACAATTTCTTTTAGCTTTGAAAAGGGCATTACAAGTCGTGGGAAACAAGTTGGTTTTATTAATTAGGTTTGTTTTTTGGTTTTTAGTAGTCAACAGTTGGCCAATGAAGACCATTGGAAAGAACTTACACAGTACTTTGGGATCAATGATAGATTTGAATCACCTGTGGACAGCAGGGCTCCACAAAAGGTGACTGTTGTTACAAAAGCCATGTCATCTTGTACTTGTAGTAAAAGGGGTCAGTGTTAACTGAGTTGAGAGTAAAACTGAGTCTGTTCAAAAATAAGCAAATGATCAAGGCATTCTGAGGAAGAATAATTTTGTGCATCTCTTAATGAATTTCCTTCTGTCACAGAAATTGTACTGAGATTAAACCATTACTGCGCTTTCTTTCGAGACAATGCCTGTTCCCCATCTGGTTTTGTATTCCATTGGGTTGGGAGGCAAAAGACTTGATGTGCATTGTTGGATTACTTTTGGATGACTTTTTTTATTCATGTTTTAACATCAAAACATATGAAGTCAGCCCTTGAGTTAAAACCAGTAGCTCCTGGAGTTAGAGGGTTGAATCTACCCTAAAGTTTTACAGGATTCTGTTCAGGAATGTTACTGTGTAGCTAGTCATATTTGAAGTAACCAGTCCAGCATGATAGACAGCTTAGGAACTCCAATAAGATGAGGTTGTTCTGTAGTTCTTCTGTAGTAGACCCCTGTGACTTTTAAGACATCAAGTGTTCAAGTAGCCTCCTTTATTATAAACTTCCTGTTCTTCATTTGCTTGAAGTAAATTTCTGCATTGACACTGATCACTTCTGAGTTTTTATTTTGGTGGTCATTTACTTGTCGGGATAGATCTGGACTGAGGCCCCAAGTGCAGCTGTTCTCCATGTGCATTAAGAGATTTAATCACTAGAGCAACACGTCTCATTAATTTCAGACAAGGCATCTACCAATTGGCTATCACTGCAGCTCTTAGTTGTGCACTTTTAATTCCACCTGAGCAATGAAGTGTTCTGTTTCTCAATAATTGTTTGCTTTTCTGTTTGTTAAAAAAAGTATCTGTTAGGAAACCGCCAGAATTGTTTTCTTTAGCATCACTAATTCTTAAATCCAGTGAGGTTGTAAACTGTCTTTTGTGATGAGCGAATGAGTTTGTTGTGAAATTCTGAAGTCAGTGCCAACTGCTGTGCTACCCTTCTGTAGCCTTTCAGAAACTTCTAAGCAAAAATTCCAGCTATAATTTCCATTAAATATTTTATTGCTATGTTATTTGTAAATGTCATTAAGTGAGTTACGTTGATCATAAAGGCTGCATTTTGAAGTGTTCTTATTGTTTTCCGTAGGATAGCTAGAACTCTGAATTTATGGGGGTAGTGGAGTGGCACCATGCCAAGACTCAGTTTTTGGATAAAGATAAGATCTCAGAACTGTAACGATACAGTGGTAATTGCCATTCTTCATGTTACCTGACACATCGTATTTCACATTTTGTTTAGAAAGCTCCAGGGATGGAAGAGATAAGCCAGATCTTCAGATGAATTTTATTGTGACAGGCATAAACTAGTCCGTGTAATTTTTTTAACCTACGGTATTATCCTGCACGTAAGGTGGAACTAATGCAGTGATTTGTGCTCAGGCAGTCTTTCAGTGAATTCTTAATTGTACTGTCCATTACAATACTTAGACAAAGTGATTTGTGTTACATAGGAATTGCAGGTTCATGCAGTGTCTTAAAATGAAGAACTTTGTTAAAAATCTTTCTTAAAAGGAGATACTCCCTTTAGGTGTGTCATTTCCCTGTTGATTTGTTCTGAAGATACTTGGTTTTCTCTTTCTAGTCTGGCCTGGAACTTAGCATAGAGCAGTCCGTGGCTGAAGGTGACATTGATAAAGCTGAGGAGCTGAGCGATAGATTGGCCATTCGTGAGGTAAGTGGTCTGTTAACAAAAGCTTTTAGGAAACAAAAAATGATTTTTGTACATCTATGTAAAAAAAAAAAAAGCTACAACTGAAATAGCCTTGAAGATTGTTTGGGACATCTTTTCCTGATTAGATTTGTCAGTGATCAAAGGATTTTGCTGCTCATCCAGTAATGCTGGGACAACTTTAGCCATGTATAAGAATTGAAAATACAACACAAATGTTCCCAAGTAATGTTACCTTGAAATTTAGAGACAGTTATCATCCACAAGTCAGTTATCATTAGCTAGCAACCTGTAATGAGCTTTTGATACTTCTGCCTGTTTTTGTGATAGTTTTGTGGCTCTTTGCTTCAAAAATGGTATCTTTTAGACTTGAGTGTAGTGCTGAGTGAATACTCAGCAGAAGTATTCAAAAAAAAAACCCTAAATATCATGCTGTTCTAGGTGAGTGTTACTGAACTAACCTTTTAAGAAGTCATCTGGTTTATGTAATTTCAGCAGGGGTTTTGCTTTCTCTCATCTACATTGTGTTCTCTGTCTTCAGAGGTATCAGGAATTTTCTGTACACTGCGTACACCAGCAAAATACAAAGGTATTAGAAAAACACTTAAAGGGAAAAAAAATTCTGAATGAGTCTCATTCTCATAAAAAATAGTTTGTGTTTTATAAGTACAGTGTTTTAAGCTAAGCTTTACTTACGGGCTTAAATTTGTTTTAATGCCATATAATACCGTGTTTCGGCAACCTTAAAAACCAGATGGCTTTTTGAAACAGGAAATGCAGTTCTTCAGATCCTGTAAATGTGGTTGGGCAAAACTGACTTCCTCAGTGCGTGTCCTTGTACATTCCTTAGGAACTTCTGCCCTTGGTCACTCAGGGCAGTCACTGATTAGTAGCCTTTTTCCACTGGTGGCCACAGAACGTGTCTGCACGAGGATAACAGCTCCTGGTAGTGGCGAAACGTAGCCTAATGTTCCTTGTAAGCCCAGCCAGCTTCTCACAGTGATACTGTTGTATTACCTTTGTGCACAGCATTAAAAAACATTTCTCCTTCACAAATGTCATTATTCCATCTGCTCTACAGTGGTTACAGTATCATAATCAATAAAACATACTGGGATTCTAGTGCAAGTTGTTTGTCTATAAAAACAAATTAGTGTAAGAAGTTTTAAGGTTTTGTAATATTTATGATAAACTGTTATCTGATTTTGGTAGCCATGGGTTGTACAACATCTAGCATGTTGCAGGTGCTACAGCAATGTATTAGTGTTTGTGGAACATTAGCTCCAAATTGTTGACTTTCAAATATTAGCATGTCATAATTCTGAAAACAAAATGCTTGAAGTATTAATAGTATTCACAGCCTTGGCTTGGTTTTGGTTAAGTGGGTTTATCTGAATAAATAGTGTACTGAAAGAAGGAAAACTGAAGTGACTCTGACTTGGTCTTGTGAGGAGTTCTGTGAAGGCAGAAACCCAGTGATTCCAGTGGGGTTTCTAATGTTTTAAAGATCTGCAGTGTAACCCGCTGCAAAATTTCGTTGTTTTTTTTTGTGGTCTTAAGAACCTGTAATAAAACATCACTGTTCTGTGCACAAGTAATGTTGTCTTCATTTTGCACAGTATTGATTCAGTCACAATGACTGAATTTGCAATCTAAAGCTAATTTTTAAAACTCATTTTGCATAATACTTCTAAGAACTGAGTTATTTTTTTTAGAATATGTGGTTATTTGTCTAACTTCGAAATCCAACACAACATAGTGAGCAAGTCAGGCATGTGCTGAAGTGCAACACTTCAGAAGTCTGGAGAAATAAGTGGATGAATTCTTGTTCTTTTTATCTCAACCTCACCTTTATATTTGTAGCTTTTCTTTTTCTTGAGCAGTGTTGCAGGGTTGTGTGTGTGAGAAACAGCTGCCTTCTGTTCGGGGTACAGCCCCCCTTGTAGCCATGTGAGACATGTTCAGTGGGTAGGTGTTCTGTTTGAAATCAGGTGTATGGGTTTTTAATCGGCACCATTTTCTTTTGCAAGAAGCAGTGACTGGAACCTGCTGATAAAGCTTTTGCTTTGAGGCACGGATCCCAGAGTTCTTAAAGCTGTTTTCTGCCTTAATAAGTGAAACTAATTTTTGATGTATAACATTTATAAGCCTGTGAAACTGATAGGGCAGCTTCAGTATTTAGAAAAATGAAGCCAAAAATAAACAGATGACTGAGAATGGGCAATAGAACATGTCCTATAAAGCAAAGGAATGCCAAAACGATGCTGCCAGTGTGCTGTCATTGACATGGTGAGAAGAGTTTTTTTAAAATCAGATTCCCTTAAAATCGGTGGTGATTTGGGCAATATGCATAATGTAGCAGCTGCGAGTGAATCGCTGAAATGTGTATCCCTAACACCTAGGGGATGGTGCCTCAAGGTTTCCGAGGTTCTGGTTTCCCTGTGGTACTTGTTGCAGGCTCTTTAAGGAAAATGTTACTGTGTCGCTGTAGGTGAGCCTTTGGGCTATGTTAGTTGGTACTTTCTTCTGCTTGGCAAATAAACACAAATGCTGATTTTTTTTTTTTTTTTTAATAAAAACATTTTAATCT
>VXAV01000417.1:823837-850143 GCA_013399715.1 Alectura lathami
CAGATGAGGTGACTTCAGTTCAATAGGAAGTGACCACAGACTGAAACGAGCAGTTTTATTTCTGTGTTACATATTTCATAATGAACTGTCCTCTCACAACTTGATTTTTGCTGTTAGACTGTGAATTCGCATGATGTAAAAAGAAAGTTAGACAGGGACATAGGGATTGTTACTCAAATGAGAACCAATTGCCTTCTTCTAGTAAAGAGGAAGGAGTTTTGTTCATTGTGTTTGGTAAGCCGCCTGAAATGACAGATATCTAGGTCTGCTGCTCGGGGCATAGTGGGTAAAACGTAATGCTGTCTGTGGAGTCCCTTAGCTGGAAGGTACGCGTGGTATGTTACAGCTTTCTCTACAGAGAACTTGTTGATCACCTTGTGGGATCCTGGTAGCACTGAAATACTGGTTGGCCTTTACCGGTTGAGACCATTGGTTCCAAAGTAGTAGCTCCCTGAATTAGTCAGAACTCCTCAGTGAGATGAGGGAGAACCATCTGTATCTTCTGTGACAAATGAGGTGATTTTTGTGAAAAATCGACTGCATCTTCTGCATCTGTGATGGAAAGTGGTTCTACTGAAAACAAAAGATTCCCAACGTAACTGGGGCGATTCAGGTTTTTTTAAAAAATGTTGATTCCTCTTCTGTGTAATTTATTAAAATACCTTTTCCACAATTATATTCTAAGTATGTCATCAGCTCCCCACGCTGCTCTCTCTGTAATACTGTAGGTTTCCAGTAAAGCCCTGAATAAAACTAGGTATAATATACTAGCATAAACTGTACACATCCGAAGAACATGGGCATGTTGGTGGATTGCATGATTCAGCTTCTAATTACCGTCAAAGAATTGAGAATGAAGCCTTTATTTTTCCTGGAGTTAATGAAGAGAACATTGAGAGCAGTCTGCTAGCAAGTGCTGTCCTCTGTTATCTGCCAAAGGAGTACACAAGCTGCAAACAAGTGAGAGTCAGCCAAACGGGCATTTCCAATTTGAATACTTCTCTCTTTGTAGAAATACATTTATAAAATGTCCTCCACTCTTACCATTGCAGTGCCAAGGGCTTTTCCTGTGGAAATATATACAACACAGGATGTTGTTTGCTAATTATTTCCTTTGTTTCTGTTGCTCTTTTTGTTTATTTTAACAAACATCATTTTATAGTAAGCTTTGCTTCAGGTTGCTTTAATTCTTAAAGAACAGCGGACAGAAGGGATTTGGGTGCCCTCTGTCGAATAACAGCACATTCTTCTGAGCTCCGTGGGACTGCTGCTTCATGTTGCATCTTCAGCAGGCTTTTTGTAAACGCTCACCTCCCACCCCAGCACATACCTTAATGCCACTATGGTTTTGTACACCAGCTTCTGTGTCAGATCACACCTGAGAGCGGTCTGCTGGCCATTTGGACTGTAGGTTACCCATCTCTGGTGTGGCACAGTTTAGCCACAGACTGGGCTCTGGGGATTGTAATCCCCCTATTCTGCCACCCTCAACCAAAAAGAACAGTGCCTTTACTCCAAAACTGACCACACTGGAGCAGGTAAGGATGACAACATTTGTATGAAAGTATACTAGGCTGCGGGGGAAGGCCTGCATTTCTTAAGGGAAACAGATATTAGCTCCTATTTCAGTGCTGGGTGGAGAAGGATGTAGAAATCTTTAATCTTTTAAGGTAACTGTTAGGTGGAGAAAATGAAGCAGGTGCTGCACTGTTTGGTGCTGTGAAAGCTGATGTAGCACTGGAATGGTGGTGCAGCCTATAGGGAAACAGCTCCTGCACGTTAACTGACTTCCAGTTGCCTGAGCTCTGTCTGTCAGCATTAATGTTCATTGTTTCTACCACCTGCATGTTGCCGGAGTTCTATTGGGTTTTTTCAAATCATCAAAAATGAAATTCCCACTGGAGTTAATGGAGTCATAAAAGATCTGCATCGTGGCCTGAGAGTTTTTGGAATATTGGCATTCTCACAGCCTTAAGTAAGGTAAAGTGGAATGGGTTGTGGAGGAGTTCTTAGCCAACAGGTGCAAGGAAGTGTTGTGAAATGTCTAGGCCTCAGACCTGATTTCTTTGATGCATGGCAAAGGATATACTGAAGCTGGGAAAAAGAGAGAAACATTAGGAAAAGAATCAAGAGCAGATTAGGCTGAAGGGACAGAGATAAAGGATGGCAAATGGCTGGTGGAAACTCCCAGCTTCACTGTTGTCAATGCTGAGATAGTTTCTGTGTGTTAACAAATAGGTGTTTGCTTTACATAACTTAGTCCATCACTTGCTAGGTACAGGGAGATGCTACACACTCAAAGCTGTCTGGATGCTGTTTGTCCTTCAACACGTGAGCTTTGCAAAGTTCAACACACCTACTGCTGTAACAACAAAACTACCTTCCCAGAAATGTTCTTGTGTTGTTTAGCATAGCTGGCATGTCCCTTGCATTACCCTCACAGAAGAGGTATACACCAGAGGAGTACCAGTCACCATCACTAGCACTGTAGGTGGACTGCTAAGAACCAGCATAAGAAACAAATAGACCACGTAGGACAAATGTTCATACACCTTCAGCATCAGAGCTCCTTAGCTTTAAGGAGGAAGTTCCTGGACAATACAAACCAATCAGCTCATCAGCTAACATACTGTAGTGAGAATGTTTCTGTAATCCTGATTTTTTTTTGAAAGTATCTCCCTCCAGTCATGCAGTGTGGAAATCAAAGCTCTAGTAACCTCTGCTTGTCATGCCTGAGCTCCCTCTGGTGTAGACAGAACGCGTACTGCTTGCACAGATGCGAACAAAATATGACTTCAGTGATGATTTTACCTTCATTGCCACTTAGTGAAACGCTGTTCTCTCCTATTGCACTGACCATCTGCAAAGCTCTTAGTTAGCACTGCTGCCTCACAAGGGCCCAAATATTAGTATGAATGTACTTTTTTTTCCCCCCAGTGAAAGCATAAGCAAGTTAGGAGGGTTATGGAGAATATGACTCACAAAACACAAAGAGAGCTGATCTCACATTAATCATAACAAGAACAGGCAACCTGACACTTGACTTTTGTACAGTAGGAACCTGGCAGCAGCCTTTCTGATTCACAGGTAATCTGTTATAAGGCCCGATCTGCTGTTACAGCCATTAGGCCTTACAAGTTTTGTATTTGTCCCAGGCTGAATACGTTCAGCTCAGTTACTACCATAAGTAAATGTTAACTAGAAATATAGGTGCGGTAATCTCATCTAGGACACATCTATGTTTTTGGGTATAATTGTTAGAAACTCACTATTCTCTCCACGTTATTTATTTGTTGTGAAATTATTTTTATTTTATTTTTTTCTTGTGGCATAGGCTAGTATTTTAGTTTTAGCACAATGGCATTGCAAATGTTAATGTACCTCACTTGGTATTTACAGCACTGCTCAGCAGTGCAATTCATCATATAAGCATAGAATTCTACTAGGAAAAAAAATGAGTGTAAGTGCTTAGATCACATGCACTCCAATAGGAGAAGGATGTCCATCTAATAATTGAAAAAAATGTGTGAATTCATCCTGAGGATAAGTGGGTACAGCTCTATTGAAGCAAGTGGTCTTTTCATGTAAGTGGAGTTGCACATGTTTTCTCCAGGGATCACTTCAGTCCACTTTGCCTTTGTAGTTTATGCTGAAATTCTTCAAGATAGGAAAAACTTGCAGAGTATTTGCATGTACTAAGTGCCTGGCATAGATCAGAGTCTTTATTTTTCACTTTTGCTAGCAGTACAATCATTTAAAATTAAAGAAAAAAAAATAAAACAAGTAATTAATCCTGTATGAATGTTCAAACATTCTGTTACTAAGAATTATTTTCTCCCGGTAGACCTAGGACTTCCTCTGTGTATGATCCAAGAAGGCTAGTAAAAGTCCTTTCCAGGAAAATACAGTTTTCAAGTACTGTGATTGTGCTATGATACTCGCTCTACCTGAATCTTTTTAGATAACAGGCATCATGCTGTCTTTGGTTTATTTATCTCTGATCGAAGAGCAGGGGAACACAGAAGTAGAAGTCAAAGAACATATTAGGGGGATATACACAGTTTGTTATAGTAAGATCAAGCAGAACTTGTGAGAAGGAGATTTTTCTTCATCTTCAAATTCGGCTGTGCTCATAATAAGATCCACCCTCACAAAGGGAAAAGAACAACCTGGAAAACCTCTCTCCTCCCCAAAAGGATGGTCTGATGTCGGTTTAAAGGTACAGGTTGGGACTCTGGGTATTTTTCCATGGTCTTTTGCAGGCCGCTCTAAGTAATCACCCTGTCCACAATCCAAGCTGGCTAGCAACCAGCCAGCTCCAATCCCAGATCCGTGCAGCTCTATTAGTGCAGAGCTGCGTCCACGCTATTAAATCTTCTGAGAGTCCCTAAGCCTTGCTTGCAAAAATGTGGATAGACATTCCTCAGAAGATATTAGTTCAATATCCAGCACTGGCACCATTTCAATGTGAGACCCTGGAAAAAGTGCCTTGAGCCAGATTTTTGAATGCAGAGAGCCATCCCAGAGCCCACTGTTAACATGCTACTGATCTTTTAGAGGACACTGATCAGTTGCAATCTATGTTTTTGCCAGAGGATATATATAAAAAGCCACTCAAACTTCGACACTGCCTCTCAGGGAGGCTGTGAATGTACTTGTGCATTAACCCGTAAATACAGGCATTCTCCTTCTGATCCAGTGGAAATGTAATTATTTATACAAACTAACATGACACAATTAGGGAGAATCAATCAACCCCAGGGTACCTCGTGCCTCAGTGGCTGAGATACTTCCTCAGCTCGTCATTGCTGAAGGGCAGGGAAAGGAGAGGCTTCACCCAGGTGTGCAGGTGGTGGTTGTTGCCATGAAGGATCCTTTGCAGGAGCCTCTCATGGCTGCGATATGTCTATGAATATACTGTGGCTTTGACCGACACCTAAGCTCTCAACTCCTTCTGTTCCAAAATACCCCTGGACTGAGCTCTGTGTTAGAAGAATAAAGGCTTTCACCATAGTGAAAGCAATCATAGTTACTTCTACTTTCTCCCAATAGGTGATTCTCAGAGAGATTTTTTTTTTTTTTTTTTTTTTTTTTCCAGAATAGCTCTCTGAACCTGATGCTTTAAGTCTGACCAGTGCAAGCAGCCCAGTTCCTTTGGCAAGCATTGTTTGTTGTACTGGTGCTTGCTACTGCATTCTCTCCCCGGGACAAGTAGCAAGTAGCCTTCATTTCTTTCTTTCAGGTTTCTCAATGGTGGGTCAGCCTCACTTGTGTTAAGTACTCTGAAAGCAACTGCAAGGGGTAAAGGGATAAGGAAAGGGATATCCCAAAAAGGATAAAGAAACGTAGTGAATTTTGCCATGATTGATACAGAACTCTGCGTAAGAAAGAGGTGCACAGTCTTTTTTTCCATAGGCAGGTAATTAAATGTGCATGGAAACCTCAATATTGAAATTATTTTTAAACGAGGTCTAAGAAGACTACTTCCAAAATGTTATTTCTTTTCCCCTAACTTGTAAATTCACCCTAACTCAGTTTTGGCTTTTGTCACGTAGGAAAGGTGAAAGTAAGAGTAGAAGTACAATTTTGTTAACTTCTCACATATAATTGTGCAAGAAATACCTCTGAAGAGGTCTGCAGCCACTTTAAAAGAGGCATGCATGTGCTCATAGGGCGTATTTCCAAATTGTATTGCAAGCTGGATTTGAATTTTGTCCTGATTCAAAGACAGGAATGCCAACAATACCAACAGAGAATCGTTCGCAGGAGATATTGGACACAGTCTCATTTAGAAATATTTACCAGATCTGTTTTGGTTTCTTTGACAAGAGATGTGCACGAGGTATAAGGAGATGAAGAAGCCTTTGAGACGACCTGCTGTTGTGGAAGACAGGAATTGCTGCCATTTGGCTTTTCTTCTCCAAGGTGGCCATTGTCCTTGCTGCGGAACACTTCACAGGGAATAACAGGGAGGCTGGGATGTAGAAGAAGCCAAATTTTTGTTTCAGCACAGCCTGGAAAGCAGCTATGCCGTTAGAAACAAAGGCTGTGGCTGGTCACGCCTTGTGAGGACAGCAGCACCCACGGCTTCTGCCGTGGAAGCTCCAGCTCTGCTCCCTGCCCCCCGCATCGGTGCAGAGAGCGGCTTGCCTGGCTTCCCCCAGCTCGCTGCAGCTCAGATATTGTAATTCTGCTACAGTCGTGCATGCCATCGGAATTCATTTGTCATATTCTATGAACTAGAATTCATCAAAGCGTATTCACTGGCCTTTTAATTAGTGTTAGATTAGCATTTTAAGATACGGGTAAATTCCCAAGTCTAACTTTGTTTAAAGGTGCATATGCAATACAGTAGCCAGGAAATCATGTGTTCTCATGTACTTATTACCTTAGTAATGTAATGCTGTGAGGGAAAAAGGCAGATAATACTTCCAACAAATATTAAATGTTATTTGTATAGTTACTGCCTGTGAATTTAAACAGAAAATCATTCCTCACGCCTTGCCATGAAACACACACAAATTTCTTGTGTGGCTTTCATGTTTCATTAAAGCTTTGTATGTGGAGGAGAGGAAAATCTAAATTGCTACTTAATTAAAGGGGTGCTGTCAGATTAAATATATTTTGAAGAAATGAGCTTTGCTTTTTACCTGGCTTGTCAGTAACGCCTGAGATTATTAAAAATGAAATATTTTTTAACATCTAATATACTTATCACCATTTATCAAGCTGAGTCTTTTCTTCTCTTTGGCTGGTGAAACTAAAACTGTCTCTTGCTTTTCCCTGTAGCCAGCTTCAATGTCTGGATCCTATTAACTAACCCAATATTGAAGGATTTTAGCTTGTAAATGCCAGGAGGTGAAGCTTACGTCTAAACCCCTCAAAAGAAAAAAATAAATAAAATAAAAATAATTAAAAAAACACCAAAACAACAACAACAACCAGAAAATGTATGGCTCTTTCTTTATTCCATTAAAATACTTCTCTAAACCTGGACATAGTGTAACATATGCTCCTTTAATCACAGTTTCATCACCACAGGGCATGTGCAGTGTGTGTTAAATCCTGGAAAGTGCTCAGCAGGGTTGTGTGTGTACCTTCTCCACCAAAGGCAGAAGGTTGCTAAATAGCAAGGAAAGGGGTCAGAGAGCCAGGTACAGCAGTAAAGAAGAGCACATTCTGCCGGAGTGGTTTTGTTGATTTTACAGGACAAGGACAGAGAGGGTGTGTATCATGTGTTAATATTATTATACTTGGAAATGTTAACATATTCTTCAGTCCTAGAACTCTGCAATATCAGAGAGGGCATTATTTACTAAATGGCCCTATCTACATAGACCAGTGAAGGCTGTTTTTGGAGTTTCATGTTAGTGCACATTAGCACCCTCATGAACCTATCTGATAATACTTCTACATGGAGACTTAAGCTCCTTAAGCAATGTTCACACTTCCATGAAAAACAGTAGGGTTAAGTTCTTCCTTTAAGTAGACTTTCTAAGCAAGTCCATTAGTAGTGATCTGCTATCTGCCACAAGGGGAAACCCATAGACAGTTCCGCAGCGCGTTATAAATCTTGGACTGTTGAGTATGAGGTAGTAAATTAAATGAGAAGTGAGAGCTCCTTTCACTGGATCTTCCTACTTCATTTAACCACGTGGGAATGTTTAAGTTGAGTCCAGAGGAAACAATCTGCATCCCCGAGAGATATGTTCTTGTGTTCTGAAAAATAAGCCTGACACGTAAAAGCACTTCAGAATGCTTTTGTGGTAAAATTTACTACGGCCTAGAAGTATAAAAGCCTGCCTTGGTGTCGTACAGGGTTGTATTATTTTAACATGGGTATGTGCATAGAGAGTCTGCTCGTAAAATCTGACTTCAAGTGTCTGAGGATGTCCACAGGCTTCAACAGCAAACAATAGCCTGCGGTTTGGCTCCTGCCAGAGAGTTGAGCAATTGGAACTCAATTCCCAGGTCAGCTATTTCCTCTGACTGTGAGCAATTCTCTTCATCATTCTCTGCTTCACAGCTCCCTCTCATAAGGGGTGGTGAGGGGAGCAAAGGAACACGTTCCCACCCTTGTGACAGCTGGGGCGGCCAGAGATGTCCACGGTGGAAACTGCACCAGTCACGGTGGATAGAGGTTCTGGGCAGGGCCATGGAATTTGACAGGAGATTCTGTCTGCTTTGAAATGCTGTCAGGTCATTAGAAAACCCACTCTAAAGAAGGGATGTAATTGCAAATTAATTCCTGTAGACTTTTTGTCTTGTGTTGGATAAATTTGTGTGGCATCTTACTGTTTTCATCGCATTTGTTGCTGCATGATTTTCCCACAAGGGCAGTGGAATTTCATTTGAACAACAACAACAAAATAATACTAGTGAAAAACTGGAGGATTTGGATCCTAACCACAAAAGTGAAGCTAGTTGAATTGATACTATGCCATAATCAAGCAAAAATACATAAACAGGGAATCAGACATACACAGGCAACACAGAACATAGATAATTCCTTTTAGCATTAAGCATGTGGCCAGCAGCTGGCAGATCTCTGCAGATCTCTATGAAACTAAATGATAATGCAGACATCCTTTGCTGCATGTTCCTGGGTGACAATAACTGGTAGGAAGGAAAAGATTGGCCATTCATAGTCTTTATTTTATTTAGTGATACTTTTATTACATTTGTTTCTATTTTGAAAAGTGGAAGGAAGAAATGTAAAGGCAGAAGCTTCCTGGAAAGTGTAAGCCTGTATAAAGGACAACAATGGGAAAAATAGGCTTTTATTTTCTTTCAAAGACTTTAAATTAAACAGAACTTTCCAGCATATGTTAGTATTCAGAGCTCTTGCAGATCATGCATCAGAATGAAAGACTTGTGATGATTATTAGTTCTTTGTATTGCAGTAGGTCCTAGAGATCAGGGTGCTATTACGCTAGTTGTTCATAATTAGAGATTGTGTACTCCCTGGAGTGGTGACTATCTCAACAAACAAGACAAAGGATGAGAAGAAGGAAGTAGTGTTGTTCTCATTTGCCAAACAGCAGACTGAGAAACCAGCAAATTAAGTGATTTGTCCAAGTTCACACAAGAAATCTTTAGTAGGATTTGGTAGTTCATGTTTAATTGTCTTCTAGAAACATGGCTGCCATTTAGATGTTGGAAGAAAATACTGTTTTGAATGTCACAATAATGTCAGTTTTTAAAAAGAAATTATTTTTGGTACCTTTACTTCTATTACAGGCATGCATATCAGGCTTTTTTTTTTTTTTTTTTTTTTTTTTTTTTTTTTAGGTGCTGTATTTTAGTGTTTTTTTTTTTTTTTTTTTTTTTTTTTTTTTGGTTTTGGTTTGTTTCGGTATTTTGGTTTCATTTTCAATATCTCCAGCTTATTTCCATCTGTATTTCTAGTTAAAAAGAGGTTAGCAGTAAAACTTAGAAGAGCTCCTCTTCACAAAAGACGCTGTTCATTTACACTCTTATCTTCCAATCTTTTAATACACTGTATAGTAGCAAAGCCCCCAGACCCATGGCTGAGGTGAAGCCAGCAGAGATATCTGGGCACGCATCTGTGAGACTGCAGGCGGAAGTCAGCCCAGGACAGTGCTCTTCGCATGACCGACCCTGACTCTTTTGGGCAGAGCTCCATTGCTCCCCTGCCCAAGCTGGCAAGAGGCGCTGGGGTTGGGATTAGGCCATAGCTCGTGCTGCATTTGGAGATGGAAGAGGCTTTGCTGCAGGGTAGGGTTAGGAGCAAGGTTAGGGTTGAGGAACCAAGGGCTTTCAGAGCTGGAACTTACAGTATCGGGGATGTTTCAGTGCTTTTAAAACCATAATCCTATCTCTTCCCTACCTGTACGATAGCACCTGAAATGGTATTCTTGTAACAACTTCCTGCAATGCCTTCACACAGGACAAACCTGCCCTTTGTTTGCAGAGCTCTCAGGAGCCTATTTCACTTTTCCAGTTCTTCATGTGGCATGAAGAGCCCAGAATACCAATTAGGATCTTATTCTTGATGCTTTTCCACATGAAGACATGAAATAGAGATGCCGAATGCACAGCAGAAAGGTCCCTGTTTCAATCCTTTGATCTGTCCTCTCTCTCCTTTAGTATGCTGAGGTGATTACGTAGTTTGTTTCCTTTCGTCCTTGTTTCTTAGTGCCAGGAACACTGTGGAATGACTCCTAGGCTCATACGGAGGTCAGGAGGTTCCCCTCACAGGCGGGGATGGGGGTCCTTGGACATCACCCTGGAATTTCTTGCTGGCATCACAAACAAGCGCTAAACACTTTCTGAGACCTCCAGTCACTTGAATGGCATTGAAGCTGACACTGGTGCAACATTTTGTAACACTTACCAACTTACAAAGTGGAAGGAAAAGTAACCAAATTAACAAAACAAAAACGTTGCAAAAACTTAATACTTTTTAGAACACTAAGTTGCCATAACAACTCCATGCAAAAGTCTTTGGTGGCAACTTTGTACTCAATCCTATTGAGGCTGAAATAACCTTACTCTTGTGTTAATACTTAGCCAGCATAGTAAATACTATTGGTTACAGAAAATTAAAACTTTTAAATAGTGAAACTACTTTTACTGAAGTAAAAGAAACCTCTTAAATCTAAGTGTTTTCTTCTTTTAAAAAAGCATAATTTGTCAGACATTAAAATAACAAAAGGTCTTTGAAAAAGGATTATGGTTTCTGATGTTTCACTACTAGAATGGATTTACTTTATATCCTACTGATGTTGTAATCTTGAATTCTGAGGTAATGTTTTAGCCCTTTCTTTTCATATAAATAAAGATTTCAATGATAGCACTTCATTTCTTCAGTAGACCTTTCCTTTATTTTTCAAACTACTCATTTTCTCTCGCTTAAACCATTTCATCAGAATAACATACAAATTGGATGCAGTGCTTATTAGGAGGAGGGGAACAGTTAGAAAGGCAAAGCATTTCAAATCGACACAGTGCTGACTGCTAGGTAGATTTTAAATGGAGAATTTCCATATTGCTTATAGGTTTTCCTCTGTGTTGTACATTTTAAAAAGCGTTGTTTTTAAGATTTCCCTGAAAAACATGTGAATGTCTATTTTTTGAATATTGCTTTATATATATATATGTATATATAAATTTTAAACTCACTTGAACACATTGCTATATGAAGCAAAAACAATTATTTTCCATCAGCACTGAATTTTAAGAATGAAAAAGTATATTTTAACATTGCTATTCAGAATGCCTTCACCCCTCCTTGAAAAACAGTGCCATATATCTCTTCCAGTAGCATAGATTTTAATTAACACTCACTGTCTTTAAAAAGTCAAAAATCGCCCCCCCCTCCCACACCCCGCTCTGAAGATAAATCCACTTTTTACACTCAGTTGGGCAGTTTTCTTGTTTGTAATTTCCTACAGGGGAGCAGTGCTGGGGACAGCTGAGTATCTTTAAAGGATTATTGTTTACTAACAAGGGAACAAAGAGGCTCTGCGCCCTTCCAGCTCAGGGAGGCTCCACAAGAGATTTCCCTCCAGCAACTTTGCAGTGATTAGCTTGATTGCCAGATAGGGACCATTCTCCTAACTCTCACCCTACAACCTGCCTTTGAAGGTATAGAAAAAGCTGTGTTTATATACCAGATTTTTTTTTTCTTTATTATGTATAGCGAAGTGAAGGCCAAAGCCTTTCTGCTTCAGCAGAACCAGCAGGGAGGAAATACATGTAGTAATTACCTTAAACAAGCAGGCAATAAAGGCTGCCTCTCAAGCCATGAGGTTTATGGACATGATGAAAGGTGGAGGTGTCAGTCCACGGAGCCTGTGACAACCGCCCCGCACCGCGGCACCCCCAGCTCCTCCGGCGGGCAGGGCCTGGGCCGCGGGGCCATGGCGGGGGGACCCATGGAGCCAGGCACGGATGGCTTTGTTCAGGTGCACGGTCCCACCGGAGGAAAAGGCATCCTCACGTGGGAGAAATTGCCTACAGGAGGGATATCTGGGTATCCAAAGCACCAAGGGGGTTTCCCATGGTTCAAGACTGTCAGAATTATTCTCTGGAGGAGAAATGTTCAGTCACCTCCTTTATATTTTATTTATTTATTTATTTATTTTGAGGATCAGATGCTTGTCTTTGACTTTATATTTTGATACAGAGTACTCTTTTTTATAATGTATTTTTTTTCCTTTTTTTTTTTTTTTTTTTTTTTTTTTTCCTGTGACCCTACATCCATCTCCTCTGCTGTGGTAAATCAGAGAAGCTTTGCTGACCATATGTGCTGGCGGGGACCGAGGCACAAAATGGAGGATGAGGTGCTCGTGGGCTTCCAGCAGGACACAGCGCTGTGTCATAAGGACAGTGAGGAGACCAGCCGGGCCCCACTCATAGCCTCGCTCTCCGGACGCAGGCCCCTCTCGGCATTGTAGACGGGCACTTTCACGTGGAGCTACAGCAAAGCTGTGCTGAGGACGGGGCAGGTGCGGTGGGACAGTGCTTGGCAGTGACAGAAAGGACGGAACATGGGGCGCCTGCGTGCTCCGCTGAGGAGCGGCCCAGCCTCACCGCGGAGGGTGCGGGTGTCTCGGCCCTGACTGCGGCTCCCACCGCGGCCCCGGGGCCGGACATCAGTGCCGGAGCGGAGCAGGGAGCCTGTCGCGGCCTGAGGCTGCGCCCCGGCCCGGCAGGGCAGAGCTGTCCCCCTGACCAGGGTTGCTTCAAAGGCTCCCGCCCTGCTCAGGCAGATCTTCCTTGCCCTCTTGAGATGTGTGGCAGATTTATTTCTACTAATTTTTAAATACCAAGTGTATCTAGTGTACTTATTGCTCCTAATTAATGTGAGAATAAAGAATCAAAGAGGGTATTCCTCCAATGAGTTGTTTTTGAAGAGTGACAAATTAATCCCCTTGGATATGGCTCAAGCCTGGGAAGATCTTTCTGTTCCTCCAACCAACTGCAGCCATTAGGCGTTCAAAACTCCATTAGTGATAAATAGATTTAACAGCTTATTTCCTTGTGTACATCACAATTTTACTTCCCAGAGCCAGGCTTCCCCAGGTAACCGAGTGCTGAGGAGTGCGCTCTTTGACAACACCTGGGTGCACACTCCCCTGAGATGCCTGCCCTCGGGGCTGTGTGCATCCCGCTACCGCTCCATTCCTTACGTTTTTCCTCATGCTTTGGACCAAATCCTCAATGGCCTGGTTTTCTTGCACCGTTGCCTCCATCCACTTGCCCTGAAAGTACATTTTGAGCATGATAAGGGGAAATTTTATGGCCCTTTTTTTTTTTTTTTTTTTTTTTTTTTTCCCCCGTATGGTTCTCCCTGCAAATGCATCGTGACATTTCAAGGGGATACTTGTAATCTGCCTTAATAGGGATCAGGTGGCATTTACTAGAACACATTCAGACTTCATGGGTACAACTTTAAATCTTCACCCGCTTGCTCGAGCCAGGAAGTGTGGGTGATGTTTGGGGGTGATAAGCCAGAGATGAGATTTTGACTGGTGCCTTTTCCGATTGGATCTTGAGATAAGTGTCCGGGAGATTTCCAGCCTGAATCGCTCCCTCCATGTCCTAGCACCAGGCCAGGAATGAGGGTGATGGGAAAGGCATGGAAGCCACCTTTGTGCTCAAGTGATCAAAGCAGGGCACTGAAGGCTGTTTAAATGCTATCAGCCTGCGACAGGCCCCCGCGGGACTCCTGCACCTGCTGGCCATGCTCCTTTATGCCTGTGCCGCGTCCTGCTGTGTGCTCCCCTTACCCTGGGGTGACGCAGAGCCAACCGTGCCGGCGGGTGTGTGCTCACAGCAGGGTAATCCTCAGCTGTTTATCCCGGCAGCTCAGAGGGATCCGCAGCTGCTGGTCTGCTGCAGAAAAGGGTCTACAGCTGCAGGCAGCCAGGCTCAGGTCGAGCGTGGCTGGGAGGTGGTTTTCCCCCATGCGCTGACCCTGCGATGGGCCTCACACAATGCTCCTCCTGCTGGATAAAATATATGGAGTAACTGGAGACATGGATGTTTAAAACTCTTATCCACTGTGCTGTAGAAGACCCTTCTGTTATCCTAAAATTTGTGGCTAGCTGAATGTAATAACCTAAAAAAAATGTACTTTCCAAGGGAACATACAGGTCTCTTGCATACTCAAGGCAAGGAAGATAATTCTTCTATTTCACTTGAGGCAGGACAAAATAAAGTAATAAAATCCCTCCGCGGTGTTCAACTTCAGAAAAAGGTGATATTTTCACAGGATTTTTGTCTTGGATATCAGACCTTTTTCAAAAGGAACCAGGCTGTAAATAGCTGTGAAAATCATTGAGGACAGGAATTTCTATGAAACAGAGTTTGTGCCACAGGATGCCAGACGAATGCAGACAAAGATGCCGAGATTTATTTGCTGTCTCATATAATACACTTTCAATGTCTTTTTTCGTATGCTCAATTAATGAGAAGTTTTTCAACTGAATTCCATAATAGAAGTCCACAGTTAGTGGAAAGAACAAAGAAGCAAAGAGCAGTTCAGGCAATGAAGAGAGTGATTCTATTTTAAAATAAACAAATAATTAGTGGCATGGATTGTTAGGACTGTTTCCAGCAGCAAGATTTGCAATGAATAGAACAAATAGTCATGATAGCTTAAGTTAAGGGCATACCATATTCAGTGCTGTTGGGCCAGACCTGAGCTCCTCTGCCCTGGAAACCAAGGTAAAGTTTGAGAATAAGTTGGTGTGGTCATGGTTCTTCGAGCACAAGGCTCAAAAGCTGAGCAAGTGGGAACTTGAGAAGCCAGAGAGAGAAAGGAAGCTGTTTTTCAGACCCAAAGAAGTGGATGAGGCACAGATGGAAAGTCCAGTGTTGTGCGCTGCTGGGGGAGCAGTGAAAGAGATAGTGGAGACAGCCAGATGGCAAGAGATGGCAAGATGGCCCTTTTTCTTTTTAGGAAACCATCTTTAAAGAAAATATTATTCACTATGTATGGAAGCAGATTTTTGGGTGAAACACCAGAATATTCAAACTTGCTGTAGGAAGGAGAGAGTGCTCTAGTTCCTGGATCTAAGGCCAAACAGAGCTGACTGCCATCTTCTCTGCTTTCTCATTTCTTGCTATGCCAGGCCGACATCGATTTTCACCCAGATATTGTATAGGGAGGGCTGCACAAACCAAGATATTTCTTTGCTTCTTTCTACCGCATCCCACCTGTGGCTGCTGTAGTTCACACTGGCCTTGCCTTTCCCTCAGCAAAAGCTCTTGCTGCTGAAGAACACGGCTAGACTGCAGCGCAGACACTTATCACTTTATTTTCTCCTATGAGCAAGGAGTGGCAATGTCTCATCTGGCGTGTTGAACTCAGATCTAAGTGCTAAAATGTCTACTGCTTTCAATCCGCCCAGCAGGATGCTCTGAGTAAACGTGACAGTTGGCAGCCCGCTGCTGATGGTACCATCCAAGTCGCAGAGCCTCACAGCAAAACTCACGCAGTATCTAAACGTTAAACTTTTAATTATTCTAGGGAGCTTGCTCCACAAGCACTTCAGATGGTTGTCTATTAACATTTGATGACATCTCAGTGTTTGAAATATGCTTAGTGAGATTACAGCATTTAGATCCAGGAACTCCTGATCATATTCTCTCTTCCCTAATTGATGCATTCCTACACCTACATAACGGCATTCATAGCAACAAATAATTTCTCTTCTTCCCTAATGAGATGCACCGCACCTAGAGTGTGGATAAATACATATATGTTTTTGTTAGTTTAGGAGAAAAATCCATGTGCTGTGAGTAATGAATTGAAGGTTAAGTGACGATTTTTCTTTACAACCACTCATGTCTTACAGTCTGTGAACTGAAAACTGGATTAACCTTTAATTACCCCCCGTGATCTCTCAACCCTGGAACAACATTACCACTCCTCCTAGTGTTATTTGCATACAGCATTTAATGAGAGAAACATCTGTTTGCATATTTGTATCATTAATATTATGCAGATGAGCTGAGTAGTCTAGTTGCAATAGGCAATTGCGTAGAAATCTCCTTTTCTCTCATTTTTGCTCTATTTCCCTCCTCCTAACTATTCAGTCTGACTTGTATTAATTAGAAAAAGAGCTGCCTGGTGCCGGCAGTCTTGCATATGTAATGCACAGCTGCTGTGTGATCTGAATGGCAGCACAGCAATATCCTGGTGAATTTATAAAATACAGGATGTCTGGCCTGATGCTATTAGGCAAACCTGTTGATATTTTTTGCTGTAAATTTACCCTTTTAATAAAATCTATTACTGAAAATTAAATGAATACAAGTAAGAAAGTAAGATAGCTGACAGACTTTTTTTTTTTTTTCTCCAAACTTTACTTATTATTTCTGAGATATGTATAATGTCCTAGGTTAGATCTTAGTAAACAAGGTCCAGTATCTATAAAATTGTGCTTTTAGAAGAGAAGCTGAGAATTTGGTTAGACTTTTTTTTTTTTTTTTTTCCTGTGCTATTTTTGCTGTTTTCTGGGGTAATTTCCACTAATTCTAAGGTGGAAAATATTTCCTACAGAGAGGTGTGTAACAACATTTCCACAGATCCTGAATTCTGCGGACTCATCACCGATGGCATCAGTTTGCCCTCTTCTGCTTGTGCTGAACCATTGAGCCAAAGTCAGTGACTATTGAAAGTTTACGCAGCTTTAAGTGATTCTTCATCTAGACTTCCATGTGGCAGAAGACGGGTCTCATTGCCAAAAATTACACCTAAGCCACATTTCTCTCTCTAATCATTCCTTTGTTGAAAATAAATGAGTAGAATGGCTCCGTGATGGCCTATGCTTATTTTGGTTTTGATAGACAGGGAAATCCTACCAACTGCTCAGCTTAACCTGCAGAAACAAAGCAGTTTGAGACGCACTAAGATTTTCAGGCAAGAATAGTATTTACATTCTCTGCTTGAATGTGTTTCTACCCAGTTGGACTTCAGCTAAAATCAAAACTGTCTTGCAGTGGTTTTGTCCATCACAGTCACTGCTCCTGAGCAGCGGCTCACCAGCATCACCCGTCCTTCCTCCCAGACATCTGGGACCTGGCTAGCTTAGAAGAAGGGAAATTAGGTTAATTTTTTTATATTTGGAAGTAACTTCTGTATGGAGGCAAGTGGTCTAAGGCTGGCTAACCGTCAGAGAAGAATAAAATAGAAGCTTGAAAAAATTAGGTTCATCTGCATACCAAAATTCAGTGTATTACGGATAGATGGGATTATTTTGTAAGATGGATATTTATATCTGGATAGCTTCTTTCCAAAGTTTCCTCAGTAGTCCACGATTAGCTGTGCCCAGATATGCCTGAAATGAGAGAGGAATCCTAGATGGCTAAATTCAAGGTTAAAGATGGCTGATGAGGTGAACGCTGAAGAACCATTTCTTTCCCGATCTTCTGCAAAATAGTAGCGTAGATGACTTTTAATTCATGACTTAAATTTTACATGAGGAGTTTTTGAGGTGTTGGTTTTATTTTTGTAATGCGAATCACTTTCATGATCAGTTGCACAAACATTTGGCGAGAACACACCTTCCTTGAAAGCAGATTTTCATAGTGTAAGTGTTGCTTTTTGTAAGCCAAGCTTGTATATCTAACGGTCTGACTTGCAGGTAGGATCACTGTGGTTTTGTACACAAGTCATTACGTTGGCATCTAGCAAGTAGAAAAATCCTTAATGTATGCAAACTTTTGTGCATGCAAATTACAGCCCTATGCATGGAATTTAGGCATGCAGGCGAGCACAATGCTTCCCCCGTGTAATTGCCTGACTCCTCTGCAAAGTGTCTGCCTCCTGAATACCCGCGGTTCTCTGGCCAGGCTCCGAGGCTGTTGTTCTGGAGTTTGGGTTTGTTTGGGTGGACAGATGATGTTAGCGGGGATCGAGCTCTGCGTCGGTGTAACAGGTTATTTCTTAGGTCCTTACATTTTAGGGACTGCTGTGTATGAGGTAGGCTATCTCCAGTAGTCAGAGACCTGCAGAGGTAAATGAAATCTGGGAGGATGCCACGTAAATCTTGTCAGAGTTTGGGAAGAGAGTACAGCTATTCCAAAGCTGCGTTTTGTGTTTCAGCTATGCAAACAAATTGTAGGTTGCCAGTAATTTTTGGATAAAAAGGATTTGAGCCTATCATGGTATTTCAGATGTAAAGCAGATGGTCTTAATTCAGTACAGGGCCCATTTTGTGGGCGAGGACTATCTTCAAGACCTTGGAGAGGAATTAGGAAAGCAAAGGGGCCTCTTTTGCGTTTACCACAAACTCCTCGCACATCTCAAGACTCTGGAATTCCCAGGGCAACGTTTCCATTACCACTGAATGCAATGCGGTAGCGTCCAGAGTGAACTGAAAGTTGTCGGTTAAGCTGGTTAAGAAATAATACCCTCGATTGTTCAAGGGCTTTTGTCAACACAAGGTTAAATAAATTTTTATTGGCACGGCTGTAGTTTTGCACACTGTGACCAAGGAAAACAGAACCTGTAAGAGGTGGGGTCTTTGGCTGTGGTCAGCACTGGTTGAACTGTTCTTGCTAAAATAAATGGCTTTTGTGCCAGAATTTAACTGAATGCTTGTGTAATTTTAGTGGAATTTTATTTTGTTGGCATTTGACCTACCAGTGCTCTCTCTTGCTAGTTCATGAAGACATTTTCTCTGTTTGCCCTTGTAGTGATATCGCATTAATATCTGTACCTTGATGTGAATAAAATTATTTTGGAATCAGTGACACACTTCACCAGTGAAACACTTTTTCCACTTCGTTCAGCTGCTTGGCTCCATGAAGCAGCTCTGCATGTACTGTTTACATGCGTGTCGAGAAAATTGCTAAACAAGAAAAACAAGAATAATATCGATGTCGTAACCGAGTTTAAACGCGGTGCAATTTGTGTTAATGGGGGCTTTTATAGGCACTATTAAATAGTAAATTAAATTATATCTTTATTCCTATATCTAAGATAAGTAGTAAGTATGTAATATATCAGTAATAGAAAACTCTTGGCATTTAAGAAAGAATTGTGCTTTAATGTAAGGACGTTTTTATACCTCAGTAATAAATTAACATTTCAAAAGTACTTTAGCCTGCTGAGATGGATCATTCTATGAGTATGGGTAACACCATGGACTCCAATAATTAGTGTAAATTGCCTTTGAATAATACAGAGCTGGGAACAACTTTCAGTGCTTAATGCCCCTTGCAGTACATGATGAAGAGTCCTTAATGGAGCTTGGAAAAACAAGTAATACCTATAAATCAAAGAAGAAAAGCCGTTTTTGATGCATTTGTCTGAGAGTGTGAGTTTTAAACCAAATTGTTAACACTCCTCCCTGCTGAGGGTCATGGATTAGCTAGGGTGGGAGTTTCTTATAGGATCTTTCACACTAACCAGCAGAGGTAGGGGGTTTCAAATACAAGTGTTTTCTTAACCCTAATCCCTGCCTCCCTGACCAGTAGAGCTCTGAATTTCTCTCTAATTAGCTGGAGAATTAGTAGGTGGATAAATGTGTTAGTGGATGAGGATGAAGTGATTAACTTGCCCCAGACTATGATAGTGAGTTCAAGGCGCTACTGAATTCATTTTGTTTCTAATAACTTTCTCTCTGTATTCCAGAGGCACCACGGCAGAGTACATGAATTTATATCTCTGTAATCTTACAGCAGTATATTCTGTTGCCTCTCTGCCATAGCTTTATCTCCCATATTTAGGCACCAGAGCAGTATATTTCCCAATGTGTCAGGGCACATTTATGTATACTGTTTAATTACCTGAACAGCCTTGTAACCTAATCAAGATACGCTGATGTTCCAGTAGGAATGTGTATGTGAAGGAACTACAAAGTTTCTTACAAGATAATGAGATTGGAATACATTCTTCAGGTGCTTGCCAGCTGTACTTTAGACTCAAACAAAACCTGCTTCCCTGCTGCCGCTCTCTGTTCCGTGTGCTCTAGTTGAGGACAAGCAGTTTTGTGGCACTGTGGCCGGACAGAACTTCGCTCACCTGCAGCAATGACATTTTCTGTCTCTCTGCTGATGTGTCCCTGCTTTCAGGGCTGGGAGGGATTTGCAGTGGTGGAGGGCAGGGAGGGCCTGGCTTCACCCCAGGAGCTTGGTGGGAACACCTGTGCTTCACAGTGAAGCTGTATCATTCTCACTCACCTTTTTTTTCATTTCTTGCTCATGCCTGCAGCAGTGTCTCAGCTACCTCAGAGTGTCCCTGTGGTCTTTGACTATCAGTGGCCTGCTCAAACTGTGAGTTTGTTGACTCTAAAGAATAAAGTACGCTGTTTGCAAAACAGGCAGACCCAGCAGGCAGAGGACAAATTTCCCAAGCTGGCTCAGCAACGTGACTCAAGCAAGATGTGATACAAAAATGACTTTTCCTGGAATGAGTCAATGAGTTTTTCAGGCCAATTCAGAACTAGAGAGGGTGCTGGCAGGTACCACAAGTAGCAGTAGACTACAAATAAATGTGTATTTACTGGGAAAACAGACTGAGACCTACAGCTCTTGACAATGGGTACTGATATTAACCAATTATTAAAATTATTTAGC
The DNA here is from genome assembly GCA_013399715.1 of Alectura lathami. Classification (NCBI taxonomy): domain Eukaryota; kingdom Metazoa; phylum Chordata; class Aves; order Galliformes; family Megapodiidae; genus Alectura; species Alectura lathami. The sequence goes on from VXAV01000417.1 coordinate 844,397, forward strand.
TTCTTTCAGAAAAAGGTCTGGAGTTTCCTCAACTTATGCGTTGAGGGTGAGTCAAAAATGCCTCATGGCAATGCCAGCCACCATGGCTGGTTTTCCAATCAGAAAAAAAGCCCGCAGAACACAAGAAGTAACCCTTCAGGTGTGTCCAGGGTTGACAGAGCCTCAGCTGAAGCACCATCTTCAGAGGCATCACACTTCTGAAAAAAGAAGAAAGGAAGTATGAATGAGCAGGAGGCCAAAAAACATGACTAAAGAGGTAATGCTGAAAAGAAAGAAGAAAGATTCTGGTTAGTTTGTTGAAAAGGGAGATGAGGTAATGCTTATGTGAGCATGCATGTGAAAAGCAGAGGGGTGTGTATAAGGAGATAGCTAGTAACTTACCCTCCATGTCCATGGTGTCTAAGACAAGGAGTGGATTTCACTTGAAACCTACTCCTTCCTGCCACGTGCTTTGTGGAGGTTTCAGCTGAAACAGGGAATATTCAGTGTTGACAGCAGTTGAAACTTGCTAACAGGAAGATAATGAAGTAATGGACTAATATGCCTAGAGAGGATGGGAAGACAAAGAACAACAGCAATTTAGAGAATTCTAGTATTTTAGAATCTCATGTGACATTTCGGACAGTGGTTATTCTCTTTGAAAGCCTGGAGTTAGCCGTACCATTGCAAACCATGCTCTGTGAGAAGTCGGGTCAGCGAGAGGCTCGGTGGGTCAGCCTGGGTAGCTCGGCTTGCATGATTGAGTCATTAGACAGGGTATTGTGTGTGTATCCAATAACTCAGGCAGGCAGGAAATTTAAAGGGAAGTATATTTTCTATGCAGAGCAATCAAAGTTGATTTTATCCTTATCTCAGCTGCTTGCTCCAGTGAGCATCAAATGCCTGATTTGATACTTGAGGAGGCTGCTGGGAAATCTGAAGTCTAAGGGGAACACAGGGCTGGTGCCAGGCTAGCAGAAAGCAGCCCTGATAACTGACAGGCACAGCCCCGTGCCTGAGATTGGTGGGTGCTGCTTCCTCAATAAGGCAAGGAATCTGGGCACTGCACAAGCACTTTGAGGCTGACCTTTACAGTAAGAACCCAGTTATCTCTGCCCCAGATGCCTGCAGACATCTCCCCCGTCTGCCTACGTCCAGGATATGCCAAAAGCAGGATTAACTTCAGAGATCCATAGCAACACAGCATGAACGGACTGCTCTTCTGTGCTTCTCTTTCCTTCTGTCCTTTGTCCTTTACCTGCTGAAGCCTCTGCCTAAGTCTCTGACTAATACAGCTCTGACACATTTGGGAAGTAAAATCTGTTCCAACCTGTTCATGATGGTGCTTTGCACAAGGTGCTGTGACAGTTTCCAGTAATGGATGATGATGGGAGCTGTACCACTCCAGTACGCGGCTCCTTGGGATGCGTGTAAAATGCCTCCTTTTAGGCAGTGACTTGCAAGGCTCAACACACTTGGTGGGCAACACCCGAGCATGCTGCTTGGGTTCAGCGTTAGTCGTATAGAGGACATTTCCCCAGCCCAAAGATCCTCAGGGGTCAGAATTGTCTTTCTAATGTTCAGCTGCATATAAAAACTCATCCTGCATTAGCCAGGATTACGTTCTCTCTCCATTTCATCAGTTTTGCTCTGCAAACTGCAAACCAATCCTGTCTGATGTATGCAACAAGCCAGCTATCTCCACTGGAAGTAAGTGCTTCAGTGGGTAAAATCTGAAGTGAAAAATGCTATCTACAGAATTTATTTTTATTTTTTTTTTTTTTTTTTTTTAAGAAGTATAGTTTCATTAAAGCATTGGGAGCTTGGGAGCTAGCATTTTGTTGGAAGGATAACTTTTTTTTTTATTTTTTTATTTTTTTTTACTAAAAATGTGAAAGCAGCAGTCACAGAATTATCTTGTTTTCTTTTCTAACCGGCTATGCTACCACTTGAAATAGTTTTATATATTTAAATGGTCGAGGATGTAAATTGTATTTCCAAACTATTAAAGCCAATAGCACACATTATAATATGCTGTGAAAAGAAGATAGCTTCGGCCAGTAACTCTTAAGCCTAAATGAGTTTCTCCTAAGAGGAGAACAGCTGCTGAAAGTACATATATTTAAAATTAAATTTCTTTATTACAAGTTACTTAGCGTATTTTGGACTTATATGTTCTCTGGCTTAAATCTTTTTTTTTTTTTTTTTTTTTTTAATGCAAAAATCTGGNNNTGCACAAAGCTGTGGAAAATAATCAGAAGCTCGGTTAGCATTGCAAATTGAAAATCAGAAATTATACCAATGTTTTTTCAGGTTCTCGAGTTACATAGGTGTATTAACCCTCATTAGTCATTTTGTGGCAGTGAGAGATTTGAAAACAGAATTCCATTACAGTATTTATGGTCAAAATCTGATATGATCAAATAATAGGCTTGCCAATAGAAATGTCTATGTGCCATATAGTAAACTTGATAATTTTAAGAATATATTTAATGCAGTAGAACTGAATACCGAACCAGGAGATTAACATTTCTGTTATATAATTACAAGTTCAAGGAGTTCAGCTTCTTATCATGCTACAGTAAGTATAGAAAGTAGAAGTGATCCTCTTTAATTTGTAATTATTTAACTGAAATAGAATGTCTCCCAGTCTTATTCTTACTCTTCTAGACTGAAGACATTGGTATGCAGAAACCATGCACTAAGGAATAGTACACTATCAGAGTAGGACATGTTTGAGTATTCTTTAAAACCAACTAAGAGAAGTTAATCTCATTGAACTTCTTTTTATTCAACAAAAGAGTTAGATGTTTCCAAATCTAATGTGACTATAATGTTCATTAAATGGACTTCTTTACACCTTTAAATGGATTAACTGTACATCTTCACACTCTAATTATTATACATGTCGCTCACAAATCACAGATCTAATTCAAAGCACTGTAAGAGCTCTGTTTATGAGCATTAGGAAGGGAGACACAGTGAGAATTGAGTGTGATTTTTATCTGGGTCATATGAAAGAGTAAGCATCGTCCACATTAAAGTACAGAAATGTGTGTACCTTCACTTTCTGAGTTTTCCTTCAACCTTGGTCATGTGATGGCGTTCTTTTAAAAATTAAGCCGCAGGCTACTTTTGCATCTACACTCCCTCATTAGTCTGTAACCCAGATGATCCCTGACGAAGATGCCCTCTGCAAGCTGTTAATAATGTCCAAAGGATAGCTGCCTGTCAGATAAAGGGTGATATACAATTTTTCTAGTATAGTTTGGATATTTGGGAATAACTGTGATTTAGTTTGTTGTTTCAAGCTAGGTTTGCTTATCAGAAGATATGAAGAGCAGGGTTCTAGTGGGCAGATTTGTAAAAGCCGCTGGGTGCTTAACACCCCAGTGCAATCAATGTGTAAACCCTTTAAAAGAAGGTACAACTATATGTTTTTGCCACACAGGAAGGATTATCAGTCCGTAAGTCAGTGGAGCTAGACTAGGTTATGTGGGCATGGAGACCAGGGTGATAAATCAGCTGTAAAACAAGCTTCATTCTCTCTCTTGGCAGCAAGAGCTTATGAAATAAAGGGTTTCAGGGCATACAATGACAACACAGTCCTAAGTGAAACTGTTACGTCTGTAGAATGAACCAAAAAAATGTTGTTTGACTGTGTCTGTAGAAGAAAAAGTACCTCAAGATAATATCGAAGATGTTTTCAGGTTGACCTTAAGGTTTTTATTATGAGAAGCTATGATAACAGAAGTACAGGTACTATGCAGTCCTAGTATATATGAGATATATTTCCACTGAAATCCCGCAGAGAAAAATGTTGCTCGCTGCTTCCGGGTCTGGCAGCAGCTGGAAGTCGGTTTGTGTTTAAAATGTAATAAATGCTTTGTCTTTTCTTTTTTCACAAACCTTAGATATTCCTGTCGCAGTTCTTTGTAAGGGGTTACAGATTCCTGTGGCAGATGGCAGTTCAGAAGATTACGATTCCAAAGCTGAGAACTGTTGAGACCATAGCTCCCTGGTGAGGCTCACAGGGCCAGCAGCGGCCCTCAGCGCTCTGCGGGTGGTAAGACGAAGCAGCACCTGTGCCAGAAGCACAGGCGGCTTTCATTGCGAGGAGGGACATCACTGTGCAAAAAGTGCAGCATCAAATACTTCCTCAGGCTTCTGAGTGGCATGACGGAAAGCGGTCCATCTCTCTTCCTCCAGCTTGGCTCCCATTTGTGGAGTGGTGGCAGAGATGCGGTGGTTTGTGCTCGGACAGCTCTGAGCTCACTGGTTCGTCCAGAGGATGCTGTGGAGGGAATTATAAAATCCTACACCGCAGCCACAGTGCTGTGGTTGTGCATTTCTGATGTACGCTCTCCACAGCTACAAAATACATAGTTTAGGTAACTGGACCTAAAATGTGTGAAGACTTTGAAACAAGGCATTTTGGGCATAGGGGGTAGTTGTTTATCCTGTACCTAGTGTACCTAGGGTAGATGCAGCTGACTGACTAAAATGGATCACTACAATTCAACCCAAAGTTGATGATTAGAAATAAAGCATTGCATTCTTGCCTTGCCAGACCACCTGCTTCTATTCCATTCTCTTTGTTTTGCTTCATAAACAGCTGCCTTCAGTACCCCCTGCACCATACGCTCCCCTGCCCCCAGATATTTTCGTGCTTTCTACAGTGATCCTAAATAAATGTTTGCTCTGCTTTTCTCTGGGTCCTAGGTATGTTGGGTGGTACAAAAACCAGGTGTTCCCCCACAATTATTTCCTGGTTGCAGACGTGAAGGCTGCAACATCTGCTGCAGCAACTGACAGTGATTTACCTGCCACTGCCAGCTGCCCCTGCTCATGGAAACTGAGTTTGTCAGGCTCCTGGGGCCAGCACTGTGTATCCTGATGTGTTAACAGGCAATTTGGAGGCTCAGCTCTGAGATTTTGGCCAGAGCCATCCAGTAGGCCTCTTTCTGCAAATGCCATATCTAAATCTATTGCCAAGACTTAGCTGGCGGGGTCTCGAGAGGTTTGCCTACCTGTGGTCCGAAGATACAATTTCAGAAGATTTCCCACCTCCATAGAGTTACACCGTGAGGGTTCATCTAAGCATGAGACATGTACAGCATCGTGTTAGTGTGGCATCTTTTACAACAGCGAGAAGGTGCTCCCAGAGGTAAATTTAGTACCTGTGCAGAAGCAGACTGTTACTTTGAAAGGTTTTAATGTTTTTAGGGTAAGGATAAAAACAGCATCCTGGCCAAAAATGGACAGAATGGCACAAAAGCTTTGTAAGAGGGATCTCTGTGAAAGGTGGAAAGGATTTTTCATTTCACTACTGTCTATCTGAACAAACGGCTGGATACGATTCCAGCCTGCTGGCTGTTCCCCTGACACCTTCATTGAGGGAAATCCATTTCTTGCTCACTGTGCCTCTCCAGATGCATGGTGCGTGTTTGGGACTGGTGTAATTGCAGTGGATTGGATTTGAAATGCATGGGGTTTTGGCATCAGGTACACAAGGCAGGGAAGCAAGCAGCACAAGGAATTAATATTTTAGTGCTCCTGTTCTGTTTCACTCTGCCAAATTTTTTACTGTACCCCCTTTGGAGCAAGTGGGTTTAGTCTGGTTTTATTCAGATTTTTTATTTGAAGGATTTTCTTTAGAAAAATTACATATATATATGCACTGCAAAATTTCCTACCAGAGCAAACCAAGTTGGAAAAAAAAATGACCTTTCTCAGTCTGCTGCCTTATTTTCTTACACAAATTTTTT
>VXAV01000418.1:11178-34610 GCA_013399715.1 Alectura lathami
GGCGGCGGCGGGCGGCGGGGCGCTGACCCCGCTGCGAAGCTCCGAGCCGCCGCGCCCGGCCTCCTCCGCAACCGCGATTTATTGTTAGAAACGAAGCGCGCCAGAACCAGCGCCCGCCTTTAATGATCCAAACCAGGAAGGAGAGGTCCTGTCCGTTACTGCCCTGTACGGGATAAATCGGTGTTAAAACTAATTAACCCTCTTCCGAGGCATTTTCCCCCCGGTTTTTATTTAACGGCTCAGTGCAACCTGAAGCACCCACAGCGCTGGATAAGCCCCATTTGCAGAGCGGCCAATTCTGAGAGCGACTGAGCAGCTCTTCCTGGGATGAACACTTTGTTTTGTTTTATTTTTTCTAAATGAGGAAAAAATTGACGTTAAAGACTGGGTAGTACATAAGACAGCTGTTTACCCACTGCAACAGCTACTTCAGCCTATCAGCAATATTAGCTACCGAGCTAGCTGTAAAGCATGCATGCAGCATGATTTTTCTATGATTTCAAAACACTCATTCTATAATTCAAAACACTAATTGGAAAACCCCGAAGTTGTTTCCTAAGCTGTAGGTCTTTAGATAAGGAATTCTTTAATTTCTTAAAACCAGAAAAACACCTCGTTTCCCGCAGTTTATAAGGTTTTGGTGCAAGAGAACAGAACGTAAGGAGCCGCTTCATTTCTAAATTTTATTTTTGCGAGCAGCAGACGCTCCTCACTGCTCCCTCCTATCTGCCTGTAACTGAACTGGATCCCACCGCACCCCAGTCCAAAGAACTTCGGTGGCAATTACCAAATCTCTGATCCACGTGAAGGGTGCAGTGATTGCTCCAGGTCGAGAACGTTTTAGCAGAGGCTGTCACGTTCTCAGCCGACCGGCTGGGATGCAAACCCTGCTTACCCGGCCGCTCCGGGCTCCCAAGCAAATTATGGAACAAACTGGGGAGGGGGGGGAAGAGAGAAAAGCAGTAATTTATGCAAACACGGTGCACCATAATTTTGCCATTTTTCTGCAGTAAGGATGGCAAATGATTCACAGGGAAAAAAGAAATATATTTCGCTGCCAGTTCAGTAGATCTAAGATTTACAGCTTCTTGACTGGCCAGGGACAACTCCGCTTGCACAAGAACGAATTGCAGCCCGGCTAATTGCGGCCCGGCCAGCCCAGCGGCTGCCTGGGGGCGGCGGGGGCCCCGCGGCCGGGGGCTGCCGTCANCGAGCAGGCGGCGGCACCCGGGCACGGCAGCGCCAAGTTTGCCCTCTCCGGTTGCAGACGGGCAGCGGGGACGAGCCGGGGCCGCATGGGGCTGCAGCGGTGCAGCGCGAAGCGAAGCGCCCCAGGTGTTACGGAACTGGGTCCCTCAGCTCGTGTTCAACTGCATAATGCAACCGAGGTGACAGTCCTGCGGGAGAGCGTTGTGAGGGGGGAGACAAAAAAAAAAAAAAAACAGCAAGGTAAAGGCTTCCTCAGGGAAGGAAAATTCACCCTCTGCAAAATGAGGGCGCATCAGGGCCATCCTGGGAGCGCAAGCACCGGGGGACCGCGGGATCTGCAGGGCTGCCGTCTCCCAGCCGCTGCAGCCGTGCCGCCAGCACGCAGCGCTCGGAGCTGGTGAGGGAACGGGGACAGAGAGCCTGAGGCAGAGCAGGATGCAAAACCCCTGGCTTTCAGTGAGGGGAAACAACACTCACGCAGCAGCAGACCCGTCCTTCCCGAAGCCTGCGTTCTCTCCTCACCAGATGCAAACAGTGCATGTCTGACCCGGGAAACACCCATTCAAGCACCCACACTTTGATGTCGAGGTTGCTCTGATGTTCCGTACCGCGCCTCTGAAAGGGGCTGCAGCGCACGGGGAGCGCAAGCTGCACCAAATCGGGATTTTGGACATTGGAGACATCAGGCAGAGCAGGGGAGCCCAGGCCCCAAGCACCGTCCAGAAAAGCTCCTGGTGATTTCAGCGTGAGCCTGGGCTTGAGCAGCACATTCAGGATCACGGCCCAAGGCTGTTTTAGCGCTGCAAAATATTCGGGACAAGGATGATTACAGCAAACATCTTCTGACATGTCACTCGCACACCACGGATTAGACGAAGTTCACAATCTCTGCAACCATCTTGCGGGGGTATCGACCCTGCTCGGGTCTGTGGGGGACAGCAGGGAGCTGCTCAGCTGCGCGTACAGAGCCCCTCTCCCCAGCACAGCTACCGCAACCGTGGAATCTCCCCATTAGAAGGGTAAATTAAAACCTATAAAATAATATGGAGATTATAAAATGTGTGTTAAAACTGGTAACAGCCGTTCTGATTTACTGACAGTGAACACGCACAGCATCCTTCCTTGTCAGAGCATTCATCAACACGTGGCGACCCCAGACCAGCCTGACACATGCCACGACCAAAATGGATTATGAAATCTCCCCCGCTCATCCCAATTGATTTTAGTTGTGATAAAATTCAGAGTGCAGAGGGACACGTGGCCTGGACGCTGCGGAACAAAGCCAGCGGCAGGCGGTGGCCGTGCCTGTGGCCGGAGCGGCCACGCCAAGCACCGCGGTAACTCGTCCGTGCTCCTGCGCCGCAAAGTGCTGCACCCCGAGCTAGAACGGGCGAACGTGGCCGCGGTTGCGTCACATTTGCTGAGAGCCCCCATCTGAAGGTTCTTCTTCTAGAAATGAACTTTGTCAGCGCGAGCCGTGGTAGTTTCTGTAGCTGCCGTAACAGACTGCCAGCGAGCGGACCGGTTTCAGTCACCTTTATTGAGCCATGCTTTCAGTTCTTGCTCAGTCAAAAACAAGGCACATGGAATACATCCTCTTATTGCTCTACAGATGCATGCAGCCCATCCTGTACATCACAAGTAATAAATAATGGCAGTAGAACACCAGGACGGTCACAAAAATGACCACCCAGCCGCAGCCCGGAACAGCCGCCGGCACCGCACGCCGGGTGCCGCGCGCGCCACGCACGCGGCTCCGCACACTCACAGCCCGCTGCAAAACCAGCCCCAGAGCCCCACCTCCTGCCTCAGAGCCCGCAGCGCTGGTTTCCCACCTGACCTGGCGCCAGAACAAAGCAGGACAGTGACATCTAGAACTGCTCCAGCAGGAGGGGCNTCCTGCAGACACAGCGAGGCGATCGAACCAGCGGGTGGGGGCTCCCCCGCGCGCAGGGTGTCACGGACGCAGCGGTGCCGCGCAGCGCCCAGACGCACCGCAGGCTCCGGTCGGAGGGCGGGCGTGCAGGCAGCGAGCCCCAGAGCGACCTCTGTACATCCTTCTCCATCCCACGCTGCAGTACATGAAAATCTCTTGCAGTGTTTTTATCTGAGGATAGTTTCGGAAAGGCGGAGCTGTGTCCAAAGCTGCATGCTGTACTTGCGCACACGGAGCACCCAGAGCCCTCGCAGCGTCTGATTTGGGCACAAGGCAGCTCCGGAACACAAACGTAACGTGCAGAAACCACGTGGAAAGCATTCGACACAGGAGAGAAACCTGGAGACGTTTTACCAAGCGTTTAGACCGACAACTGCAGTCATTCATAGAACTCCAGTGGGGGCCTGGGCTCTGTTTTTTAAGCTACGTGCTAACAGCCCTCAGCCTCTCCAATTCAGGCATGCAGCCACTCTCTCCCACGAGACACAGGAGGACTGTCGCTGTTTGGTACCGCACCGAAGTCTGCCGTTAGCGAAAGCGATGACGTCCGTTAGAGTGTCAGATCTTACAGAAGTGGAAATTCTGACCCCTCAGAACGGAGGCTTCGAGTTGTAAACTAGAATTCATACCCCCAAAAATCTGACAGCATGACAAATGGCTCATAGGCCACTCGTGCAGAACCAGGAGGGGCAAACCACCAGGCAGGAATCTTCCATCTGCTCTTGAACCTGGTCAGCCTGACTGGAAGGCGAACAGCCAGACGCAACACGCTGAAACCAGATCAAGTGTCCCAGTTTTTATTGTTTTGCTATTTCATCCCTACATTAACCTGCTGAGAAACAGCCCTTTCATTTTTACAGAAAACTTGGCAGAAGGCAGAAAAATCTCACTGTTTCGCTTTGAGTTTTTAAATAAATTAAGACTAATGTTACCAAAAACTACCGTATTGTACACGCCAGCAGCACCCGTCCAGAACTGCAACAGTACAAAGCACTTCACAGCGCAAACCACCACCTGCTGAACAACGCTGCTTGTGGGCACTTATTTTTGTTACTAGGGAGAGAGGAAAGCTGTCCCCGAGCTGCTCAACAAACCGCCAGCCTGGGTGGCCAGCCGAGGTGGCCCGGAGCTCTCCAGCTCCACGCCGCTGGCCCTCGCGCCCGGCTGCAGCGACACCCGTGGAAGGCGACGTAGCAGCCGCAGTTGTGTGCTGCAGCCGCTGCCCTGGGGAGCCGCAGCTTGGCCTTCTGCCCAGCACGGCAGCTCGCCCTCTCTTGCCCCGTTGAAGCACAGATCAGCGGCTTTCACAAGCACACCTGCAAACCTCAGCGACGCCCTCTTCAAAGGCAGGACTCGCTCCGTTGAAGGTAAGGGTGACACAGAAGGGGAAGAGCGAGGCAGCACGTGCCCAGATCTTGCCAGGCTGCGTTCCTGAACTCCCGCTAACGGACTCTGCGGCGAAAGCAACCCAGCCCAAAGGCCTCATATCCTGGAGCAGCAGGAGCTGTACAGAAACCGTGAGCAATGAAATCGAACGCACCAACGTGGGTTTATCAAAGCAACACCGACGGGTAGGCACCGGTCACCTCGAGCGAGCAAGGACAGCCAAAAACACTGGAATGTTTGTCGGCGGGCGCTGGGCTCCAGCTACAGCCCCCCGCCGCTGCGGTCCACCGGGATCACCACCCTCTGCTTCAGGTTCTCCTCGGCGGTCTTCATGAGCACAGCCAGCCGGCTGCCGGAGACGTGGCCCTTCTGGATGGCGCTCATGAGCTGAAAGAGAGCAGGAGAGCGTGCGTGAGCGCAGCCGCGGGGCGCAGCGGGGCTGGGTGGGGCGGGGGACAGACACCGCCCCGCGCCAGGCACAGCCCGCCGGCGTGTCCGGGGCCGGTGTTCACGGGCGCACCAAACGGGCTGTCCTACCTACGCAGCAACACCGCTGCACGGCTCCGGGCTCACCTCGGAGCTCATTTACACCTTCCAGAAACACCGCAAGGCGCGGCCCCACCGGGCAGCAGCAGCGCAGGCAGCGCTCGCAGCGGGGTCTCCGCAGGGAGGTGTCGGGCTGCAGGATAACCCTCCTGCTGCACAGGCCTCCACCCCCACACGCTGTTGCTTTTTGCATCTGGAGGCAGCTAACAGCAGGCCATCACTCCCGAACTGCCCCTGGCCCACACCTCCTCCTTCACACGCCCCTCTTTGCAGAGGCAGCGTACTTGACTTCCACTGTTCTTTCTAATCCAAATTCTTTTAGAGACTTTTAAAACTAATTTCCCTCTAAGTCCTTGAAGCAGGACTCAGCCCTACCATAACGAACACACTGTACTGCAGAGATTTTAGCTAATTCTTCTTTATCCCACGGATGAAGTGAGCATTAGACCTGAAATTGCATGCAGCCAGCTGTCACATGGCTACGGAAGGCAACCGGCACTTACGAGACGCGACTCCTCGCTCTCACTGAGCGCTGGGAGCCCTCCAGGATTCCTCCCTTCTAGAGGGAGTCTGCTGTACCCGCAGCTGGACCTCTGCGGGCTGACGCTGCATTTGCAGAGCAGGACGGTTACCCAGGGAGGGGAGGGGACAGCCCCAGCCGAGGCTGGAAGCCCTCCCCACGTTGGGGGCGTTTTGTCCCCTGCGCAGCCCCCAGGAGAGGCCGACGCCGGAGCCAGGAGGCAGAGGACCAGAGCCCGGCACCACAGGGCCTGGCACCGTGCCCTGCTCCCTTCCCAGTGGCCCCGCACGAAGAGGAAGGCCCCGAGGGGAGCGGCACTGCCACCGCTCGCACTTGCTCAGGGGGTGCACACCCCCCGAGGAGACGTGGGGTGCAAACAGGGGAAATGGATGTGAGAAAAAGAAAAATATGGCTAGAATTTTAAATGAGAACAACCCGTTTGCATTCAATGCTGATCAATCCAGCCCGAACGCCTGCAGGCTCTGGTGGCTGCTGAGCTGCCCTCCCGGGACCAGGGCTGAGGCACGCGGGCAGCCTGCAGCCGGTCGGGGGCAGCCTCCTGGCGCTGCTCTGCTGTGCCCGGGGGCCCCGGCACAGCGTGTTCCTGTATCCCAGTAGGAACGTCCACAAATATTTGCGCACTGCTTTCCACCAGCGTGCTGGTACAACGTAATTACTTGAAAGTTTTCAGAGAGCAAACACAAAAGTGTTGGGAACTGGCTTAACAGATCCATTAAAAAATTAAACAAACATCTGGCGTCTTTTGTTCCTTCCTCAACCACCTCCTGCCAACGCTGCAGCCACGCTTCCTGCTCCAGGCTGCTGCACAGCAGCTCCCTGCGTGCTGCTCTCCGCCCTTACCGCCGTGCCCACCTCGGCTCAGTCCTGAGGCTGCACCGCGAAGTGTTTGGGGCAGGCCTGTGGCCAAACAGCTGCACAGGCTGAAGGGAGCAACTTCGGAACGATGCCAAACAGCAGCCTGGCACTGAGGTCTGAGAGATGCATGACTTGGGGCAGGCAACCGCTAGTGGGACTACTCAGGGCCAAAAAAAAAAAAAAAAAAAAAAAAAACCAGAGACCCAGAGCAGCCATAACTGTTGGTTGCTTTGACTTCTGGACCCCAGTGTGCCCAGACTAACCACACTGCAGTTTAACACAGCCATCCATTACAGCGAGGGTTTTTCCCCCCCAAGTTTGAAGTTTTCAGATGCAAAGGGACATAAGAGGGGGATCCTTCCCACAGTCAGAAAAACAGCTGTGATTTTCTTACAATTATTTCTATACGATGGTCTGGGGTACCTTTTTTTTTTTTTTTTTTTTTTTAAGCACAGCGCATTGCAGGTACACAGCTAAATTGCTGCATTGTAGGTAAACAAACAGTCCCTTTTCTAATGCTGGACACAACCTGTGAAGATTTCCTGCATTTAGATTCAACAATGCTCTTCTTATCTACAGCTCATCTCAAGAGAGACAATTACCATTTCCTCTGCCTTGATCTTGTTTGTTTAACTTGACACAGTGAAGAAAGGGCTGACATTGACCAAAATCCCTGGCATTAATTTGCCTCATGTTCGGCATTCATCATTGCCACCACGCAGGAGAGGCACAGCAGGCCCTGGAAACACCACACCAAGACAGGCTCCACAAAAACAACGCTGCCTGGCAGACTGCACGGGTGGGAGGAGCTGCACCCTGAATTTTCTTATTTTAAAGCCTGCAAAAAGCAGATGCACAGGCTGCCAGCGTAATGAAGTCCTTCACACAAACGGAGTTCACGTTTCTCTGGCCAGGAGCTAAAATTGGAGAACGCAGACCAGATGTGCGTTACCCGTGGGCTCACTCTTCAGCGCTTCCTAAGCTATTCTGAACACCTTCGTCAGTTTTAACAGGCCCAGGTAAGCGTTAGTGGGCACAACTGCACCGTGCCTCCTGACGGACAGCCATCTCACTCGGAAAACGCTGAAACACCACTTCTGCACAAAAAGGCCAAATTCGGACCCGGACCGTGCCATACTTTGACAACTGGACCCGTTCCCTGGGTCTAACTGCTTGTGCACAGGACAAAATCCTTGCGTTCTGAAGTCGCTGGAAGATGGCTGCGTGGCACGCTTGTCCTGTGGTCCGGCAAACAGCACCTACGCCGCAGCATCACCCAGCCACCACTGACCTCCAGCCCAGCGGGGGGAAAAACTCACTACCTACAGCTTCTCTTGCCACGAAGAAATACCTACCTGCAAAAACTCAATGAGCTCAACCTGCCCGTTTTTGTTCAGATCTACTTCGTTCAGAATATCGTGGAGTGTTTTCTCGTCAATTTGCACGCTGATGCTCTAGACAAAGGAACACAGAGGTATGTCAACGGCATTGCTCCGCGCTAGCTGTGCCACGCTGCAATGGGCGTAAGAGGCTTAAAAACGAAATTAAAAGGACACGAGGAAACTTCACCTCCAGGACACGCTGCACGTCCAGGATAGTGATAAACCCTTTCTTGTCCTTGTCGAACATGCAGAAGCGCTTCTTGTACCTGTGAGATGAGGACCGTCAGCGGGGAAGAGCTGCACTCGCTGTTACCAGCTCAGGGAACTCTGCTTTCACCGTACTTACCTCTCCACGTCTGCAGGCACTAGCGTGATCTCAGAGTTGTCTGTTAATTGATCTGACTTTACTTTGTAGCCCATTTCATAGTACAGAAACTTCCTAGCAGCTTCGAGTTCTTCCTACAACAAAAGAGAAAAACCTTCTCCATATCTGAGGAGCAGCAAGTTCTTATATATATATATATATATATATTTAAAACTGAGCACTTTATTTGCTCCTTCCACTTAACAGGAATTTACCTAAGGCCCACAAGTTAAGCAGATGGTAGCTGAAAAGAATTAAAGAGTTCAACTGCGGCACCTTTCAGGCTTGAAAAGATACTAAGCCTAGTAAAGACTTCTAATTACTGTGTAAATGCTGTTAGGATCACACCACGCCTTCAGCCACACGTGGAATAACTGTCCCGCTACCATGGTACTCGCCAGTGAGGGCCCACCAAACACCACCCAGCACAGCTGATACCAGTGTTTCAGCTAAAGGCCAGGAGGCTCAGCATCAGGCAGATTCCTTCTGTTTTGATCTCTGTTTTTCAAGGTAATAAAGCTGCTCTGGTACCTGGGAGTTCAGTGCAAGGTGCTCTGTAGCCACTTTCTAAAATAAATTATAAGTATCTCACACACGAAGTCTGCAGAGCACAGCTCTTTCCTACAGCTCTGGGTGCAAACAGCATCCTAAGGTGGCAGCACAGGCACCTGCCCCACAGGGCATCGACACCAACAGGTGTGAGCGCACTGGGCAGTGCCTGCGGTGACAGCGGAACTCCCCTCACACACACACACACACGTGAAGGCACTTCATGTAGTGCAGGCTTGTTCTGAGGACATGGGAAGACCACCTAAACCATGGCAGGCTTCAGCGTAAGCAGACAAATTGCCCCACAGCCCCAAACCACAGGACGCCTGCAGCAGCCCAAGGTCCGCTGGGGGTTTGCTCAGTGAAGGGCTGAACCACGAGAGCACAGGAAGCAAACAGTGACCTTAAAAATGATTTAGGCCAAAAAAAAAAAAAAAGGTAGCAAACTATCACCACTTGTCAAAAGCCACAGCAGACTGTGTGATATCTGTGTGATATCTGAGTGATGCAGATTGCAATACTCCTCTTCTGAGACGGACCTGTAAGACGTGGCACAGATCAAAACGTTTCGACAGGAACAGGACAGCAATGCCAAGCCTGCTTCATTTTCAGAGTCAGGGAGCATCGGGATACAGACCTTCGCTCTCCCCTCCACCCCTGGCCAACAGTAACTCCTTTCACAGCTAATTTGATACAGGCTGCAAGATGCAATACACCAAAACGAGTAATTCTCTCAGGAAGAAAGCATCAGTGAAGTTCTCCCTTCAACTGAACTGGTAACATGGAAACTACTTCTGAAAACCAGCACACTTCCAGATGAAGGAGGCCCGTTGTACCTTTTTTTTCTGCTCATTCCAGTTCAGCTCCTTCCCCATGATATCCACGATCCTCGGCAGAGCTTCCTCAGCAGCCTGCACGTTCAGGAAGGCCAGGCGGGTGCGGCGGGAGATCATATCCACGGCGGTGCGGGCGTATTCCTTGACACCGTAGATGACCTGAGACAGCGAGACAAGGTGCCTGCTAAACATACTGCACGATATTTAATGTAAGCACACACGGCATTTTATTTTGTGTAGATGAATAAAATTAAGCATGCTCAGGTGAAGCAGAAAAATGAAAACAAAAATAAATTCAGACTTAGAGGGCTTATGAAGGTGTCTTCAGAACGAGACGGACCTGCTCTGGAACCTGCCCTTTCCCAAGAAGCACCCAGCGTTACGCGGTTCTTCCACATACCTCAGCTTCGATGTACGGAAATTCAGACACGAGGCGCTTCCCAACAATAGGCCACCTCTTCCCCGTGACTTGGGCTATTTTGGCCACCTCGAAGGCCTTGTCGCCGTATGTGGACGCCAGGTGCTGAGCCACCTGTGGAGTTGAAAACAATTCCAGTATGCCTCCAAAAGCACACCGAATACACGCGTTTTGTCTTGTCAGTTCTCTCATCGCTGATGTTAAAGATGCTGAAGAGGGTGTCAGGCTCTGATCGCGTGGCAGGGAACTGCTAGCACCGAGCTAGAGCAGCACTAACACCGCGCCTGCCCCAGCACAGCCCCCCGTGCTGCCTCAGCCCTTCTGCTGCACTGACCACGTCGTCAGTGCAGATCTGCTGGGCTCAGAGGAAGAGCCTTCAGCGTGCCATAAAGCACAGAACGGTGAAGATGAGGAGGGAGGGAAGGAAAGATGGTGTTTGACAGCCTAAGAGAAAAGAACAACAACCCGATTTTTTATATATTTCTTTTTTATAAATCTGCCTTTGTGATGGGCATACACAAAGCTCTTCTCAGGCTCAAGAGACCTCTGCCAGGATGTGCAGATATTGCATTTAGCGAGAAAACAAAACCCAGCACAGAAATACGAACGGTACCAGGGGCTCACCTCGCTTTCAAGGCCGTAGTCCTGGACCAACCTGATGTAGAGGGTGGGGCTCCAGTCCTCAGCCCCCTGCAGCGGCAGCCCAATGGTGCGGCTGGAGCCTGCGGGCAGGTTGTGGGCCTGGATGGCGGCGTCGATGGTGTCCCGCGCCATGGCACGGTACGTCGTCCACTTCCCACCTGCAACCGCACACCGACTTCTTTATTTGGGGGACGCAGGGGAAACGAATCGGCATGCGCTGTGCGTTTTATTTATCGCCTCATTCTTAGGCTTGTTCCAAGAAGCCAGTCACTGCCACTGACAGATCGCCACAGCTGCAGCAGTGCAGGACTTCTGCAAGGACAGAGCTCTGCACCAAAAGCTCTGGGGAAGCCCAGCCACAGCGACGCTCGTAGTGAGCCCCCAGTACCTGCTATGGTGACGAGGCCGCTGTCACTGACAGAAACGATGTGGTTCCGGCATATCGACTGGGTGTCCTTGGAGTTGGGGTCCGTGACCAGAGGACGGATGCCGCTCCACGCCGCCAGCACGTCGCCTCTTCTCACTGCCCGGAAGCAGAGGCCAGCCAGAGTCGGTCAGGATCCGAGCTCTGTCCGTCTCCTGCCCGTCCCACGGCCTCTGGGGCGTTACCTCAGAGCGGGACGCACCCCGCCGTGCTGGCTGAGTCGCGCCCAACAGACTGGACAAGGCTCTCCAAAGCAATGGAACAAACTGGGCTTCAGACCGAAAAACGGCACTGCCCTCATCTGCACCAAAACCTGACCCCAAACAAAGCCACCGAGAGGCCCGTCCTCCACACCGGTTCAGAATCCATCAGGACAGAGACGTTCCGGGAGCTGACCAGCCACGAGACGCGGCTCTCAGACGCACCCATCAGCTCAGAAAGCCCCAAGTCCAGACCGCCAACCCCACCGCTAGCAGCCCCCCCCAGCACCGGGCCGTGTCCCGCTCGCTTTGGCTGGCAGCGCTGTCCATATGCATGGCTGCTACGTTTGCTTTTAGGACTGGAAAGCTTTTTCTGTAGTGCAGAAGCTGTCAAGAGAAAAATCTGGAAAAATAAGGGATCGTTATTCAGAGCCTCTGTCAGAAGCCTGGTTACACCCCTGCAGCTGGGAGGCTACAGCACCTCACCCAGACCTCCAGCACGCGCTGCTGCACCGCAGCCCCGAAGGCACAGCTGACTGCCACAAAGCTCCAGAAGCCCACGCTGTCCTTACCGAGCCACGGCCTCCGGCCCTGCCTTCCCAGCCCTACTGCTGTTCCAGAAACCCTCCCACTTCCCAGGGAGCCTGACCAAATGGCCGTGCACATGCCCATGCTGTTCCTCTGCTCCCTGCCAGTTCCAGGTACATCCCCAAAGCCAGCCCCTACTTCTCAGTGAACATGGAGGAACGAAACCTGAAGGCAACAAGTAGGTAAAAAGGAAAAAAAGTCCTTAGCAGTTGTACGAAAATACCCTAGCCTCTGAAAGTAACTTTTTTCCTTCAAAATATATAAAACATGGAATTTGTTTTGTTGCTTATTAAATTTACAATAGAAAAATTGACCAATTTACCTTACGCTGAAGCCCCTGAAACATTTTTTGATGCAGCTTTCAAATAACCGATAACTGAAAAATCGGTAACAGGGTGTAAAAATATCCCCCAAAGAACACAAAATAGATTTCAGAAATCAATGGTGCTCTGCCAGCATGTTTAACCTGCCAAAATGAAGTGTTAATCACAGAAATAAGATACCATATTACATTTATAAACTAATGAAACTAGAAAAAGCAGCATGCGTGACACTATAATTAAACAGTTGGAACGCATCCAAGCCTGTGTAAGTTGATAACCCTGGCTCTGTCTCTGGCAGCAAAAAGGCAGGTCTGCAGCGGGTTGATACGGCCAGCACAGCTGTTAATTCAGGAGCAGGCAATCTATAAACGCTGCTAATTGCATATGTGACAAACAGCACGCACCTAGGTGGGTTTCATTCAAGAGAATTAAGCACTTCATAAGGTACTCCTGCGAAATACCTCGCAACACTGCTGCCTTGTTCGGCCTTAATAGAACCGGCAGGTAGCTGCTGGCATCGACTTCTGCTCCAGAAACTTAGAGGTGCATTTCCTGAAGACTGTTTGTCCCAGATTTGTACAACAGAGAGCCACCAATTGCCCATCTCAGGAACCCAGTAATCTAATATTACCAGTTGCTGCACAGCCTGCTCCCCAAACCTCAGATATTGCAGCGCTCCTGACAAATAGTGCTTGTCAGATTTCTTTCCGTGCTGCTGCAACAGGAGCACAGGAGCACAAACGCCTTCTCAGAGGCATTAAACATAACAAAACCCAGTAAATCTCACTACAAAGTAAAGAAATCTCTCATCTTTAAAGCAGCACTCTGAGGCCAAACCAACAGCATCCTACAACAAAGGTGTTCTCAGCTCAGCCACACTTGGCGATTGTTGTTCACCTCTGATTTTCACAGATTTCCGCCCCTTGTACCTCCCTCCGTCTTCAGCTGGGAACTGAACTACTAGATACTTACCTCATCAATACGAGTAATTAAGAAGAAAGTGTCTAGAACAACGGAGATAAAGACAGGGAGATAAAGACAGAACAACTCTTCCTACAAGAGAGGCAGGTGCATTCTTTGCTGCACCTGTGTCGGCGTGTGACCGAGCTGCCCCACTTCAGCCTGACTCTGCGTCTGCCACCCAAAACACCACGATGACGTGACGTAACTGACAGCAGCTGCCAGGCAGATGCTCAGACGTGAGACCTGCACGCTCACATCCCAACCAGTTTCCAGTTACACAGCCCAGGCAGAGCGAGTACATCTGGAAAAGCACCACTGCCAGCTCTGCAGCAATCAAGATGACGCCTCCCGCTCGCACTAGACGGGCAAGAACCACGGTTACCAGCCACTGGAAGAGCTTCAGACCGAGCGTTTGCTCCGCTGCAGCACTGCAGACATCCCCCCGTGCCAACCAGAGCCCCAGGGCCTACCTTCGACGTCGACGCTAAGGTAGTTGCGCACTTCGTTCAGAATGAAGTTGATGTCTTCCTCCATCGGTATGGGGTGGGAGGTGACGTCCGTGGGGCTGTCTGTGGTTCCCGCGATCGTCATCTTCTCCCACGGCAGGAAGAAAATCACCCTGCCGTCGCTGGTGGCCGGGTCAAGCAGGCCCATGTTATCGGGGCTGAAAGAGAGGGGACGCGTTCAGACGGGGCGGGCAGCACCAGGATCTGCCCTCGTGCACCCTGAAGCACTGGATCATTGCCTTTACTCCTAGATCAAAGGTTAAAAAATAATCTGATTTTCTACATCCCCATAACCCAGCTTCTAGAGGTAGTCCCTGAAGTTTTGAGAAATGAGGCCCTGTAACGAGATTCCTGCAGTCTGGCTTCCTAAGCCACATCCTCACAGCAGTCAGGCCTCTGCCATCTCCCACCTCCACTCAGTCCTGAAAACCTTGCTCACTGGAATTTCAAACACAAGGATTTGAAATTTCAAGCCAGCATTTCCTTGAAACCCGTATTATAGAATAAACAACTGTCTTTAAAATAAAATAAAAAAAAAAAAAATAGGGCAATAACTTAAATCACAAAGGAAAGCTAAGGCTGAAACAGTGCACGCACCAAAATGGAGGAAACAAGACCAGAACTCTGGTTCAGGTTCTACGTGTTTAAGTACATAAAAAAAATTAAGACCAATTATTAGTAGCCCAGCTCGCCGATTAACTTTTGTCACCTGTTAGGGAGCAGACAGGACACCCAAAGCCCCAGCGACCTTTCCAGCCTGTTCTCACAGCATTGGTGGGGCAGGAGGGGGAGAGCAAGGCCAGCAACAAGAAGCAGAGAAACCAAGAGAACCCCACCAAAATCACAAGCGCCACGAGCACATTAGAACAGGGAACTCCCAGGGATCCCACAGCCTGAGCCTGCAGGGCACCCACCAGCCGAGCGGGAACTGAAGCCCTGACCCCAAGGGATTCAGACCGAGAAATTCATCCCAAACCCTTCCTGAGCCAGGAGCCGCCGCTGCAGGGGAGCAGGCAGCCGGTGCCACCTGCGCAGCGGCCGGCGGGATGCAGCATCCACGTCCGTTTGCGCCAGCGCTGCAGGACGGCTCAGCAAGGAGAAGGGCAACAGCCCCCTGCGCAGGAAACGGGCGCTCATGTACCAGCGTGTGCTGGCGCAGAGTTAAAAAACACTACTGGGAACACCCACGTGCACAAAGTTACCTTCATCGCTTACTGAACAGCACCGCCTGCATTTCGGGAAACACGAGGCGCCCACCAGCACTTCCAAGCCAGAAGCTGTCCTGCAGGAGAACACTCAAGCCGCCCCTTTTTCTACTCATTTCTATCTAACGGAAACATGCCGACTCGTATCGGGTGCTGGAAGCCCCCGTAAAAACACCTGCAGCCAGCTGAGCAGCGTTCAGCTGCTGCACCTACTGCTGACAGTGGAAGCAGGATGCAGGAAGCAGACATTCGGGCGGCAGGGACCAGAGGGGAGGAACCCACGGCCTCAGGTCGCCGCTGCCACCGCAAGCTGGAGGCAGACAGCCGGTCGGCCAGGAGCCACCTCTCTAGGAGAGCTACACACTGAACGCTGCATTTTTAGGAAGTCCAACCCGACTACTGAAGGTGAGTTTTCAATATCTGGAAGCAGCTGGAAATTTCATATATAGCATGTATATCAGAACATTTTTTAGATGATATTTATAGACAGCTTAAGCATACCGCTGGAGAAGTACAGTTTAATAGGGGAAGTCAACACAGGTTTGTGAAAGGTAAATCACGTCAGACAAGTGATTACTTTTTAAAATGAAAAAGCTATTGATTTAGAGACAGGAAACTAGAGGTTTAATATACAGCATCAGAATATTCAGATAACTTCAGACATTCTCAGAAGTAGGAATAATTTTTTTTAAGTAAAGATTTAAGTAAAAGCTGTGAGAGAGAAACAAGTAAGAATTAAAATGAAGTTTCACCCCAGCACCTACAGACTGAAGTATTTACAGCTGGGTAACAAAGCAAACGATGGAAGGATGAAGCAGTCCTCCACACGTCAGTCAGTTCGCTGACTCGAGGACCACCAGCTGTCCTGGGAAGCCCTCCCTCGACCTCCCCTTGCCACGTTTATTCCACCTCACATAAATAACTGAAGAGAGCAGACCCAAGGTTTAACAGACGAATTCAGCTGGAACGCGGAACACGGAGCAGACCGGAGTATTTCAGGAGACTGAACGCCTGGAATTCGCTGGGTGGAAGGGAAGGGAGTGCTGCACACACAGCCTTCCTGCCTGAAACGTGCCAGTCCAAACGAGGGCAGCCAGAGCCCCCTCCCTCATTTTGGCAGACACTGCGCTCAAACAATGCGGAGTGAAAGAGAATTACTGCAGCGACTGGAACTCATACGTACACTAAAAATAGAATTAATGAGAGGAGGAATACTGGGACTGCTAATGAAGAACATAAACGAGTTGGAATCCCACGGGAAGCGAATGCATTACGTTAACATTCGTTTTACAAAATCTTAACTGTGTTCGGATATAAAAATCTGTTACAAAATTGGTGCGAGTTTGGGCCAAGATTCTACACGATATTTATCACAAAGGCAAGCAGATGCAATTAAACAGCAGCCGTATTTGTTCCGGAACATCCACCTGGCACCAGAAGTAAAGGCCTGGTACAACCGAGGGGAAATGCCTCGAGCGTTGGCTGTGCAGCGCCTTGGACGAAGCCAGGCCACTCGACAGAAACTCGGCACGGCTTTACTCCGTCAGCTGCGCAGCGGAGGCAGCACGTAGGCAGGTGCTGTTTTACAGGGAAAGCAACACCCACACGCTGACATGCACGGGGAGCGGGGAGAACAGAATTCCTCCACGTTAGCAGTGACAATTATTAGGTATTTACAAAATGCGTGATTAGAGCCCTCACGCATGTTGAGCCATGTGCAACCCTGAATCTACGACATGATTCAAAGCTCAAAAACAGACACTGCACCAAAAACATGTAACTGCACGCGAGCTTAGCGTGGTGGCTGACAGAACTAGGATTACAAACTACTTATCCTCTTTGCTAGCGCCTTCAAGCAGTTAGCAGGTCATTGCCTGGTGTTCGTGTGCAAAGACGCACACAACATACAGAATGCAAGAGTGATATCCCGCCAGGCCGAAAACGCCTCCGTTTTACAGTCTGTGGTCATGTCCTGTTGGGACGGCTCAGGCAACAACAACACTTTGTGCACCGAAGTCTGAATTTATATTCACGGAGGAGTGCAGCGGTCATATGGAAGGCATTATTGTAAGTGCACTGTATCAACAGAACTGGCATAAGTCTATAAAAGGGAATTTCCATTAGGATGCTAATGACTTCAGGAACCAAAGGTAATATTTGAGCTTCCTCTGAAAAGGCTTATGTGGTAGACAGGGATTTGGTTTTGCAGCAATAAATAAGGGGAGAAGCAGGAGGAGCCTGCAGGGAGAGCGCTCGCAGGGCGCCCAGGAGCCTGGAGGAGCTCGGTGGAGGCACGCTGGTGTCCACGCCACAGCCACCTCTGCGGGCGGCAAGTACTTTCTGACCGGGTGAAACTGGTGTTCTATCAGGCACAGTGCTACAATCTTAAAAAAAAAAGAAAAAATTCTTACAATTGCAAACCACTATTAAAACCACAACTGCGGCCCCGCAAGCTTGTCTACTGCGGACACCAGCAGAGGTTGTTACAAGCGCTTTAGGCCCAGGCCAGTGTTACCTGTAGTAGCCAGGCATCACAATGTGCACGCCCGCGCTGGGCTGGCAGATGTTCGGCACCTCTTGATCATCCATTTTGCGCACAGAGTCTGTGAAAGGTCCCGTAGCATTGATAACACACTTGGCTTTGACATCAAATTCCTGCCCTGTGAAAGAAAACAGCATCAATCACGTCCACCGCTTGTTTTCCTGCGCGCTGACACCCTCTGTTATTAATCTGTCTATGAACCTAACCTACTGTAACGCGTGTCGCGCTTGTCTGAGCAGAACAGCTGGGACTGTTTTCAGGAATTAACAAAGTTTTTGCTTAACACCAGCCTTCAAAGAAAGCACTTTGCAGTGGAGCCTTGTACGTAAGGGCAGGGCAGGGGATGGCCGGGGCGGAAGCGGCGCTGAGACCTGCCTCTCAGGGAGCCTTCAGCCCAGCCGCAGCCTCGTAAGCGCTGTCGCTACCGCACGACACGCAGCATTTTGCAACATCGCCTTGCTTGACAGAAGGGTTTGGATGTAAAGCTCACTCTGCCCTGCCAAAACACTAGGATTTGAGTGAAAAATCTGACAGAAGTTAAAGATGATTGACGCTAATGCTATGCCGCCGCGCTCTGGGAAGATGGCTCCTTTGTCAGCTTGCTGGTGGGTCCCGGCAGCGCCACCCGCTCCCTGCCCCTCCAGCAGAGCCCCCGCGCCCACGAGGCACGCACCTGTGAGGACGTCCCTGCAGCGTGCCCCGCACACGCGCTCCTTGCCGCTGCCCGGCTCCCTCGTCTTGAGCAGGCGCAGCACTTCAGCGTAATTGGCGGTGGCAGCGCCGTACCTGGCAGCGGTGAGGGCGATGGCGAGGTTCATCCGCGCGTCGTTGTGCTGTCCTGCAGCGGGGACGGAGCGGGGAAGGACGTGAGTCACCTCCAGCCACGCGCTCGTGGTATGGAAGCGTGTCAGAACCGATCCGTCACATCTGTCCCTGTCACATCCCATAGGCGTGATGGCTGCTCGCGCCCAGCGCCCGCTATTTAAAGACACGTCCCTGCGCCGAGCCGCGGCCCCGGCAGCGCTCAGCGTCCTGCACCCCCGCGCGGAGCGGGGCTGAGGGCCGGGACTCGGTGTCCCCGGCTCGGGGTGCCCGGAGCCTTCGCACCCGTGGCGTGGCCGTGCCGTAAGGCTGGTGCCGCACCCGAGCGGCTGTTGACAGCCCCGCTGCCATCAGCCACCAGCTCCTGCTAAAAACTGTACCGCGGCACGTGCAAAACCCAAGAAACAATCTTTCAGACCGTGCTAAAACACCCATTTTCTATGGCTTTTTGTTTTATTATTATTTCGCAGGCACTTTAGTTTCCCAACATACAACGTAAAATCATCAGAAAAGAAATAAGCAGACAAGAATTAATGAAGGATTCTTAACAGATATCATTAAAGATTTATTACTGAAATTCCCTCGTTAAAGAAAACCAAGAGGGAGGCGGCGGGACCACGAGGGGAAGATGATTAATTACTTTTAAATACTGGCTTCACCTGAGACTTTTCCTATTTATTATTGCCACTGAAGTTAAAGTCCAGGATGCTGGCTAGGAAGAATTACTATACATTGAAGGGGCCAGGCTCTGTGTGTCCTGAATAATTAATTCACAGCAGGGCTACCCGTCCTCAGGTATGGCTCACTCACCCACATGCTTGGACCAGTTCTATCAAAGATAATACGGGTAACGTGATGAATTTGTAATAGATATTGTTGTTGATTTATGTCGCCAGCATCGCAAATGTTCAGTACAAATGGTTTATGCAAAGCCTGGTCCTTCTGATTCTGCCCGTGCATCCTGCACCACCGCGCAAACAATCTGTTCCTCGCTAAAGGGCAACGTTATAAAGATGGGATCAATGGCCCGAAGGTACCACCTCCCCTCGCCCGGCTTCTCTTTTCGCCCAGCGGACGCCATGCAGCACCATCAGTCTTCACCCAGCAACAAAGTTCTGCGGAGCAAACAGGAGCAGTGGTATGATAAAGCACCGATGAAGAAACAAGCAGCAACTCCAGTTCAGCCCCGCAAACAATGCCCAGGATAAACTGCAGAAAAGAACAGCCAAACAGACTCTTGAGATGTCGGGCGAAGTTGCAGATGCTCCATCACAGCAGATGCACAGGACTAGACAACCACCTGCCAGAAGTGGCAGGCAAATCATGAAGCAAATGCACCGACAGCCACGCTGCAGCAGTGGCAGGGTGGGATGCAGCGACCTGTCTCAAAACTCCGCGCCTTAGGTTGAGAGAATGATCAGCATCCCACACACACGGGGAGCGGCAGACCCACGGGATGCTGCAGCTCTTGGCTGCACAGGGCAAGAAACACAGCCCAACAGAAATGCTGCCCTAGCCCAAGTGCCATCTCTGTGTGGATGATTCTGTTCTGTTCTGATGATCTCTGTTCTGTGCAGCAGAATTTATTCCTTTGTTTTAGAAAGGCCTTAGGGCCAAGAAGGCTTCCTCAGGTACTCTCTCCTCCTCCACCAATTTGTTCCTGGTACCTGACACAAGCAGGTTTTCCCGGGGTGGTGTCGGCTGTGGATTCATCCCATAAAAGCAGCACGGTTTACAGCAACAGCTAGTATTAGTTTGGTCTGTGGGAAGTCTTACTGTCTGGTTTTGCAAGCTTGCCTCTTCCCATTTTTGTGACTAATTTGCTCAGACCAAAAGCAGCCCAGAGAAGCCAGTCAGCACAGTAAGTAATGTTCTAAAGAGAACGAACAAGGAGCAACTCCTTGACAATTCCTCATTAAGCCTAAAATCCAGGAGCTGCTCAGCATTTTGTCAGAATTCCTAACCCCCCGATGTCTGACCGAGCTACGGGTATGTTCAGCGCATTTCAGGGTTCGGATGCTGTCTTCAAGGCAGCGTTTTCACGCTTCTCATCCATTTTCCCCTCATCACTATTCGGATGCGAGAAATCCCTGGCTATTACTCAGCTCTCAGCTGTCCAAATGCAACTCTGAGTGCCCATGTCATGTGCTTGCAGGAAGAAGGTTGGGAAATAGCCAGTTCCTGATTAACTACACATCCAGAAACACCCACTGGCTCCAGATTGATGGGCTCTGCAGTGGGGAGTCCTGGAGCATTTCACGGTAAGCAGCAGAGATGTGTGGAGGTCTAGACCTGAAAGAAATGAGGCGTGACTTACTGGCTCATGAATTTATCACCTGTGGAGAGCAACACCTCCAGAGTTCGGTAAGGCGGGGTCACAGTGCAATAGCTCTTCCACTCAGGAACGGATTTGTTGGGTGTTTGTGCGTGTGTTTTTTGCTGTTGTTGTCTTTAAAACAAGCCCTTTCAGCCATACATGCATGTTTTCCCCCAGTCCATGACATCAAAACTCTGCCTTTCCTATGCAATCATCTTCCCTCTCGATATCTGAAGAAGCTGCTGCTGCTCCATGCCACGCAGAGCGGCTGTTGCAGAGGCATCGTACCCAGACCAGCTCCCCACAGCACCACCCGGGGCTGACAGAACACTGCAGAGAAACAACCTTGCTGTTTTCAGTCATGCCAGTCTGGAGTGCGATCGCTCCCAGTCCCAGACAGGTTGGACTGTGTTCTGGCACTTCAGTGACCCTTGCCACTCTACAAAGAACCAGAAGGAAAAAGAACAACAAGAGCTTTGCATCTCAGCCTCTTCATGTTTTCAGTCCAACATCATTCTCCCTTTGCAAGGTTCAGGCCCTCCAAACCCAGGATATCTCCAAACAGATGTACAGAGGGTGTGGAAGTGCTTCAAGCCGCTTCTGCTAAGGAAAACAAAGAGCCACCCATCCCATTACTGACTGCTGTCAACAAGGCACTGGCCTAACTGCCTTCAGCGTAGTGACACTGAATCCTCTTAAAAAGAAGAAAAAAATAAAAAGAAAAACACCCTACTTTGTTCTTAGAAGGCGTACTGTGGAAGACATTTGGTGCACGAAGACATTTTGTCAACGCATTCCACCTAATTTTAAGATCAACAGTGATGCCATTTGGTTTATAATTTCTTCTTTTCTGTAATTTAGGAAAATTCTATTTTCATTCCTTCGTAGCAAATGCTGTATTTCTTCAAATAAGAACAGACAATGCTTCCGCTGGCACTAAAAGAATCCTCCTACGGAGCGCGCACAGCGTACATTCAGCTTTATTTTTATCGGCGCTGAACCGCAGCCAGCAGCGCACAAAGCCGGCGGGCTGCAGGGGTTTGTTGGCGACGGAGCCGCGTGGACCCTGCTCTGGTGGTTCCGGGGCACTCCGTGCTGTGCCACCCCGACACCTGCACCTTGTCAGCCAGGCCCTGCCCTCCCCTCTGCAGCTCTATGCAGCCGCCAAGAAGCTGCACCGCTCAGCTCCACTCGACCGAAACACTCAGCCCGCAGCTCCATGGCAGCCCCCTGGGTTTGGGGCATACCCCAGACTCCGCCAAGATGTGGCACTGCTGGGTCACGGCAGCACTGCTGCCCACTGTCCCCAGGAGCACTGACATCCTAAAATCATCTTAAAATTATACTTCTGTTCCTGTACATTCTATTCCTACACCAGCACTGCATGAGGTAACCGCATGCTCACAGCAGAGAAAAGCAGTGCCTAAATCACGGAACACGTCCTACACGCACAGCAGCGTTCCTGCTGCACACACACACACACACCTTACCCAGCGCAGGGCTGAGGGTCCATAATAACTCAGCACTGCACCTAACCGAGTTACCAGGGCTGCCTGCATCCACCCGTTTAAACGGAAAGTGCTCAATTACACAAAGTGTTTTATTGCAAGCATTAAAATTGGAACTCAGCATCTGCTGTAGATACTGAAACCAGTTGTATCCAAGTTTAGGCATTATGAATCAGCTGGAGTGACTCAAAACTGTTCCAGACTCCTTTCAGAAAGGATGCAGTAATTTTTTTTTCCCCAAACCTACACAGAATAAATTGAGATGTTCACATAAAATTTGACTCATGAGCCAGGTCATTAAAAATGCCCTCAGAGCTGAACTATTTCTTAACTCTCTGAATCACATGAAACTTAGGCCAGGTCAGAAATTCTTCAAAAACGAACAGGCTTTCCAGGATACGTAGCATATGGACATCTGTTCCTGGGCTGCTCAGAGGGAAGAGCATCGTGACCCAGCCGGACCAGCACCATCACCCCACAGAACAACGCTGCAGTATCACACCAGACTGCTAAAGCTTCCCACACAAATCGCGCGCAGCAGTATTTTTCAGTAAGCACTCATTTTAAGGAAGTTCTTGTTTCCTTCATTTAGCACCAACTTAAATTTAAAAAAAAAAAAAAAAAAAAACAACAACCAAAAACTTTCCCTATTCCTGTGAGTGATGGAGGAACAGGGGGAACTATCGGCACCGGACTTGCAGGTCAGGTCG
This sequence comes from Alectura lathami, assembly GCA_013399715.1. Lineage (NCBI taxonomy): Eukaryota > Metazoa > Chordata > Aves > Galliformes > Megapodiidae > Alectura > Alectura lathami. The sequence goes on from VXAV01000418.1 coordinate 33,951, forward strand.
CACTTCTCAAAGGTGTGAGGATCGGATGCCCAGTCACTAACCAAAGCTGCATCCACCAAACCTGAGCACACGGCAAAGACCGCCCAGGATGGAATACAACCACCACCTTACAAGACAAGCTTAGGGAAATTAAACTCAACATTATTTTCATAAGGCAAGACGAAAGGAATGAGGAAAACTAACCAAGCAAATCGCATGTATGGATAAAAACCACACAGAATCTCAACACAGATTAGGAAATCAAAAGTACAACACATTCCAGCTTACGTATAGTTATAAACAAATGAATACATAAAAAAACAGGAGGCCAATAAAAGCCTTTTTTTTTAAAAAAAAAAAAAAAAAAAGGAAACAGCGACAAGACAATACCCTGAGAACATTAATCCACCCGGCAATAACACCACAGTATGGTACAGAAGGCAAATCTGAAAGCGAGGTGTCAGCACAGGACAATAACCCACGATATCCAGGCACATCAGGGAGAGGAAATTCGGACTTGCTGCTCGGCGCCGCGGCTTTGTAATTATGTTGTTTCTCACTTCTTTCTGTCAGCCTTCAAGCTGTCACTACGATCATATTGCAGTGTCAGCGCCAGTCAAAGCACAGTGTTACAATGCGACCAAACATTGTCACTGCCACTTTGCGGGAGCCGGGCTGAGA
>VXAV01000419.1:0-22567 GCA_013399715.1 Alectura lathami
CCATATGAAAAGCTCCCATAGCACACTACCTTGTCTTTGACAATATTCAAGAGAGGATGCTTAGGGAAAAAAATATATGAACATGACAAGAAAACCGTGATATTCCCTAGTAAAATCCTCTCTGGTATCAACACAGCTTTCCAAGCACAGGAGTGATTAACTTACAATTAATAGCTCTTTATTGAATTTTCTCCTAGGATTATTATTTTGTGTTTTGTTGGTTGTTTTTTTTTCTTTCTTTCTTTCTTTTTTTTTTTTTTTAATCTGTCTGACCTTTGCAACTCCAGATTATCCCACAGCAATGAGTTCCACAGTTTAGTTATCACTGTGAAAAACTATTCCTTGCGCTCTGTCTTGATCCTACCGCCAGCAAATGGCATTTCAAGCAACCAGTTCTGAAACTGTGAAAGACAACGAAGATCCATTCCATATTCATTCTTTCTGTGCCACTACTGCCTTCATACCCTTTCATATCATACCGTCAACAGTTATTTCTTCTCCAGTTCAAAGTATCCCTAGCTTATTCATTTTCTTCTTTTGTGGAAGCACTCCTTATATCTGGTCACACGTACTGCCCTTATTGCTGTCTTTCCTACTTCAACATGTTTTTAATAGTATGACCAGAATAAGGCAATTTTCAAAATGAGAGTCAGATTTCTAAATCTGGAACTAGAATTTGCACCGTTGTTATAATTGCATTATGACTTCTGTGTCATTCTCCATTTCCTTCTCCTAGTACTTTCTTTGCTTGCCATTGCTGAGCATTAATCTGACATTTGCATACAGAACCTCTGCAGTAACCCAGACACCTCATCTGTAGTTGTTATGACTTTTTTAGAGCTGCACTTGTATAATTATAATGAGGATTTTTTTTCCTCATGGGCATTACTTGCACTTAATGTCGAATTTCTTTTACAATTTATTGCCAAATTGCTCTGTATTGAGGGAAAATTCTGCATCCCATTGTAATTGGTTCTTGATTCGCATCATCTTCTGATCTTAGGACCTCAGCGTTTACTTCCTTCCATTTACTGACTAGTTTTAAAATTCAAAGTGTAAAGTAACATAGGTCTGAGCAAAAACCCCGACGAACACCTCAGAGTAAAGTGTCTCCACTGTGAAATCGGAACACAACCACTTTGTTCTCTATCCTGATTTCTGAAGTTTATATTTCATCTACATACAAATGCCTGAGAAAATGTATCTCCTGCTTGCTTTCTTTAGCGCGTGTTGGGGAAGGATCTTGCTGGAGGTTTTTGGAAATGCATCTACACTGAATTAACCAAATCATTCTCATCCACTTGCATGCTGATTCTTTCAAAGAACTCTGATCGTTCGTGCTTTACCCCACTCCTTTGCAAAAGCTTTATAAACTTTCTCTTTTCATATCACGGTTAGCTATAAGTCTGCCCATTTTTCATCACAGTTGGTATCGGCTTACTCCGTGCAAGGCTCAGGCTTATTGGTCTATAACTCCTGAGATCCCCTTGAATTTAAAGACAAAAGCAATGTCATATCTGCCACATTCCATTCCTTTGGAACAGAGGCCAAACTAAGTTTCGAGTTACACCACAGTTAATAATTTGTCACATATATCAGGCTTCCTTTAGAAGTGTTTTGAGAATCTGATCTAATCTGGGTGATTTGTTACCATTTGGTTCTATCTAATCTGAAATTTCTTCTCTGACACTTCAATTTGAGATAATTTCTTTGACTTGGCCCCATAAAAAAGGTTTTGCTGTGGAGACCTGCCTAAGCTTGCCCATGGTGAACATTAATGTGAAAAATTCATTTTGCATTTCTGCTCTAGGCTTATCTTCTTTAAATGCTGCCTTTATATCCCAAACATTACAGAATGCCTATAAAGTGTCTGGCACAACTCACGCTTCTGATGTGTTTAGAGAAAGTTTTAATATTCATTCTTATGCTTATCACAAGTTATTCCTGAAAATATTTTTGGCCCACTTTATAAAGAGTTTATATTAAATGTGGAAGAGTTTATGTTCTTTCCTGTTTTCCTCATTTCAACAGAATTTCCACTTTTTGAAGACTGTCTTTTATTTCTAACAGCCTCTTTCACGTTTCTGTTTAACCATGCCAGCTTTCTGTGTGCGTGTGGTCCTTTTAAAGCCTTTTTTGATAAGTAGTAAATGCTCTCAGTCTCTAGAACATTATCTTTAAACAATCAGCGTGCCACCTGCAAACTTTTTACCCTTTTGGCTTCTCCTTTCAATTCCTCTTTAATAGGCATGATTTGCATATTTCAATAATACACTTAATATCCTAAAATACAGGAGACACATATGCTCTGATACTGCCTTCTGGTTTCTAGGCAAATCCTCACAATGTAGGAATTTCTTTTTAATTATGATTTCTAGTAACATCTGCATGTTGTTAGTTTCCCCCAGCCTCCTGCTTTGTTTCTTGGGGAATTTCAACAACTTGTCAATAAAACAAGCATCAATCATATCTCAGATAAGATAGCAAAAGGGAACCACCCTCCAGCTGCTCTGAACCGTACTGGGCAGGCCAGCAGAGCCAGGCCTGAAGGAGGCTTGCTCTCAGGGCCTGCAGAAGAGCCCCGTCAATGCCATGTGGGGCACACACAGGCCTGGGGAGCAAGGCAGGAATGCCTGAGCCCTCACCTTCCATTGCTGCCTGCCATTGCAAAAATGTGTTTCATAGCAAGGGAGGGCACTGCATGATATGAACGTTTGTCTACAGTTAGCTGCACAATTTTATTTTATTTTATTTTTTTTGTGAACATGAGGAAAATTAACAATGCTAGGTGAGTCAGTAATGCTGGACCCTAGCATTTTTTTAGTAGAGACAGGAACCATCCAGAGATGCTTATTTCAAAAGCAGCATCAGCTAAAGGAAATAAATAAAAAGAATGCGGGTTCAGAACTGACTGGAGGAATTTAACTGTCGCAGAATTACATAGTGAATTCTCATAGATTTGCTAAGCAAAATGAAATAACTTCAATCCATACAGTTCTTACAATGCACTTCTGCTGAATGCGAGTAACATCCAGATTTCAAGACACTATATTCTCTCCCAAATAACTTGCAAGACCAGTAAAATTGAGAATTGATGATATAGACAGACTAAACGCTAACGCTAGAGAGGTGCAAGTATACTAGTAGCAAAGGGATGGAAGGAAATGGAAATAGAAAAAACCTTCAGCAATGTGCAAGTGCCCAAATAACGAACAGGAATGTTTATCCCGCTTGCCTTGGGCATGTCAAGCATTTCTTTTTTTCTCCTACACTGCCACCTGGTGGTTCTCTGTAGAAAAAGCTGGGTCCGTTGCAGCTGATTTCGGCAGCACTCGTGCTGGGAAAGCTTCTAACCTCAAATTCTGTTTCTCACGAGCTTACGGCGATTAAGTTCTCAGAGCAGTTTGGTTGCTGTTGCTATAGTTATGGTTATTTTTAATTTTAGTGTACATTATAATTTATTCTGCCTGTGTTTATTTTCAAAGCCTTGATTCCTGTGGCTTAGTTTTTATACACACATTAAATAATCACAACATTAAATAATAAAGTTAAATTATTTTAGGAAAATATGTGATTTTTTTTTTCAGGGTTAGTTGCTAAAAGTATTTTTTCCATCCAACAAAAAATGTCTATGAAAAGGAAAAAGTTGCATGTTTCAATTTATATCAGGAAATTCTAGTCATGTTGAAACTTTTGGGAAAAATGTAACCGGCTTTGGGGGTGAGAGTATAGCTCATAAAGTTTTCTTTCCTTCTGATGGAAACAGGAAGGGAAGCGTTTGTCTTGTCTGCTGTGGAGGAAAATGTATCACATCTCCAAGAGCAACTTACACCTGCCATCTTGTCTCTGGCTGACTCTCACTCCAGATGTACTGCAGCAATCAAGAAGAGAGCTTGAAGAAGTCTCAGGAGGCCGATAAAGTCACAAAATGGCTTATGACCTCTTTTTTGTTCAATATTTCATGGCGTATAAAAAAAATGTAAGAAAGCACTGAGGTTTTCCATTTGATTTTCCATTTAAAAGACAGATATTGTAAGAGTGTAATGTTTATCACATCAGGGAAATGGGAGAAGTGTGATTCAGTTGGGATGTTTTTCATCTCAGGCTGTTTTCAGCTCTTCAGTTTGTTCCTTTATTTTTGTACCACTAATCCCTGTCTCTGGAATGGAAAGTTCAATACCCCCACCTACCTCAAAGAGGAGAATGGAGAACACTCTCACCTCAGATCTCTGGGTAATCCAGATGTCTTTCACGAAAACAAAGCAAAAAAGCCTTGACATTCCTGTTTTTTTCTTTGTTGTTGTTGTTTGTTTGTTTTTTAAATGCAAATAATTAGGTAGGTGAGAGCATTTAAACAAAATGATTCTGTTCAAATCAAAGCTTTTGTTGTTTCGGTGCAAACCAAGTGTCTGAACTAGTCATGTTATTTCATCATTCTCACATTTAGTGTCCTTATTTTATTATTGTTGAAAATGCTGTAGGGTAATACAGGGTTAGTATGTCCTCAGCCTAGGTCAGCTTATCTTCCAGATTATGAACTACCCAGGAGGTGAACTGCCTCAGCCTCATCTTGGTTCAATTCCTTACGCTCCCATTCCATCCAACTTAACATTCTGAACAGGGTATTCTGCTTCTGTCTCTTGTATTCCTCATGCTTTTGTTTCTAATCTTTTGGTTGGAGCTGCTTTGCGTGTCTCTTCTGCCTAATTTAACCATAGTTTATATGGCTATAAGATAAAGATATTTTATACCTCACTAGTGAAGTGTAAACTATTGCAGTGAATCGTGTTATTTTCACAAGTTTGGTAACAAGTGCTAGCTGGCATTACAAGTGTGGAAGTAACACTTTTATTTCCACATTCCTGCTTTCATCATTCACATTTATATCTTCAGGGGAAGAACGATACTCGATGTCACATTGAGGAGTGTCTCTCTACTACATTTAATTCCTGGGTTGGAAAAAATATTGCCTGAACACAAAAGGTCACAATTAAAGTCTCCAGTATAAATGTACCACTCCCAATCCCTCTGTTTTATTAAACCTTAACAGCTTCTGACTGAAACAGAACACTGTCCTGAGGCCACAAGGAACATTTGCTCAAGCAATGCTTAACTCTGTTTTTCTTTGTTTTTCTCCAGTTATTTTTTGAGCCACTACAGCAACCAGCAGAGGAGCTGTGTGCTTGTACCTAGCGCTCACTTACAGTTACTCTAGCAGCTACTTCCACACTGATTTAGGTGAAAGTTGTAAAACTGCAGCCCACATTTAGACCCAGCTGTGTTTCCAGGCCAGACTGGTATTTTAAAGTAAATAAGAAGCAAACTGCAAGTTCTAGTTAGGAAGAGAAATAGAGGAGACACAATGCAAGGAAAGACAATCCCTTTCTGTTTTCTTCCACATTTATGATACAACTTCTCCAGTTAAGTGTTCCCACATTCATTTCAACAGAAAAAGGACAAATCATGTTTCCGTCTCTTAAACCTACTTCCCCCAGCTTTGATGAGCTTTATCCTAACTGTGCTTGTATGTTAAGATCCTTCCTTGCTGCAAAAAAAAACCCTAAGAGATGGTCATTCTGCAGGTGGGATATTCTCTTACTGCTGGGATGTTCCAGTATTGCTCAGTGCAAAAGCTCTGCATATAATACTTCTGTGAATATCTGAAAACAAATAAATAGTGCCACTGGGAATCGTCTCAATGGCATATGGAATACACAAGCCAGTAGTCAGAATGAGCAGAATGCAGACAGTTGTCTCACAACAAAATTTTTGTTCTCGACACAATAATAGTGTTCAGAATTTGCTATATCAATATCATTCGGAAAACTGTCTTCTAGAAAAAAAAATGGGGAAAACTATTCATTAATATATTACCATTCTATTATTAAATACCAAACAGAACGCTCCATTTTTTTGAAGGCACCAGAGCTCTGTTGCTCTCCAAACACAAAGAGAAAGCAATACCTATAAAGCCATCAGACTGAAGATGGTGAATGCAGCATATTTGTGCGGTGCTTGGAGACAAACGAGATTCTGGTGTAGTGGTGACTCATTTAATTGCACAGCTATCACAAGATAATGTGATGGTATTAACATCAGTCACTACGTGCTACAATTATTCCTCTCGCAGTGTTGTATGTTAGCATTTATGATAGTGCTCACTGCTTTCAGCTCATAAAACAAATCCTGGAAGTATTCTCACAGAGTTCACTTTGTAAGGATTCTGAACAAGCCACCACGTTTTGCTTGTGCATGGTGCTGAGCTGAAGACTGCTCTCAGCGGCAGCAGTGGGCAGCTCAGTGCCCAGAGCCCTCAGCGAAGGCAGTGCCAGGCCAGCTAGGGGCAAGGCTCAGATCAGGCATTCCCAAGTGATAGCACACACCAGAGGTGGTGCCCGAGTGCTGCCAGAACAGCAAAATGTAAAAGGAGGTGTGCTCAATTCCAAAGCTGCTATACAAATTTTGAAAGCTGGGCTGTCTTACAGAAATGGGGAACATCTGACTACTGAACGCTGCTGGTGTTCTGGGATTCTACACTTGTCAGCTTTTTGGAGCAAGTGAGGCACAGTTACATCTTCAGCACAGAGCAAAGCGTGGGGAATGCTGGTGATGCATCAGCTGCACCTTCTGTGTACCCTGCAATCTCTTTCAAGGGAAGTAACAGAACTGGGGCACGGAGAAGAGCAGTAGGAGAGCTAGGGAAACCATGACAAGCAGAGCAACAGCAAGTAACAGTAGGTGGCAACAAAACATCTTTCCCATTTTCTTGGTTTTAACAGCAATCGTTGTCTTGATTTCTCAATTTCCTGATTTTCCAAGATTTCAAACACGGAGCTAACGGGGATGGAATCTCATCCCCAGGTGCAGATCCCTCTCAGCGCCTGACTCCATGCAGTGGCTGTGCCCTGTGGTGCAGCCCTTGGGGAAGTGAGATGGATACAGCAGTCTCACTGGGGTTGTGTCCCTGAGTTTTTAATACCAATTTTTATTCCCTTCCCATCTGAAGTCAAGCACTCTCTCGAGCCTCCTGACAGTACCTTTTACTCATCAGCTGTGGACTTCAGCCATATTTGATGGAGATAGAGAGGTCAAGAAGATGCTGTATTCCTGCAGGTATCAAGAAAATAGGCGGCCATGCAAAGGAGTATCCCATCAGAGCCCTTTTGAGAAGACACATGGAGCACAGGTGTCTTCATTTTTAGACAACAGAGAAACTACATGGAAGATTCAACTCATGAAACCTTCACCTTGTCATGGACACTGCAGAATCCAGGCAGGAGACACAGCCAGAAGCCCTGAGCGTCTCTCTGCCCGTGCACTTAGTTGTGCAAAGAAGAGGCTTCCAGCCCAGCTGGCTACACCATTTTGACTACTCGCTCCTTACTACCCCACTAACTGAGCAACACCAGGTAGAGGATCCTTGGCTAATATTTGTTGTCTCTGACCCTAACTTTGCCAAGGGTCCCTCAAAACAGACACAATGAAGGAAGCCAGGCAAACAATTTCTAAGCCAAGTAGGTAGACAAAGGATCTTAGAAAATGATTTATTAGAAAAGCACGGAGATTATGGCTGGGTTGCCTTATTTTGGCAATGTGTGCTTTGAATAACATTTTTAAAACTCTCTTCATTTACTCCTGAATTACAGCAGGCCCTAACCCAGGTCTTCACCTTTCCAAAATGCCATCTGAATGGTGATATTACAAATTTAAACAAGCAGTCATATGTAAATCAGAGTTAATAGAGCATCCCCTCTGGTAGTTGGGCATGCATTATTCAGCTCCGGGTATCTTCTTTCCCCTGCGGGCTGCAGCCATGATTAAAATGTTACTTTAAAATGAATGTCTCCACAGAGACAACGATGGATTTAATACATAATGGATTCTCTCCCACCAAGCTATTAAGCAGGAAAGTTACCTCAGCATGAAGACTTCATTACATCTCACCAAAGACTTACATACTCCATTGCCATCTCTGAGATTCCACTAGGCCAAAATGGATTAAAGCATAGGATCTCTTTAAAGATTTTTTTTTTTTTTTAAATCCAAAGACATAACAAGGTGACCTCCTTTTTGTCAAGGTTTCCTGAGGATGTGGCTGTCAATGCACATATAAACCAATTAAAAAAAAAAAAAAATTACAGTCTATTAGTTTTAGGAAAATGGTCTGGTATGGTGTAAAGCCTGCAAGGCCATTACATACAGCACAGTTCAACATGAAGTTCTCAACCACATATTTTATGAAAGAGGTCATTGTGGTTCACTGGGCATAGAGTCAGGCTCCCTTTTAGAGCACCAGATGATTCAAAGGCTTTGGGGTCAGCACAGCGCAGTATTTGGAAGAGGAATTTGGACCACATGGTTGCAGACCACAGCTTTTATTTTGGTACCTTCCGCACAAGTAATAAACTGCGTTCCAGCAGCGCTGCCCAGGGACACTGCCTGGAGAGGTGCTTCAAACAGACTGTGGTACAGTTAACTGTGATCCAAGCAGTGGGAGATCGAGGTTAAACAGAAATAAATCTCCATACACATATTGCCATGCAGGTCTAGGCATAGCTGTTTTCGTAATCTCACCAAAGGAAAAGGAAGTCCATGGCCATGCTCCTTTCTTCTTTCCTACAGCATAGCTGCCCTTACACACAGCCAGAAATAACAGACTTCAGTGAGCAGAGCAGCCTTAGGAGCTGCCTATCCTAAGCTCATCACCTCTTTCCTCTCTGAAGGAACTCGTGCCTGCGCTGCCATTGGAGCCTGCGCTTGACAGACACTGATTTTTCCTCAGTGCATGTAGGAGTCAAGGCCCTTCTCTCCAGAAAGTATCACTTCAAACAGTCCTAGAATAGAGCAAGAAAATGCAAGTATGACTCTGTTGAAGTTTAATTCCTTGAATTCCAGGTGTCTACTTAACTTTTCCAGTAGCCCTTGCTGCAGTTCAATTACAGCAAATTCACAGTGTCTGCACATTTGACAGTAAATCATAACACAGCTGATTTCTAAGCACACATTTTTATGTGCGATGGTCACACAGAAATTCTCTAGGACTGCTCTTTAAACACTCCAATCTCTGTCAGAATTGCTGATGTCTGTGGAGATTGTATATAAGGCATAAAAAATATAAAAAGCTGAAGCAGTATTTTAAAAAAATACTTAAATCTGAAAAAAATCTGAATTTTTGTGGGAGAAGTTCTTATTTTGGGCTTATAGCACAGAGGATCAAATGACTTTATCGCATTTTTGCTGAGCATGAAAGCTATGCAAGAGAAACAGTTAGCCTCAAAAAAGTAAAGTTGGATAAACAAGGTTTTAGGAGATTTTGCAACAGTAAATTACCTAGGCAAATACAGATTGTAGAATACAGCTGTGTTTGTTTTTATTTTCATTCTACATTAAATATGAGACTTTTCCTTCTTATATTTGAAGTTAAAAGGCTGTGAGTGGAGCCAAGCTGATACCTGAGACTATTTTCCTCAGTTACTGAATACATTTTATCTGGGTTTACTTTCCTTTGGCTCCTGTCAGACCTTTAGCAAACAGATGTACTGGCAAATCACAGGGGAACATTTTGACCTCAGAATAAGGTAGAATTTGCACTGCTGCCTGGGTTCAAAAAGTTTCACTTAAAAGAGACAATACAAAACCACATGAATGATGCAGCTAATCAAAATAAGCAAAGCTGACTCCAACCATATAACTTCATCTGCAGGTGAGGAAATGATGAGACCAACAACACACGGTTCTGGTCTGCAGCCATTGACTCGCATACAGTAAATAGGTACAGAGAGGGAGACGAGCAAAGCTCACCACTGGGCAGCTGTAGAAATAGATCTGCAGTGAAAACGCATTAGTCAAAGTTACACTCCTGGTAAAACAGAGATCAGTAATTTACCCAGATTTACGTTGCAAGCAGTACTGCAGAGGCCCATGAGCAGCCCAGAAGTAGTCCCAACAACAAAATTGTTGAGAGATCTGGATTAGTGTAGCCGCTGCGCAGGGAGTAAACCACATGGCGCAGCTGAAAGACAAGCAACGCGTGAGATGGAACTAGCAGTCTGTGGGACACCATGGGGCAGCTGTGGGGAAGTAAGGCTGGGTCTCTGTGGCTGAGGCAGATTGTGAGATCTAGCAGGGAAAATTTGATTAACTACAAAGGTAGGTGCGATCTAGGGATGAATCAGGGCTTACAGAGCTCTCTGAGTGACTACAGAGGTTTCAGTGCTAATGCACTCTTCATTTTGTTCTGCTGTGAAACAAGAAAGTCTATAGAAATAAATGCGTATTGTCATTACAGAAGTTTTTGACTCAAACACTCTCTGCTATGGCTGGAGAGAAAACAGATCAATAACTGTAAGTACTAATTTCCTGAGCTTGAACAACATTGTCCTTTCAGGGCAGTAAAGAACGTAACCAGTAACAGTTTGCGCTAGTTTGATGCCTTGTATAAACCGTAAGTTCTGTTACCACCTACAAAAAAGGAACTCTGCATGTTGGAGGTAATGTGATTATCCAGCAATGCCCTAATTATCATCACATTTTGTTTTACTGTAACTGTTGCTAAAGAAAGAAGAAATCCAGTAATCTTTATCTGAAAGGATATTAAATACAGAGTCTTCCATTTGTCAAAATTACTAATACCAACAGCTGCCCAGCTGGGTTTCCTCTGCTCCCAGAGGAAGACTAAAATTAGGATGAATTAGATCTCTTCCATACCATTGTACCATTTCAGCCTGCAGGAGAACATGGGAGGAAAACTGTTAATGCTGAGGCCAATTTATTGTTTATGCCATATATTTGCATGTTTAATTAATGCAAATTACCAGCAGCTACAGAAGTTTATAGACAGTCACAACACTCCAGTTTTTGTAGCTAAAACCTCCAGGAGAAAAACACGGCCAGTTTATATCCTCCCTATCTCAGCAATAGCAATTTCCAGGTTTTATTAATTTATTCTAATTTTGGAATTAGGAATCAGGCAATAATTATTTAAATAGGGAAAGAGAGATTATAATGAGACTTGGGCAGATGGGAAGCAGTCCTTGTTCCCACTGAGCAAAACATGGGTATGTCTGTTTTCTGGGCATGTCCCGGAAAACAATATTGCACTGTGCAAAGAAGCTGTTTCAGTGGTATTGGCTAAAAAACAACTCATTTTCTAAAAACAAAATGATGTGAAAGAATTTCATAGCACAAAAACTCCCAGACAAAGACCCCATAATGGAAGTTGTGACAGGGCTTCGCAAAACAAGCCCAGTGTGTGCAGGGCTAGAACGAAGCCTGCCATGATTAGACTTCTGAATAATCAGGCAAACAGCCCGCACTGTAACAAGCACTGCTTATGGGGCTGAAGCAAACACAGACAAGTTTCATTCGCATGCCTCAGTAAGCGCAAAAACACTTGTAACAAGGAGCCTTGCAAACAGAGCAATTAGGGCTGTGGAAACAGCCTCTGCCCTCGGAAGCTCACAAGCTTGGTGGCAAGAGCAGCCCTGATGGCGGCCGCGGCTCCCCGTGCAGCTGCATCAGCAAAACGTGCCCCAGAAGGTCTGAGCAGAATTACATAAAAGTCATGCGAAAGAAAGTCCCACAAAAAGCAGTGCTAAACTTCTGAGAATTTCTGACGCCCTTGGAAAAGGTATAATTTCAGTAAACAGCACTTTGCTGGCGTTGTGACAGACTTGTAATATAAACAATCCCAGCTGCAGCAGCTGAGACACAGGTTTGTGCTTGTAGTAAATGTGGATGCACAGAGCATTACGTGGACCCAGAAGTATGTGTATCATGCTGATCCCCTCACAGATGCATTCACTGTGCGTAAATACAGATCCACAGCAGTGCTTCCCAGACTCTTCTGTGCCATGCCTTTTGTAAGAACAAAATTCTCCTGAGCACAGGGTTTTGTTTTATGGAGGGCCACTTACATGATGCTTACAGCCACCGCCTAACACGGCTGTAGCCACAGAGGTGTTAGCATGGCACAGCTGCTAAAACCCTTCCTGTTACCAGTGGCTGGGTAGGCCGTGCTTTGGGAGAGCTGGACATAGTCCCTCACCCTGGTCCCAGAACAGATCACCAGAACTTCTTGTTGTCCTCTAATGGAGCACGTGTAGGGAAGGAGCTCCAAGCTGTCTGAGCTGACAGTTTCCTACCCACAAATACACCTTGCTCTCAGGTTCAGCTAGAGGAAGCCCCACAATGATTTCTGTCTGCCATGATTCCTGCTGTCATGGCTGACTGCAGGAAAAAGCTCCTTCCCTAGGTCATGGATTTCATGGTCTGCAAACGACCTATGATCCTCTTTCAGTATCACCTTTTCTGGTTCACTTGCTCTCTTATCTTAGGATCTTTTTACAGAAGAAACTACAGTGATGGACTACACTAAATACACTGGCAAGGCTTCGGACAACATTAAACTAATTGTCCTTAAATACATTAAGTGTTAGTTTACACATTGCTCGCATTGTAATAAAGCTGATCCTTCCTCTAGCGCAGTGTCATTTTTTTACCATCAACTGCTGTTTCTGAAGTCTGCCCTGACATCTTCAGATCAGCCTGCAGCTTGTGTCTGACCTCCTTATACTCATGGTTTGGTGTCTTGTGTGAATTTGGCTGTGTCAGAGATCACACGATACAGGAAGACACAAACAGCTGTGCAGAGACGCCTGCTCTTTGTTCTCTGTTTTAACACCACTGAGCCCAAAAGGACTGGGAAATCCTGAATGCACACAGACTGCAGTTAGCTGGAACAATCATCACTATTGTGCTTGCTTCATCTTTGTGACAGAATCAGTGTCATGGGTCTCGTGAAGGTGCTGTGTCGAGCAGCAGGCAATCTGTGGGTCGGAAAAGATTGCTGAGTGTCAGAAGTGGGAGACCCCATGCCTGTGGCCTCGCCATACTTGTTTGCCACTTAGGGGTGCTACTGGAGATCAATAACAACCCATGAAAGGCAACGAAACATTCTGGTTAAGTAAATAAAACTGCTTTACAATTTATCCGCTTTCATTCTGTACTATTTTTCCACATTTCTGTACTCAATTTCTGTGCTAGTCTAGACACGTCTCTCTTGAAAATCACTACGCTTTGTGACTCCTGCTTCTTCTGGGTGCAATTACACAAGAATTTGAAGATAAGTTTACAATCCACCTTTGGGGTCCCTAGGCTGGCTCTCTTTTTCCAGCCCTACTTGTTAGTCCAAGAAAAAATTTAACCCTTACCTGCAAACTCTGTCAGTTCAAGCATTCTAAAAGATTTTACAGTATGTATTTATGTATTTAAACCTTTAACATACAGTTCTTTACCTACAAGACTATTAGCTACTGTCAAGCAAAAAACAGAACATTTAGCTAATGTTTCTGAACTGTTAGCATGTCCTATTAAACTTAAGGCATATAATTTTTTTTTCTTCCATGTTAACAATCACTCAAAAATATTAAACAATCAGTTCATCATAGATTATTGCACATATGCTGTATAAGATCAGTGCTAATTTCCAAAAATGACATTGCCAGAAGATGGCACCTGCTATACGTATTTGATGCTGCTGAAACAACAGAAATGTGCAGGCTGCTATAGAACAGAGAAGACACCTGAATGATTCTGCCCACTCTGTATTTCATGGTTTAGAGACTGGATCTATCACTTGATGACGCTCAGTGACATGCATAAAAGCAGAATTTAGACACAATCTTAAATACAGTCACAAGAAACATCAAAGTTTGGTGCACAATAAACGTGTATTAGGGAACTATCATTTCCTCTGGCCCATAGTCATTTGGAATTTCCATGGTCCCACTCACAATTTTATGTCTGCAGTCTTTTCCCCATCATTTGCAATAGTGTGTTTGTTTTCAGCACTAGAATATTCTGCAGGAATATTTTGCCTTCTCAATTTAGATAGCTGTTTTACTCAAAACTGAAACTTTGAATTCTTAAACATCAGAACTCTGCCTCTTCCTCTTTGTTCTCTCTCTGCCCATTCTACGAGACAGAGAAATCTCTCCTCTATATAGCATTTTGAACCCTTTTTCTTTTTTTTTTTTTCTTTTTTTTTTTTTTTTTTAGTTGGCATCCATTTGATTAAGTAGCAATGGTATCTGTGTGAAGAGGTNAGAAGGAAACACGAAAAGATTAAAAATATCAGAAACCTTGACATGATCATTTTTAGTTCACTCAGTCACACAAAAGGAAGAAGTGGGGGACTCTCCAAAATGTATATTTCAGTTGGTACCTAACACCCATGGATCATATTCAATTATTGCTGCATGCAACTGATGGTTGCAGAAATTTGTAAAAACATTTTCATTTTGACATCCATTTTCTAACATTTTGGACATACCTAAAATTTGGGAGTGAAGCTTTTATTACAAAGAAGGATTAATTGTCTGTGTCTGGAAAACTCTGAGTTAGCAGGGGGTAGCAAGGTTCCAGGATGTCAGCATCTGTGAAATCTGAAGTGCAGCTACAGGAGTTAACAACGTCCCTCTTTGCTTGTCTGTGTCCTGCGTACTGGTAAGAGCTTTCAGTAAAAGAGAGGGCCACGGGCAGGTCACAAGGCTTTGGAAAATATGGTTCCTGCTAAGTGCTATTAGGGGGAAGAAGAGCTGTAAATAATTCTTTTGGGGATACCTTGAGATCTGTGAGGTTTTTCTTGCAGAGTTGCTCACTTTCTGGGGAAGCAGACATCCACTACTACTATTTTCCAACCTTTTTTTTTTTTTTTTTTCCTAAATCCAATATTTCCTACATTGTTGCGTTCAGAGTGAAAATACCAAATAGTGGTGGGGAGGAAGGAAGACTTTTAGGGATCTGTTTGACAGCACGATTTAAATGACCTGCCAACACACACTATGCCTGGAAGGACTTGTGTTACACAGAAGGCTCCAGAACACAGCCAAGTGAAACCCTCTTTGCCAGCTGCAAGTTCTTGAAAATAAGAGGAAGTTACAAGAAATGCCTCTTCACTGTCTGCTGCTGTTGTCACCCAGAATCAGTAACTCAGTGTCCCCACTTCCAAACTGCTGTTCTTCCATATTCAGACACGACGCTTTGCCTTCTAACCTACTGCTGCCTCCGGGACTCTGGAATCATTGTAAGTGTTCTTGACTCTTAATTTCTGCCTATGCTCTAAAACTTGATGTGCCCTCTTAGATCTGCTGTTTTTTGCACTACTCTTTCAGAAGTTTTCATACAGTCAGAATTAGCACTTTGTATTATTTCATTAAAATAGTAATTCATTCCTTTTAAGTCCCTACTTCTAGATGCTGGCATTTTCTCACTACATTAGGAGAACGACTTCAATGGAAAGGACCTCAGGCTCTTTTTTAATGCAAGGAAAATCTGTGAACTAACAGTCAAAAGAATTTTCATTAAAATCCATCTAGATTAAGAGGCTAAAACATTCAAATTAGTAGACAAGGCAATCTTCTTGCGGAGGAAACAACAAGGCAAACATTCATGCTCTGAGGAGCACACAAACATGGGAAAATATTGGAGTTTTAATTTTGACAATATACTGAAAATAAACTAGCTCAAAATGACAAATGATGAACACACTCCTTGAAATATTGAGCCATTTATAAGCACTCCAGTAGCACTATAGGCTAGGATACCACAGCAGAAGAGTGCAGAACACGAAGCAGTGCAGTTTAACACTCTATTAGGAAGCTCTCACATGTAATTCCTACCTGACGTTGCCCAAGATGACACAGCCAATTAGCAATAAGGCCAAAAAAATAGTTCAGATATTTTGATTTCCTGTCCCCCAAGTTACTTGTTAAGTCACTGTTACTTCTCACACTAATGGCATTTTGCTTTTGCATCATCCATTTACAAGCCTTCAAGCATCTATGGGTAGTACCTGTCTATTATTTCTACATTTCCCCTGGGGAAATCAAGGTTTGTCTCAAGCAATGTGACTTCTCGTGAACAGTTTAAGAAGTAACACTGAATCCCAATTGCCAGTCCAGTAACTGGTGCAGATTAAATGACTGTTGATACAGGTAGGAATCATCACAGGTCTGCAATCTTTTATTAGGGCAGCAACAAAAATGTTAGAGTAGATTCCTTTACATTTATTTTTACTGTGTAGGTGTGCATTCAGGTACTCTTTCTTTAGGTGTAAGGCTCAAGCGCCTTAAAGAAAGCAGTTCCTGTCCCCCTGAAATATTTAACTAGTCACTTCATTTCAAGTGCTAATCAGAATACTTATGTGTTGATTATTAAAACTATAACTACACCTTTATTGTCGTCGTAATCATCAGTTTCATTCTATACCAAGCAGACATACAATTTGCATATTCATAAAACTCAGTTTGTGCCCTTTTAAAAGTCAACCAAGTCCAATAAACATAACCAAAACTGGCTTATTAAATGCAAATTAAAGCTGGAGATGCATCAACTGAAAATTCACTCTGGTTTATGTTCTTGGGCTACTGCATCAAGGATTATTTTTCAAAACAAGTCCACAAGAAAGACTTTTAAACAACAACCCCAGCATATCCCAGCATGTGATGGGGAAATGTGATAATCACTGCCTCACTTGTTAGCAATGCTCACTTATAACAAGCCAGGCACTCTTCTCGGAGACACTGGTGTAACCAGCGCCATATTTCAGGAGTTCCTGATAGGGATGCCAAATTTGAAATATAGTAAATCTCTCTCTAGGAGAGATAAGTGGGAACATCTTCTCATGGATTGACATCTAATTAAATACTAATATCTAACAAAGACCAGGAATAAATTGCAGATCCAGAGTGGAAAAAGTCTACATGTGGGAGTTTCCTAAGGACCTGCACTTCTCATAAATTATTTGGAAAACAGTGTAAATCTGGAATGAATAAAATTGCAGGTGATACTATACCACTTCAAAGGGTTAAACCTGGAGTTGAATGTGAAAGTTATAGAAAGATTTTGCAGTTCTGAGTGACCAGAGAACAAAACTGCAGATGAAGCACAGTTTTTGACAATATTAAAACTAGCAGGCATGGAATGAAATGGTCAGGTTACAAACGCAGAACAAGTGACATACTTTTTCACAAATGATTAAAATAAAATTTGGAATGCCATGCTACAGTAAAATAAAGACAGCAAAAATACAAAAGGTATCGAAGGGGGATATGTTAAATTCACGGAGGATAAGCGCTTTGGTGCATATGCTGCTAGGCAAACACTACATTGTGAAACACACTGAATCATCCCGAGATCCAGAGCCACGGCGACTGCCTCCACATCGCTGAAGGTGTTTGAGCCATGGACCACGCCTACCACATAACTGTGCCAAACTCCACAAAATGCGAGGATCAACTTTTGCTTAAAGTGTGAACGAATCAGTAATGCTGCTAGCCATTACCAGCCTAGACTGTAACAAGGCGATGAACAACCATGTGTCTTCTACTCTACAAAATGCTGACATTCCTCTCCTACCTTGAAGATCGAGTGAAGGTGGACACTCAGGAACATAACACTGCAATCTAGAGGCTGCAGCAACACACCGTATTTAACATCTCGCCGTTAAAGACCAGGCTTCGCAGGAGCTGTGGCAGATTAACTCACATCAGGCTCCTAGATCCTAAGAGCCTAAAAAACAACATTCTGGCTGCTTACTTTTCACAGCCACATAAAATACACATTGGCTTTCATTATTCACTAGCACTGGGGCAAGATTTTATGCTAAGAGGTTTCCTACTTTCTGAAACAGCCTCTGTCTGGTTTGAATCACAGGGGCCCCTTTCTTTCTCCCAGTTCATGTTTCTGGGGCCTCTGTTACTGTTTTTATTCTCAGATGTACTGCAGGAGGGTAGGTTGTGGCATAGAGTTTGTTGTGGAGGGTATTAGATGGAGGATTCTCCAGCAGGGGTGAGCCCAGCCCCTGAGAAGGGCTTCTTGCCTGTCCTGGGAGGGTGAGCTGGAGCCTCAGCCTGTCACATGGCTGCTCCTATGCCACACTGCCCTCTGAGCCTTCACACTGGCCTGTGGGGCAGCTTTTAATGTGAGAACTTTGCACAAGCTTGTGATGTGACACACTAAGAAAGCTATAATTTTCATATTATATCTCCTTGCCAATTGTAAATCAGTCATTTTAAGGATGCTTTCCATTCTTGCTTCCCTTCAGGCATCTCTTATTTCTCTCTGGAAAAAGAAAAGATGTAGTTTATAGCTAACTGCAGGACTGAAATGACATATATAATAGCAACAGCAGGCAACAAATGTGTCCCTAAAGTGGCAATATGGTGCCTTTTGTTTTGTTTTAAGACTTTGGAGTGATAGGCAATTTGTCTTTCTGAGCCTCTATTTGAATAGTTATAGGGAATTTAGGAGACGATGTTACGCATGTTCAGTAATGAGGACTGCATAGCCTGACCGAGGCCCTTTAAAAATTGAATGATAGCACAAAACAATCACGAGAAAGTACTGATTATTATGCACAACGTTATTAGCATTAGAGGTTAATAATAGTTTTTACTTTAATTTTCTTCCAGCAATCTTATCCTTCCAGTTAAGAGAAAACACATTCTGATCACGAGATAGCCTACATGAATCTGAACTCTGCCATGCTGTGTGGGAACAAACCTGGGTGGAACTCTATTGCTATTACAAAAAGAAGATGGTTTATCATTTCTATATATAATGGCTTATGTCTATAATAAAAATTTAACTCCTCTCTGCAGCTCTTTAAATAACTGGTGTTGCTCTCTACCCACACGAGTAACCCAGCTCACTTCCTCATGTCTCTGAAGTGATGCCAAGGATGCAGTAGGTGCCTGTCCGTGTCCCAGTGCCCATACAGAAGGTACACCTCTGGCAAACCCCACTCTGGGGGCAGGCATGCAGCAAGTAGGAGATGGGACAGCCACAGTGTGTTAGGTGCTCCCCAGATCTCTCTTCCTTTCCCCTGTACTGAATTCCGAGAGCACCTCGCAGGGACAGGTGTGTGGAAAGGGATAGGGGACGAGACAGCTGAGCACCTGCAGCACTCACTGACTTCAGCTGCGGTTGCACAAGCTCACATTTCTCACACCATGGTGCCAGGAAAACTGATGCCACCGTGCAGATCTCAGGGGCAGCTGATCTGAGGAAGGATGTCTGTCTGAATGCTTTGTTGGGAATTTAAGAGGGGCACACCAGATTCCAGCTGGAGATCCCCTGGCAAGGGGATGGGGTAAGGGGTGCACTGAGCAGCACCATTCGCTGCAAGCCACTCGTCTGTGACTTTGTGTCTTTAGGCGGTGACTCACTTGGCAGCCCCTCTGCTGCTTACTCCACTTCTCTCAGTGACTCCAGTTTCACTTTGCTGTCTGCCTCACTCCCTTTCAGTCTTTTTTTTTCCCAAATTTCTAAATGTCTCCTTACACCTTCTCCCTTTGCTCATTGACAGAAAAACCAGGGGTGATCATGCTGGTTTTCATCTGATACTTTTCAAAATGCACCAAAACTTCAGCAGTGTCATGGGTGACATTTTATCAGAATTATTTAGTAAGTTGATTTGTTTTTTATTTGTAAATGTTTTCTTATGGGGACAACTCTCATTAACCAAGAGGCAAAAATTAAAATTAAAACAATAAAATGCAAAAACCTCATTAAAATTAATCCCTGAATAAAATATTTTGGGATATAAGATCATTTCAACATCTATCATTATTCCAGGCTCCACATGTTTTCAATACTAAATTTCATTAAGATGCAGTTGAAGTTTAGAATACATATCAGCATCTTAGAAGATGATTTAGCTAGATTACATTATCCCTGAGCTGAATGTCCCAACGGAAAGAAATTAAGGTGAAAGGTTACAGCCTGTGTATTTTAAGGGTGAAAATGCCTAAAGTGTGTATTTAAACAGCCTTATTTCTGTCCTCCTTTGCTGGTACAAGATTTTTCAGTCTGCTTTCAAAATTCTTCTGCGTATGGTCCTAAATTGAACTAAACTGATTTTTAAAGGCAGATTACATTCTACTTCTTTATGATTATTATGTCAGTATTGAAAGCTGGGTTTATCTCCTGAATTTTCCTGTTACCACATTCTAGAGGGGGCAGCCTAAAACCCACCACAGCCTGGTGTCTTTCACCGGTCTCAGTTCTTCTAAGATTCATGGGGTGGAGGTTCTCGCTGCCACAAGGCTGCAGGCAACAAGGCAGCAGGAAACCAAGTATCTCGAGCAGAGGGCAAAGAGGGGGATCTCCTCTGGTGGTTTCCATGGCAATCAGACAACCGGAGCAGCCTGCGCACCAGGCTGGTGGGGGAGCATCTCCCGGTGAGTCTGTGTTTTGCACCTTCGCTTGGCCCTCCTTCAGCAGGGTACCGCTTCCTTAGGCTGTGGCTGCAGAAATGTCTACCCTGCGTCCTAAGTTTCTTGCATAAATCATTTTATTGCCTCCTGTATTTCATGGTGACATCTAGAATCCCCTGTTAGGATCTGCACAGATCTAGACATACATCATTGCCCAAATTCTCACACCCATCTCCAGCCCACATGACCACACACCACGTAGCACAGCACAATTCAAAACTGTAACAAATAGCCTTAGAAAAAAAGAGTTAGAACTACTGTGGGTCTTACAGCTCCATTCAAATTACACAAGCTGTGTTTCACGATGTGCAAGTACTCTGTATTTTCTTCTGGAATTAAGTTCAAGCATTTCTACCACCTGCATGCAATACAAATCCTGTTGTCAGCACTCTCGTAAGTTTTGGCTATGATTATGAGCAAGATTTTTTACTCAAAATGATTTCAGTATATTCTATGATTATCACTTCTTTTACATGAGCTTCCTCACAGGCTCAAGAAGATGATAATAATATTCTGGCATAAATGTATTGCTAATATATTAATGCTTTGCTGTAATTTCACTACAGAATGTAAACTGTACTTACAGACCTTTGCAACACAAATAAATGAAAAAAAATAATGGTAGTGTTGGAATTCTTGGAACTGGTTTCTATGGAAAATATACTAGTGGGTCACTTACTTTGTAGACTATGTACTGCCCCTTGCATAAGAAATCACCGAAATATTAATGCAAAACCACTGCTGCATCTCTGTGTATTATCACATTATGGAGCTTTCAACAGATGATCTTTCCCATGTTCTTAGACAACCTTGACCTTCAGTTCTTAGTGAGGTGAATAATACTACATCACATCTAAAGAGAACAGTGTAATCATCTTTTCTATTTGCAGCACTAAGACAGTCAACAGTATTTGATACAATCAGCATGTGTCTTGATACTGAAGGCACATGGTGACAAGTCTAACTGAATGTAGTTATTTGGCTGTCATGAAATGCACCTTATGGTGATAAACTTCAGCCATAAAATTGGAAGACTATCACATAAACATGTTTCATGAAGAAATACACTAGCAGAATTCACTGCTAGTTTATAGTTGGAAAACTGTTCTATTTATTATGCTGCAATTTTTACAGTACGTCAGGTTCGAAAACTCATTACATTTTACAATGAAGTAATTACTGGCTGTTGATTCTTCTCCTTCAACCAATGAGTCTATCTAATTAGTGTGCAATAAATTGAAATACTTCAATTAGGGACGTATGAAAGTACACTAGGATTGGAAGCAGCTTCAGTATGCTTAGAGCAGGGAGAATTCCACAGCTGGTCCCCCACAACGCTAGAGAAGGTACCTCATAGGGCAGTGCTCATAGGGAAGCTTCCTCTGCTTTGCACCCTCTCCTCTATAAACATGTCCTAGCACAGACACTACAACAAAAGGCAGCTCATTTCACACTTGTGTGAATGTGAATGTTTTAAATCTTAAACTTGATACAGAAACAGCATTTTCTTTTCATTACTTATCAGACTTTTTATCTTTTAGATACATTTCTTCTGCCTGTAATCATAAAGGATATGGTGTTCATAACATTTAAGCTATAAAACTACTCAAAACAATAGCTTCAATAAACTCAGAGACATTGTCTTATATTTGGCATAAGTCAGCCTCACTGCCATGCAATGTTTCTAGCCTGGTATTTTATTGGTTATGAGAGATGTTCTGAGGCACATGGAGCAGGAAGGTTTCTCAGTCCTATCGAAAGTCAGCCAGAATTAGAGGCTTCCCTCCATCTGCACTTTTGAAGATCCCCATTGCGTGTTTGATCAGCTGTCTGTGAGTGAGACTGAAATATGGGGTTACACTTCTACTGGATCAACCACCCTGCCATTGGCAATAATGCGATGTGGGTATGACTTTGACTGTAAAACCTTCCCACAAAGAAATGTGGCTATCTACAGGGGCTGTGCTCGTCTCATCGTTTTGGGCTGCCCAGGTGAACAGTGGAGCAGAAATGGTCTTCAAGCAATATTCTTAATGCAATGGGTTACTTGGAACATATTTGCCCTGCTCCACCTCGAAATCTGTAGACTGGACAGCATTACAGCAGAGGTGCTCTGGAATGGCAGCACAAAAAAAAGACCGATGCAAGCTTTGCTTTAACAATTCAAGTGGCAAAGCAGCTCCCTTCGGGCCATTGCAACTCAGCATAAATGCAAACTAAATAAATCTCAGCTGCCATTCACTGCTAAAAGAGGAAGAAATAATTAAATATCCGCCCGCCCCCCCCCA
>VXAV01000419.1:40468-50556 GCA_013399715.1 Alectura lathami
ATAGGAAATAAACTGTGACATAATCTAGGGAATTAGCTGAAATCTAACAGCTGAGAGAAGTACGGAGCTGCAGCTCATTTTAGCTTATAGGAGAGTCAAAACAATCCTTAATACCACATCTTCACTAAGCTTTAGGTTTCAGTGCCAATAAACTGTGAAAATGAGTGCAATGAAGTTCATTTTAAAAATAAACAGCATGCAAAATATGCATAGTGGTGTACCATAAATATAACATCTACTGTGAGTTTTACACTTTGGAACTGTGCATTTCACAAACGTTTTCCATTCTTGCTTGCAACTGATACCCAAGTATGTTTTCTGAATGTATTTTGGTCTCGCAGAAGCATAGTGCCATGTCCTATTATGTTCCACATGCAAGCAGTTAGAAGATTATATGCCAGCCACCGGCATTGTACAAGTCAAAAGTGATTTACCATGGATACATGTGCCTCTTGATGAATATTTCTAAGATTATACAGCTGTTGTTTATCAAGTATCATTTATAAAGCATTATATGACAGTAAGCTATAAAGAATGCATGTGCAAGCTTGTAAAATGAAACATAATGCTTGGTAATTTAAAATATATATTCATTGTAGATTTAATTGTTGAATAGTTATGTTGATTTATACCACACAAATGGGGACTTTATGATTCACAATGACTTAGCAGACAGTGAACTTCATTGCATCACTAAAATTGGTTTATGGGATTGAGTTGCAAAATATGTTGTGTGTTCTTAGGGATCAGTCCTGCATTCTCTGCACTTGAAACTTTGCACTACTCTTGACTATGCTTGTTCAACAGAAACACCGCTGGATTCAATCCCACCAGCTTAAGTCTGGAAGTTTAGATGACTGGTGACAGACCTGTGTTAAATCAGATAGGAACACCAGTCCTGTTTGTAGCAGGTCAGTAATGAGACTTTCTTCAGACAATTATTTTGTAGATAAAAGTACAGACAATTGATAACCAAACTTTTTTAGGAACTTCCACTTTTACTTAAGAGAAATAATCATTTATAAGCAAAAAGTTAAATAACTGGAGAGGATTAATGAAATAAAAAAAAAATAGTTTTGTAATTGTAATATATTTGTGCCTTGTCTCTACTCTGTACTGTGAGCCGGACTCCTCAGAGAGACAGTAACTCCCTGAACTGCCATACTACGTCAAGGCAAGACACTGCTGATATCAAGCTGGTGTGCCACGAGAGAAACAGCCAAATCTGGCTGAAAGATCAGAGTTACTCAAGCTTAATGTTCATAAAGCCCTTGAGACAGTATGGCAGTTTTTCCAATCAATTTTTCCCAGTCCATTTTTTTGTTTTGTTTTGTTTTTGCTTGTTTTTAATAACATGTCTACATTTCTGAAGGAGCTCTGGTGAAGGTCTACTTCCTGACTACGTGTGACATCACTGCTGGCAGTCCTAGCTGGGAAGCCTATGGTTATGTGGGAATGGCAAATGTCTTCCCTAGCTATTCTGTAAAAAACCTCATTTGGTAGCCTGTTTGTTTCAAAGCACAGAGGACTTCAATATCAAAGTCTGTATTCCTTCTAAATGATAAACTCAATAAATGAAAAGCAAATGTTGTTTCCTTAAAAAATTAAAAAAGTGGGTCTGACAAGTGTAGTGAGCCAGGAATAATCCAATAATGTTAGGTCCCAGGTGAATGTGTAAATGGATGCAGTTCATCAGGTGCCTGTCTACTTTTTTTCTCAGAAGCAAGCAGTAAAAGAAAACCTGTTAGTTTTCTGAATGAGTGAGCAGTCTTGTAAAATGTGTGTAACTTCTTGCCTATACAGAATAGAAAGTACACACCACATTCATGCAGATGCTTTTGTCATATGTTTGCACACCTGTGATTTTACAAAGAAAACAAAGCTGTACTGTTCCAAATACTCAATGCACAGTTTTTACTTACTGAATGCTCATAATACAGCCTGAATCTAAAATACCAACACAAAAAGAGTGAAATTCTTGCAGAATACATGGGTAAGATTATTTGATTTGTCAGTTTACATGCTTTGTCAGTTTGTGACCTATCTGTTTTGACTGTTTCTTTAACACATGGAGGACGCTTAGTATAGAATCTGTGTAGTTGTGGCTCTTTCTTCTGCCTGTTTGTTTTGGAAGACTGGATGTGTATTTGTGCTCAGACATGTGAAAAACACAAATATCCTGCATTAACCCACAAACCAAATACCGAATGCAACAGGAATTTCGTATAAACGTGTTAGATGAGGAATACTTGGCTCACATGTCACAGGAACATGTTGAATAGAAAAATCAGAAGTCCAGGAATTCAATTATTATGATAGTTCAATTAGCCTCTACTGAACAGATGTAGAAATTATACCTAATTATACATGTAGCTGACTTCAGACATGGACCTCTGCCCACCGAGGACTAATCTAAGATCACCAAATTCATTTCGCTCCAGACCTTTGCTCTCAGAAATCAGTACTACAGTAAGTGATTTCACCATTAAGTATCCCTCTAGCACCATAATCTTTCTCAAAGTCTGTTCAGTGCTCCATTTTATAGTAAGAAACTTAATGTAAAATTCCCAAGTGTTATCACAGAAATTCTAAAGGAAAGGTCACTGATAAAAAGGTTTTTTTAACATGAGCTTTGCTGAGTGTTGCTGTAAGCCTACCTCATTTTGGCTCCACAGACTTACAGCATAATGCATGAATTTGTACCTTCAAATTTAATATACCCTTATCTGGTTCATGAGAAAACGTTTTAAATTTATTCCTTAGCATGAAGGCCAAGTGCAAGGCTGTATTCTGAGAACGCAGGCGGTATATACAGTATGAGATTCCCCTCCACAAATGGTGATTCTCTCAGCATAAAGAATATTTCTTTAGAGTTCAGCAAGCTTCCTGTTTATAACAGCCTTTTCTTAATACAGCCAAAACAAAGCTTTGTCATCAGTTATGCAACTACAAACACAAATTCTGCACTAATATATTCTAGGAGAACATAGCCTGCACTGGTGCAATGTAATCCTTACTGCGCTCGTATTAAGACTTCAGAAGAAAAAAAAATGAGCACAGAGTTTAAAGTAGTGGCTCTTTCTCACACAAACATTTACATTTACCACTGTCATATTAGCTGTGCACCTACGGCACCTGCTTTTCTCATGCTGGCATCTTTGCACAAGGACGGAAAATGATATTTTCTATTCCTCCATGACATTTGTTCCTCTTTCTGTCTGCTGTTGAGATTGTCTGCTCTGATCTTCTTGCTCTCTCCTTAGCTATTTTTATGAATACCCTCATTTTCTTACAGCAGCTGTTTTCCAGAGGGAGTCTGTGGGCTGATATCCAGGGAGAATATCCCAAAATATTCCGCACTGCCTTCTAAGAAAGAGATGAACTTGTTTTAAGTTCTTGAACCCCTGTTGATGGGGAAAACTTTCTGTCACATACCTAGGCTCTTTGTCAGGTGCTCACTCACAACAGCATCTAACTTTTCTTCCTGAAATTTTGGTAAATGGCACTGACTGTAGCAAATCCTCACGGAAATTACACTAGGGATGGAAATCCTCAATTTCTTTTCTGGATCTGTGCATCTTGGATTTCCCATAGTTTTAACATCTAGTTGCTCTTGCCCATAGTTTTCTGCCTCTGAAATTACTTTCTTCCTTTGGTTTATTTTGGCAAAAGTGATCTTAGACAAGCAAACGAACAACCAAGATGGAGTGGAGGAAAGGGGGAGTCAGCTGTTCTTTTGTACTAATGCTGTATGCATGCAGGGTCTCATAAGTCACCATACAGTGCCTCCTTCTTCAGTGTTGTCAGTATTTTAATGATATAGGGATCTAGTCTCATCTAGTATCATCGGCAAATTAAGCTACCGCTAATGTGACTAAGCATCTACCTTGTGCTAGAGGACGGACAGTTTAGGTACACTGCCTAAATTTACACCACTGGTGTAGAGTTATGAGTAAATTCATAACCTTCAACAGTTAATATAAAAGTGAAAAGTCTTTCAGTCTTTCCTGCTGTGTGGTCATCATTTTAATGAGACAGTGTTGACTGGACCATTTTATGTTTCATTTGTGATTGCACTGAACACCTTACTCATGTTTACCGAAGGATAATAACCTAGTGGAAAGCCAAGCAATTCCAGTTTTTGAACACTGGGAAAGTATTTAATGCAATTATAGCTTCTTTTAAAACAACAAACAGCTTGGAAATATGGGAAAACTGCAGAGTGGGTAACTGCTTGAATACTGCTGCTGTGATTGTTTTTCCCATAATGTCTCTCTTTTAAATAACGAAACTTCGTTACTGGCATGATAATCTAGTAACACATTAAACTTCAAGCCTGTTAACAGGGAGAATATTGTCTCATATTATACATAAACTACAGTTTATGCATCACATTTTGTAATTTACAATTATTGTCTTCTATTGTCTACAAGCAATTACATTTACAGTAAGCAGGTTGTAACAACTGTACTAAGATAGCCTTGCTTCCTATAACTTCGTGTCCTACATCTTCTCCAAAAATCACCCCCTCTGGCTAGGTTTGCTCTTACACAA
The DNA here is from genome assembly GCA_013399715.1 of Alectura lathami. Taxonomy (NCBI): domain Eukaryota; kingdom Metazoa; phylum Chordata; class Aves; order Galliformes; family Megapodiidae; genus Alectura; species Alectura lathami. Next base: position 45,023 of record VXAV01000419.1, read on the forward strand.
ACCCTTCTGTCATTGTCCCTGTTGTGCCTGTCCCTGAACTTACTGCCTTCAACCATAACATCCTCTTATTCTTTCCATATCATTAGCTCATTCCCTGCAAAACCTCCCTGATGGATCCACCTGAGCATCCTCTGCCCCCCATCTACCCGTTGTTTATGCTGCCAGGTGAAGAAGAGCTTGCAGAGGGCTGGCTGGCATTTGCTGGCTGCTTGGCCAGGCAGCAGGCACATGTGCCACTGAACAGCAGCTCTCACGTGGGCTGGCTTCCCAAAACCCAGCAGCAGCCTCTAGGCATGGAGCTCATAAAACTTGTAACAACATCTAATTTGGGAGGTCTGAGGAATTTCATTGAAGTTGGCCAACAGATTCAAAAATGAACACGGAAGGATGGCTGGTAAAAGAAAGCATAGCCATGTCAGGTTTGTATGTGGAGAAAACAGAGCTAAAACTGACTTTCACAGCTGTGAATTAAGATGTGAAGCTTGTAAAGGAGGAGGAGTTCTTTTTTCGTTGTTGTTAAAGATGCAATGAAAACTTAACTATCCAGTGTGGTCAAGATCTGCTCTCCAAAAGATTCATGACTGTTATACTGCCTGCCTTCCTGCCTAGAAATTTAGGATATAAGCTTCTGAAATCTCTTTTTTTTTTTTTTTTTTTTTTTTTTTTTTTNCTCAGCACATTACCTATAAGAAATTCTAAAAGATATTTTCTCTGGTGTGGAATAAATCCAAATGGAGAAGACAATACTACTAAATGAAAAAGACAGCAGTTTCCATTAATTTGTGGATATAAAAATACAAGACAGTAGAGTTGCCTTGAGCTCTTACGGTCCTGAAGGTTTGGTAGGCTGAGCGCGCAGAGCATTTTGTGGCTGTTAAAACTAAAACACTGTGGGAAAGCAGATAAATTGCTAGTTGCACAGTGCAGAACTTTCAAACATAAAGGGATAAATATTCAAATAACTTGTCTGTATGCAGTATTGTGTTCGAATCTCATTGCAAATGGGTTCTCTCTCTCTCTCACTCACACACACAAATATGTTTTATGCAGACACATCCATTACTGTTGCAGTTGGACTTTCTGAGGACAAATGCGTATCATGAAGCCATTTTAATATATGGCACTTTTCCTAGCATAGTCTCAGCGGAGGCCCAGGATTGAATAAGCGCGAAAATTGAGGTGCAATTGAGGTGCTTTCTTATTCAGAATGGTGCTCAGTCATCCTTGGTCAGGGCTGAACGAAGCAGGCTCAGAGAAGCGCGCACTGCTGATAGTACTGAAACTGCCTATGGACAAACAAAGGATTTTTGTTTCAGACGTTTGCTGCCCAGCAGTGTCCCAACAAGGGAAAAATGTCATCATGGTGTGTCATCTGCTGCAAGTCTTCAAAATGTTACAGTATTTCCTCAAGTCTTACAGTAACATGGCCATTACTCTATATAATCTATGTCACAACTGTATTGCAGAAGCTCCTGTAAACTTGACACTCTGCGGGTAACTAAGTCGTATTTAAGTGGGATAAAAAATAACCTTCAATAAAACATGAGAGCAATGGAAATTGTCCATGATATATTACACCAAAGAATAATAAATAATAAATTCCTTGAAAATATTCTAAGGCCAAAGACCAGCCAGGTCAGGACCTTCCTGTGCTATGGGCTGTAAAAGCATTTAGCAGATAGCTGATCTTTCCCTAAAGAGTAGGACTGAAGCAGATGAACCAGTCAGTTCAGGGAAAAGGAGAAGGACATAATGCCACTGCAGGATTACTGAGAAATAGTAACACAACTTCCAACACAAACAGTTCTTACCAAAATTACTCTTTACTGTACTTGAAAGCCGAGCATTGCAAGTTCATGCTTGTGCTTGGACCTTGTCAGGGAAACAAGTTTCAGACTCACATTGTGAGCATATTGAAATGAAAGAAGTAAGTAAGTAAATAAATAAATAATTAATCTCATATGTATAAATTATTAAAAAAATATTTTTTCCATGTTTGCAAAAACCGATGACAATTTAAACAAAGCTTCACTCTGATCATAAATGCCAAAGACACTACATTACAACTGGCCATAAAGAGAAGACTGGTCTTAGTCTGCTGTCCATTCATTTTTTTTCCACTTTAATTTAAATGGTGCCTTGATGATTGCATTATTTGCAATCAGTTTATTGAGAATTTTTTCTGTGGACAAGGTATTGATTTTTGTCTTTATCAATGACAAGCCACAGCACAAAACAATAATAAGCAATAAAAGAATACAGCTGAATAATGTTCATTTAAAATGGAAATGTGAGTTAAAAAGGGTAATGACAAAAGCTAGCAGGGAAGCAGATGTTCGGGTTAAAATGAGAGCATGACCAATTATGAGAGCTATCCGGAACAGAAGAGGGAGCTTCCTGCACAGCCCCTGCCTGCGGGGAAGGTGGGGAAGTGAGGAAAGGTGGGGAAATGGGGCTGTCCCTCTTAGGTGGTGCACCTACCTTCCACTTTGCTTTAGCTCCTCATGATGATTCAAAACAATTGTCACATTATTCCTTACAGAACGCAACAGCAGAGTGCTCTGAAACACATTGTGTCAGACATGAGCAATAGATGAAACTTCGTAATGCCTATCGGGCCTAGCTGTCAGAGGGATATTTTCTTGAGTTAGGAAGGCACATTTTATCCCCATAGCAGCAAGTCTACTTATTCCTGTATTTCCACAAACACCTAACGCACTTGGAAAAGTCTTGCAGTGTAAATAATAACGAGTATCAACTGTAGCTGTGACAACCAAGAATGCAGACTGAAAGTCTGAAGTAAAACATTGACTTTAATTAGAAGACTCCAAGTGACCTCTTTGGGTTGAAGGAAACAGTGGGAACCTGATTTTGCAGACCTCCTCCGAGTAACTGTTACCCCTATACATCACTCTTTCATTTTTTAATAAGCTGTTCCACGTGACTAAGAAAGTAGTCAAAGGTTAACATAATAAATAGTTGTGTTTTATCCACTACAGATAAACAATTATGCCTAAGGTCTCAATTACAGAAGCCCTGGTGGTCTTCTTTGTTTGGTTACTTGCTTGGGAGATAATTATTTCCAAATAAGCATAAAAGAATGAAATACTCAAGATACTGTGTGATCCTCTAAAAAGATGCTCAGAATGCATTTAATTGCTCGATGTACATTTGACTCCAAGTTAGAGACATTAAAAGCCTGAATCAGCTGTTGTGCAATAGGTGTTGAGTGCCAGATGAGAAGCCCTGGGGTTATCTTACCAAATCACCAAAACACCTCTCTGAGGACTAGAAACCTATGCGTTCAGACCGTGAATCATCTCTTCATTCAGCAGTGTCTGCAGAAGTGCTTACAAACCTGGAGCAGATCCTCTGATGAAATGATAATTTGCAGCAGCAGTAGAGCAATGGCATGTCTATCAGTCAAGCATCTGCCTAATCTTTTCTCCAATGAATGCCACCCATGTACAGCTTATCCAAGGATATACTGGAGGGCAGGAGAACACAGGCCACTCTTGATTCTCTGTTACAAAAAGTACTTCTTGATAATCTGTAAGGTCCCAGCGGAAGGCAGGCACCCTATATACATCCATGCAGCAATCAACTTGTACAAGACTGTAATACCTATCTGTCAAAAGAAGTCACGGAAAATATCCTTCTGTATTGTACTCCATGCTGTCCACTTAAGGAGTTATGTTATGAGAATGTAATTCTAAAAGTGATTGCAGAACCAAATATCTGTCCTAGAGGCTAGATTCAGGAAGCAGAGCCAGGGAGAAGTATGTTGAAACACTGCAAATTAGTGCAGGACTCAATTTTTCATTATTTAGAGTTGCATAGTTTCACCTTCTTGTTTTTTTCTTAGATGGACAAATTATTCTCTTTCTCTTCCATCCCCCCCCCGGCCCCGTAGTATCTTGAGCTTGGGATACTCTCATCTGACTTGTAATTGGTCCATCTTCTGAAATATTGTCCCAGGTCACTGACATATAAGCCTTTTGCACCTGGCACCTGTGCAGGTGTAAAGGTCCTTACCAGCTTCAGATAAATACGAAGGTTTCTCAGGATGCATGAAAACAAAAACAATTTTGTCAGAACAGTATGGGATTGTTGAGGGCTGAATGGTATTGTATAAAAAGATGACACAGACCCCTTTGTAACACAGAGTTGTTCTCTCGATCAGAACTCTAAGCATGGATCACCGGTGTGATTTACGCAGTGCATCGCTTCCATTACTTGCGGGACAGACACTAGTTCATACTTGTCTGCAGACGTCTAAAGCTTTGACTTATAACAGCCATTCAGATTCCTCTGCCAGAACACCCATCTTGCGGAGCCACACTGCAATGTTTCGTCCATGTACGTGAAACTATGCTGTTGCATACTATCAGCAAAACTTATATTTACTCATTATTTCTGGTAACATCTTCTTGGTGGCCTTTTGAAAGCAGCAGGCACTGTAACCCACGTGGATTCCGACCGTGATCAGCCCTAAGGACAGGAAGGAAGTGCTCCACTTTTGCTGTCCAATACTTGGGTTCCCCACCATTCAATTTGTGACTCCCAGGTAACACTGATCTGTGCCTACTAGGTTCATCAATTCCTCCAAGAAGAGATCTAGCAGAAATGTGTGTGACAAATCCAGAAATGTAGACACAGCCAGATTTAGACTTATTTTTGCTCTTTCTCGATCCAAATTTCTCCTTATTAGCTAAGTCCACAGTACTTTTAGCCAGACCTCTGTATTTATTTGTCTCCAAATTTGTAAGAAATTTTCTGCCCTATACATTGTTTCTAGCTCATTATCATGGATTATATGTCAAGGTGATGTGATTCCTTACAAACCAGCATTGCTTTCTACACTTTTACATCCTCACTCCTTAAAGACCTGAACAACCTTTTGTACTCCCACCAAACAGTCCTCCCGTGTTCTTCATATGCCTTATCATCACACTGGCTGCCTGACACCCCCTGCCAATCCATCATGGGGACTACCTTGTGGAGTGCTTCTTTAAACACAATGCACCTAATTATCTCTCCCAATCTTCTCATTTTCATCGCAGAAAACCCTCAGGTAACAAATGGGTTAGTTGTTCTAACTCCTTCCTTCTTTACATTTTATGCATGCTCTTGTTAAGTCATTACCCAGTGCAGCGGAGGAGGTTTTAAAATATCAATTATACTCCTCCGATTTTTCATCAGCTTTATTTTTTTATTCTTTTGTCATGCATTCAGAAGTCATGGCACCCAGATGTTGCTTAGTACGATTCCCAGAGAGATAACAGGAGACCAGTTGATATGCAGAAGTCTGAAGGAGTCCCAGCTGAATATTTGTAGCTGCCGACACTCCTATAATCTCAGCTGCCACCATCGTTTATTAGTGCATGATGGTCTGATTCCACCACAGCATTATTTCTCATCTCCAAAGATGAAATATCATCTCTGTTACCTAGTAAGTATAGCAGAAACAAAATTAATGCGCTAAATTCTGTCCACAGACTCCACATTCCCTCTTACAGGATCTTGTAGAAAAA
>VXAV01000419.1:55224-69709 GCA_013399715.1 Alectura lathami
GCCGGGGGGAGCGCGGCGTGGGGGTGTCGGTGTTTCCGCCTCGGTGGGGGTTTGTTCCCGCTGAGTGGGGTTTGGGGCTGCGGCGGAGTTGCGCTGGATCGCATGGCGTTGAGGTTTTGCCTTCGGCTGAGGTGTGCTTCATCGCGTTTTAGCGAGATAGCCACGTAGCGTGAAATACGAATGGCTAGCTCAGGGGCGGAGTGTTTGATCCGGAAAACACTCTCTCTTCACGTTTTAGAAGAGAGGGAATAAAAGCACAGGTCAGAAGGAGAAAATATTTAGCGGAGCAGCACGAAATACTGCTGTCCGAGGGCTGTGCTGGGTCTACACAGCGCCTGCCAGGACAGCACAGCGACAGCCCAAAGAGAGGGAGCCCGCTGAGGGTTCCCCTGGCACAGCCCCCGCCGGGCCGCCTGGAGCTCAGAGCCCGGGGTGAGACGGGCACGTGGGGCAGTGCAGGGAGGGGCAGGGTAAATGGGTTCGTCGTGGTAGCAGCTACTGTGTGGGCGACGCTTGCTTAGGGTTCTGGTTATGTCATTTGGGGAGAGTTGGAAGGAAATCCAGAAGAAAATAAAACTTGGTCTTACGAGTATGGTGTTTCTTTTTTTTTTTTTTTTTTTTTTTTTTTTTTTTTTNTGTTTACTTTTAACAAGAAGGCTGGTTTTGATTTAAAATATTAATTACATCTTTCCGCTATGAACCAAGCCCTGGAGAAGACTTGATGTGTCAGCATCAGTCTGCATTTGATTTAATGATCAGAGGAGGTTGATACTCTGCTTCTTGTGTAGGTAAGCTACTAGAGAAACAGATTTTGTGAGATAAAGGGCTGCAGGATAGATTTGCGTATAATAACGTTGCAGTGTTAGTAAATGACAGCAATCAGCCAGCGTAGGGTCTACCTCAACCCTGCTGTCATTACCCTGTACCTGAGCCTGCTTGTGAGGCGTGCAGCAAGCAGCTGCAGAGCAGATGCTGTGTTTTGGGGTGCCTCGTGTCTCGTTGGTTCTCCCATGTGCCTTCCTGCAGAGCTGAAGGCCTTGCGGCCCGCTTTCAGGCTGATTTGCCCCAATGACAGCATGGGAGCCCATCTCTGTGACATGGAGGTAGGAGTGACACCACCCATGGCCACTTCACCGTGGTGCGTTACTGGTTTTTCTGCAGAAGTGGCTTTGTCTAAGGGTTTGCTGTCTGAAGGACGCTAGCCTGTTCCAGGGGTAGCAGGTCTCTGGTGTGGGTGAGGTGTGGAAGACTCAATATTTTCTCACATCCCCACATTTTTGTGGAATGGAATGAAGTATTCTGGCAAGTTCCCTGTTAGGAGGTGCCCACAGATGTGCATGGTAGGAGCCTGAGCCAGATGTGCCTGAAAGGGATTATATATCTTCACCAGAGGTCCCTGCTGGCTTCTTACACAAGTGTAAATCCAGAGTTGCAAGGAGGTTCAATCAGATTTGTGCTAAAACTTTTATTTCTTGTGTGAAGTACCTGTATTTTCAAGACAAAGATATAATTTTCCACTACTTTGCACCCCAGGGCATGGTTCTTCTAGTGTGCATTATCAGCGGTGCTTTGGAAAGCTGCCATTTCTCAGTGGGATGCAACATAAAGTCAGGCCGGTGTTCACCCACCAGCAGCAATGGGGTATTTTTGTTGTAGTGGAAGTTTCTTTTAACCCTTCTCAGCCAGCAAGTTCTTGCATAAATCATTCGTATGTTTAATGCCTGTTTAGTAACCTGTAGCACTGAATTCCATTGGTTATCTGCTGTAGATCTGTTGGTTTTTGATATCATTGATACTTTCCTTGCTTACATATTACAGGCAGTAGTTACTGAAATACCCTAATATAGCTTAGCTGATCTTAATTATAATGATGGGGTTTATTGCAACGCATATTGCAAGTGCAAACTGATGTTAAATCTTAGGTAAAACTCAAGAAAAAAATTGTGTTAAGTTTTGCTTCTAAGTGGGTTGTGTTCTAATTAAATATTCAGTACTATAGGAGATGTTCTTTATGTGTCCCAAGACAGCAATGAAATGTCAGTTAAATCGTACTTCCCTCCTTCAAAGCCATGTGCAGTATGCTGCTTGCTACCATACTGGGAAAGCTTGAAGTGTTTAAGAGTTATTGAAGTTTTTATTCTCTGTAATCTACAGCTTAGTTTGTATTCAAGGTAAAAATATTGGAAAAGGCTGAACGTGGGGGAACTACGGATGTAGAAAACCAGAATTGAGGCCCATGGAAAAAAAAAAAAAAAAAGAAATGATCATGAAATAAAGGAAAATGTAGAGCATTTGTAGAATTTTCTCCTTAACCTGTAAGGAGTACTTTCTTTAGGAGCTACTTATGTTGGTGAAGGCAAAAATAACTTCATTTTTATTAAATATTTATTTAGATCACTAAAGTAATACTTTGGAGGTTTTGAATTTATTTTCTACACCAGCCTAAACTTTCTTTGCTTGTTGATGTCTTTCTCATATCCTGACACAGTAAACTCATTGTTGTCATCTTTGATTAACCACACACATTTCTGTATGCAAATACAAAAAAAAAAAAAAAAGTTTTTTNTTTTTTTTTATTTATTATTTGTAGCAAAGGTGTGGGGCAATAGATCCACCACAGCACATGCCTTATTTATGACTTTATTTTTCAGCAGTCTGGCAAGTGTACTGACCTTCTCACATCAGATTTAAAGTAACTTGGATGTAATTAAAAAATGCCAATATTAACAAAGTAACTGATGAAATGCATATGATCTTGTTCACTTTCCATCTGAAGGCTCTGGAGTGCTTGCCGTGGCTTTTCTCTTGGGGATGCAGGGTATTATAGGCACCCATGCCTGTTATTAAGTTGCTGAAAGCTTATTTACTTTGGCTGTGTCTGTGGTTTGCAGAATTTCTGCACTTTGTACACAAAAGAATATACATGTGTGTGTATAAATATTTTCGTATGTATATTGCTCTGTGTTAAAACATACTTCATGCTACTGGGTGGAACTTGTGCAGCTGCTCTGGAGGCAGAGGCAGGTTTTGAACTTGCATAACGTGATCTGAAGTTTTAGGGCTTGAGTGCTTGGCGGTCAGGATTCTGGAGGTTTTAGCTCTTATCTGGGCAGATATGAAAAAGCTGCTCCCTGCGGCAGCAATATGTACCGAAGCAATAGAAGACAAGCTTTAAATAAATGATAAATTGAATCTTTATTAAACCCATTCTTGCATATGGGGAGCATCTCTTTAGCTGTGCGGAAAGCTGCCTTCCTCAGGTCTGCATGGAACCTGGTTCACCCTCTGTGAGGGCATGCTTTGCACTGCCAGACATGGAAAATTGCTCTCAGTAGCCAAGTACAGGTAACATCATCTTCTTTTTATCACGTTGGCTTGCTCTCAAATGTGTTTTGACCTATGTCTAACCTGTCTGTGGATGCTTTGGAGTCAGTACTGTCAAGTGGGTGGCATGTACTGCTCATTTCATCAAAGTAATTCAGTACATCACATCTCAAAATAATGATTAAAAAACATATTTCTCGGTAAAAGAGGGTGGTTTCACCCGTGGTATTACGACATGTAAATAATCTAGCATTAGATGCTATTTAGAAATTTTATTTACCAAAAATCTTGGAAGTAACTAAAAAGAAAATCCTACTTTTTAAAGCTTTCCATCTAAAGTTCAAAGAAAAGTCAAAGGAAGTTTCAGATCATATGTCTTTTATTTTTTCTGGGGTCAAATGCAGGAAGTTGTATACATTCTAAACCACATTCAATTTTATTTAAGTGCAGATACTTCTTTGTTCGGTCACTGTAAAAAATGCTATTCCAGAGCGCTCTGTGCCTAGGTCATCAGAGAAGCTGCTCAGGAAGCAGTGCTTTCTCCTATTGAATGCTTGGTGTTCCTTCTGTGAGGGCGATCCCAGAAAAACACATTCTGAGTTGAGGATGTAAGGTAGCAGGTGACCTACAGAGCAACTCTGATCAGGGTGAAATATGTGAAAGGCTACGTTGCATTTCTATGAATAGTTTAAAGGGACCTAACTTGGAGCAGCCACCTAGTTTCAGCTGTCAGTAACGCTAATATTTTAGCTAAAATATTTCCCTTTAAAAAAAAAAAATGGTTGGAAGAAGGCATGGATTGCTTCTCATGTTTACGCATTTGCAAGTTTAGCACTTCTTAAAATTTGGTCTTGTCAACCAAAATTTTGCATGACAAAGGGTGACGTCAGTGGCTGTAAGATCATGCCCCACTTCTGTGTAAGTTTTTCAGGAAGAATGTCAGCTACAACATTAACTTCTTGTTTATGTTGTAATGGTGCCCGAGGGTTGTTTGCTGTCCCCCGCATCGTGTGCCTTTTAGTAACCCCTTATTTTTAGGGCAGGGAAGTGTAGAAATGAGAGAATATTGCTGTACAACATGATGTTGAGCAGGAGACATCAGCATGCTCCTGCGATGGAGCCTGACACGTGCTGAGCCATGTCAGCAGACCAGTCACCAGCTGAAGGAAGTGACCATTCCTCGTGACATGGCTCTTCATGGCATAGTGCTGTGTCTGCTGCTGGGCCCCAGTACGAGGGAGGTAGGGATGAACCCGAGAGAGCCCAGAGGAGGGCTGCCTCGATCTCTGGGCACTGGAGCATGACACGTAAGAAGCTGAGGGACCTGGGTTACCCAGCCTGGAGAACAGAAAGTGGAGGGCCACTGCAGCCCTCCATGTCCTAGTGGGCTGTGATGGAGAGGAGAGAAAAGACCTTCTCTGGGTTATGCAGAGAAAGGGCGAGATGCAGCCTTCCTAGATTGACAGAGGTGAAATTCTTTCTGGGTATAAGGGGAAAAAAAAAAAAAAAGTGTCAGAATGGTTAAGCTGTGGACCACAGGTGCAAGGAGTAGATGGCTGCCAGAGCTCCTCTCCAGCCTAAGTTACTCTGATCCTGTAAGAATTCCCAGGAAGAAAATAAGTAACAAATATTTATGGTAAATATCCTAAGTAAGTTCTCAGAAGAGAAGAGTTGTTTGTTTGTGGGGTTAGAGGAGCCCTTTGCCTGGCAGTCACATCCAGCATAGTTCAGAATAAAACCAGTTCTGTAAAGACCACGTGCAAGCAGAGGGAGCAGGTTCCAACACGCTCCTGTGGGGCGAGGTAAGTGCTCCTGCACGGAGCTGCTGCTGCTGGCGGTCGCCAGCTTGCTGCCATGTGTTGGGGATGGCACTGGGCAAACAAATGTAACGTGGTGGGCTTGGCTGTGCTTCCCACGTGGGAAGGTGTGCAGCACACGTACTGATTTTGAAATCTGTTGTGGTTTGGCATAATAAAGAAGTGCTTTTTTGGGTGACTAATGCAGGTCTCTGAGCAATGGCTGGTGCTGCCTTCAGGCCTGCAGTGAGGAGAGTGACCTCAGTCTTCTGGTGGAGGGGCTCACATCTGTTAGTTGTGTCATTGCTTTGGCTGTTTGTAATATCCATGCTTAAGATTTGCTGTTTTCCTGAAAGTGTCGTTTCCCCAGAGGTCATAATGACCTCACTGGGAATGCTCACAGCTTTGGCCTTAGGAGTGCAGTTTTTCCTGGAGTTAGTGATGACCAAATAATCTATGTTATGCGAACTGCAATTCAGTCAGTGTTGTCTTTCAAGCATTATCTCGCTCACTGAACGTGGAGTAAATATGAGCTGTGTATATTGATGCCTGTGTGTTGGAATGAGAAGATTCACTAGTGGAAAGCAAGTTCATTTGTCACCCTGTCGCTGTGCAAACTTGCTTACAGGTGGGAGAAGGAGGGAGGAGCGTATCCACCACAGTCATACCGCGGTACCTTCACAGACAACTTACGGTTTTGTTTGTTGGTTTGGTTTGTTTGTTTTTCATTAATGACATTAAATGCTTTTCCCAGCACATGAGTTAAATGTGATGGCTGTGAATCAGGCTCAAAAGTTAAGACTGGTTCAGAAAGACTCTTGGGGACAGAACAAGCAGTCTGCAGCCGTGTAGGTAGATGCCATCAGTCTCAGCTTCTGTGCTTTCTCTGTGGGCTTGTGTAAAGCTGGAGGGACTGCTGTCAGCCTATGCAGGGCTGCGGCCCTCAGCAGCTCCTTGTCCTGCAGGGGCTGCCCACCTGCAGGTAGGGTGGCAGAGGGGAAGGAAGGCTCTTGCTCAGGAGGCTGCAGTGGAGGATTGAATTTGGGGAGGATACTGTCCTGTGCTCCCAGGAGGACAGGGAGCTGCAGCTTTCTGTTCTGGCCATTATCTGGAGTCCTGCATTTGCCTTTAAAATCCTTAACAATACATATTTTCTAGCATGGAGGTTTGAGCTTTTCAACCGTAAGTCTGGCTTCCAAAAGGACCTCAGGGTGACTTAGTAACTGGGAAATACAAGCAGTTTTAATTCCCTTTTAGCTGTGGTTTGTAATGGATCATACTCAGGATGTGTTTTACCACACTGTACATTTTTAAAAGGAAAAGGCATTTTCTTCCCTTTTCAACTAAAGGCTGAAACATGTGAGTTGTCAATGGAAGCTTAAGAAAAAGGCCCAAAATCACTGGATCTGGATTAGAAAAATGGGAGCAGCATCATTGGTTTTAACAAGGTTGCAATATGGAAATTGCCTTGCTAATGGAGCTGTTGTTGTGATTATTGTTTTTTTAAATATAAAATGTCAGGCTGGGTGTTTTGGATTTGGTTTGGATTTTACAGATCAGGTAGCTGGTCAACGTTGTTGATTTTGAGTATTTCTCAACTTAGGGGGGCAGTAGAAAAGTATGTAGAAAATAATATTATTATGAGTACTAAGGGCTGAACATGGAGAGCAGTTGGTTAGTGACTAGTTTCTGCATTTTTGCCTGGTCACAGACAGATTTTACTATTCTTTGCTGAAAATTTTCTTTCCCCCTTCCCCCCCCCTTTTTTTTTTCCCCTTTCCCCGGTGACTTTTCTCTTGTCCTGCTTTTCCTGTTAGACAGGAGCAGGTTGACAGGAATGGTGCCTTCTTGGATCTAACCGACGGGTAGAAGCCACATTATTGAAATCACATTTCCATTTTTAAAATGCGGAAAGAGTTTTATTATGTTGATGGTTCAGCTGCAGAGTATTTCAGCTGGTTTTTATTTGTTGGTTTTCTATTCCACCAAACTTGAGTAAACTGAGGGAAGTTGGTTTCATGTGCTCAGTGTTAGTGCACTTTTGACCAGCCCTGAAATTCCACTGGAAATTTTGGCATGGACACCTGCTGCTTCCTCGAGCTGAGGCTGAGGAGAGGGTCTGCATTGCAATTGGTAGGAGCATTCAGTGGGAACAGCAGCCTGAGAGATGCGTATCCAAAGAGTTTAGTGAAACAACACTGGGTTTTGATTTCTTGTTCATCTGTGCTAGAGACAGATCTTTCCTAATTTTGCCCTGAGTATCGATAATTGTTCTAGCAATCAGTGTGTCTGTGTTACTCTTTCAAAACTATACTTTTTGACTGCTCTTTCCCATTTTCTTCCAGGATGTCAAACTGGCTTAGATTTTTGAAAACTACTCTGGTGTCAAGCTCCCTCTGAGTTGCTTCCAGTCCTCAGGAGCAAAGGTAGAGTTAAGGGGGTAAGTTAAAAATCCACTTGCAGAATCCAATGAAAAAGAAGATTTTAGTTAGTGCCCTCTCCTTTGCATGGCAGTCTCTGGTTCCTTTTTTCTTCAAAGTTGCTTCATCCATGACAGCAGGCTATCAGCGATAGAGAAAGGGAAATTTAAAGGAAGGGGGTCACTTTGAAAATACAGTAAAAAGTTAATGAATGGAGCACTTACAGGGAAAATACCAATGCAGACTGTATCAGGTAAGCACTTTAAAAATGAAAAGTGCCCCCCTGTTGGTTTGTTCTGCTTTTAACTATTCTCTTTGAAAAATCTAATTGGAATCACAGTTGAGCTACAGTGATAAAATATGTTTTTGGTAGATAAAGTTGAAATAATACACACTTCACAATTGGGAATGTTGCTGGAAATGGTAGGTGTGCTTAGAAATGAACACAAATTCCCATTTCTTGTTTCATCCTAAGGGCAAAGTACCCTTGGTGCTAAGCCCTGGGGACCTATATAGTCATTAGCAGATGGAGAGGAACATTAATCTTCTACCCACAAACCTGCCCCAGCACATAAAACAGGAAGCATCTCTGTTGTGAGGATTGCTAGCAGTTGCGTTAAATGTGATAGTCTAGTTTATAATCACAGTGCCAGCCACTCTTGTTGTTCATTGCTGTGTTTTCTTGGTACTCTGGATCTCTGGATTTCACTTTTTCTGTCCACGTGTAGTGAAGCAGTGGGAATTTTTTTGCTTCTCAAGATGTGGGCAGAAGCTTTTTCCAACCCATTTAAAATCTTCTTTGTGCCGTAAGCACTAGAGTTCATTAAGATATGGTATTTTTGTTCATGGGGGGGATGTATGATTTTTTTGTGACATTCAGTCTTTCTTATTTGGCGGTAAGCTAGGGGACAGGCATGGTTAATCAGGTATCTCAGCGGCACATTTTTATGGGAGCATAGTTTAAGGTTAGGAGTATGTCCAGTCTCCAAACTGCCTAGTGAGTATTTTGTATTTGGAATCAAATGCCAGCTGGCAGTGGTTAAGGAGTGCATGCTTATTCTGCTCATGATAGCCAAAACATGCTCCCTGCTGTGTGCTTTTGGCAGCTTTGCATTGGCAATATGTCTCAAATGCCAGTTGCATGTCCTCCTTTCTTCCTCATAAGTGTGTCCCATAAGGCATGATATAGCCTAAATAAAAACGTGCCTCTGACTGAGTCAGTAACATATGGAAAGAGACTGCTTGGTTTCAAAAATCAAAGTCTTGAAACACCTGTAGTACATTATTTCCACAGTGGAAATAAAAAGATGATTATTGTGCCTTGCTGTCCGCGGTAGCAAATTGGCTTTAAATTTCTGAAGGTAAGATCATTTTTGTGACACTAATTCTTAAGTGTACTACACAGGGGGAAAAAAAGTGTAATCTGTTCTCAAGGGAAGCACTGGGTGGAGTTTCACTCCTAAAGTAGCTCTGTATTGAGTGTAGTAGAAGCTCTGACTGTACGTACATGGGCGAGGTATTAATTGAAAATTTGGGGTCTGAACATAATCACTGCCTCATTTCTTCCTGTTTATTGACTTAAAACAATTCAAAAAATGTCTAAAGTGTGTTATATTTTATTGAAGAGATCCTTGATTATGTGTGGGCAGCCTGACTTTTACAAGTGTTGGAAATGTGCTTAGCTGAATTATTTGAGGCAGTTCATGAGTTGTGATACATGGGATATGAGTTCTGAAGAATCCAAAGGTAAAGAAATCCAACAGTATAACACGTAAACAAAAAACAAACTACACACACCTGCCCTCCCCCTGAAAAACCCAACACTGAAGCTTTTCAATTTATTATCGCAGCAACTTCATTTAAGGTCAAGTCAACCCTAGGGTAAGTAACCTGTGCTTAGAACTTGGGTTTAAAATACTGGCATATTTAGGTTCCAAACTGCTTTTTCTTTGAGATGATTTTACACCTCCTTTGTTTGCAGCGGATCTTGATATTTGGCAGTGTGGTCATGCTCAGACAATTTAAATGCCTTTCTCTTTAGTAAAACAATGATCTTTTGTTGAGACCTGACAAGATATGAAAGTTTAAAAATCAGTTTCTCTTCTCTATCTGAAGTTCCTCAGGAAGAAACTGCCACCTTGCCAAAATCACTAGCCTTCCCAATGTTGGGATCACACAGGCATGAAAGGAGGAGAGGAATACTACCCGCTGGAAAAATGCTAGTTTTGTGGGCACTGTGCTTCTGCATCTCTGAAGCTTGCTTTCAGTGGCTGATTTAATGATCCTGTTGCCCACTCAGCTGACACACAACAGTTGCATTTCCCAAGCTGGCGCAGGGCAGGGAGATAGAAAGAGGTCCTTAGTGTGACCCCTGCCTCGAACCCATGAGCTTGCCTCAGTAGCCTGATACGGTTATCACAAAGCTTCCTCTCTCTCTGGTGGAAAGTTTCTTTCAACAGCTGCTCCAGGAGGGTACGGGTCTTTTTGTAAGTTCCGTGCTGCACCCGACGGCCCACTGTGTTTTGGATATTCAGGGACACGGGCACCAGTGTCAGGTAGCTGAATGCTTTCATGGTTGTCTGTGCTATAGTAATTTTGAGAGTCAAATCTTGCTGTGAGCTGGACTGAAATAATACTGTTACGCACTGATTAGATAATTCATGCTCTAAAAAACCTGGGGTATGACATGCAAGAATAGTATTTTGAAAAGTAGGTTGCAAAGTCAAATCCTCAGAAGTTGTGAAATGTCGGATCTGTGTTATTTTCTTCAGTGTGTATAACTGGTGCAGGAAGATAGGCCTTGCAATTGTAGTTCCATCGTATCCTTATGGTTGGGCACCTGCCTGGGATAACTGTTACACTTGGGAAAAAAATGATGCGGTTGTGGTATGTAGTAAATAGCATGTTGGAATTCGTGGCTGAAGATACAACAATTTTCATGGAAGACTGACCATAGAAGTCGATGTTAAGGTATTATATGTGTAGGAGATAAACACGATTGGTTCAACAGAATTTAAATTCCGCTTCAGCTTGCGTATTTGCGTTATGTAAACGTAATGGAGATTCAGACCTGCAATACGTGACCATGTAATGAAATTGATTTCAGTGAAGTTTTTCCCAATTATGCTAGTGTTGAATTCTGCTTCTAGTCAAAAAGAAGTTTTTTAAAAGTTCTGCCAGTGCAGTTCTGTCTTGGAACAGCTTTGGGGCTTGCCAGCAGTGTTATTTCTTCTGCACTGGAGGAGCAGCTCTAGTTACATGCCAAAGTAATATGGTTTTATTTTTAAACTGAAAAATAAGTGAAACCTATGTAGAAATGGAAACTTTGTTGAATGCCAGAGTCTGACCACGTTCTTCCCATTGCAAGGAACCAGTAGGACCGCTTGTGCAATCTGCTCTGTCTTTATAGCATTAAGAGGTTCACAATGTGGGAAACACTGGAAAAAATGAGCACAAGAGAGGAAACCTGCCAATGTCCATGTCCTTTAAAATGAGTTAGTATAAGCTGCTTGCTGAGATGCGTTTTATTTAGATATCAGGTTTAATGAGACTTCAGTTAGAGCCAGCCAGCCTGCGTTTAATAAGTGTTATTCTATGGAGAAAAGGCATGCAGAAAAATTTGGGTACCTAAGTATTCTTAACATAGTCACAATTTTATTTAAAAACTTTGGCCTGTTTTCCTAAGACAGTAAGACTTTTGAGTGTGGAGGTTCTGTCTGTCAGGCTTCTTCCCTTCCCCTTTTCCTTAATTTTTAACTTTTGTCCATTGTAAGCAGGATTTTAAAAAGTTGGTTGCAGTAACAGAGATAAAATAGATGGAGGCATGTGAGAATGAGAAATACAGTCTGGGAGTACCTTTTCAGACGCTAACCCTAGTAGAAAAGGTCCAGATGCTTTGCCACTAGCAGTGTGCAAGCAGTTGTATCCATTGACAGGAGGCACTAGTGACTTCAGGCAGCAGCTGTCTTCCAGTCTGTGTGGAAGCTGGGAATAAGGTGTCATCATTCCGCCATAAATGGAAGGCAGAGATCAAGACTTCCTGAGTGGATCTCACCTGGAGTCCCAACTTGGTCTTGAGCTGGGGTCTTCAGAGCAGTTACAGGGATAAGTATGATTGAACTGAGCTCTACAAGTATGATGAGGGAATGATCAAGGAGATGGCAGTTGCTGTTGGAGCATTTAGAAACAGATGCAGCCAGGTAGTATAGATTAGCAAAAGGTCCAGTCAAACTCAAAATGCTCGCTAGTTTTGGTAGCTTGACATGCCACTAGACAGCTGTGGTTTGCTAACCTATGGCTTAAGGATAGTGTGTTGCCTGCCACAGTTCCTCCTGCGTCTGACAGTGAGTTATTTGTAGACTGGTATGGCTGGGTGCTCCCACACTCCTGAGGAACAGGTTTTTATTGGCATTTCTCGGTGATGATTCATGACTAGCATTATTAGCAGTGTGCCTGCTGGGAGTGCATAGTACCTGAGGCCAAAGTTGCTAATTCATAGGATTGCAACATAGATGCTGCTCTGATGGGCTGCCTTTCCGAACCTTTTCTTTGTCAGTATCAAACCGTTGATCAAGGGTTAAAACCGCTTAGCCAACATTGTAATCTGCAGAACAAAAGCTCTTACGTGAGGAACTGAATTCACCTTGGGCAATGCTTAGCTCTTTTCAGTCTGGGAAATGGGAATGATGAATTTATGTGCGGAGCAGGTATCCCGTTAGCTCAGATGGCAGACTTTATGGATGGGCCTCCTGCTTTCTACATTTACACTGCTTTTGGGGATGGAGTTGTAGTACTACTTGCAGTCATCTGTTTGCTGCTTCCAACTCAATTCCTAAGATGGATCTTCACTTTGTACTTAAAAAGAATTAATAGCCTTCATCTGCAGGCTTTTGGGAGGGCATGGCCTGCACTAGGAAACTTGACAGTAGGCAAAAGGTGGCACGTGCCGTAAATTGGATTTCCTCTTTCTGAAGCCTAAAATGACCATATCTTTACAGTTTTGGAAAGATGATGAAGATTAAGGGCATAAAAAAGCGGACTCAAAGCTCCCACTGACTGTATTTGGTGTGCAACTCCTACCTCAATCTTTGCAAATCTCCTTAACTTTTTCTTGGTGTGTATGGTAGGTGTTTAAGGAGGTTGCAAAGAAGCTACTTTCTCCTACTTGGTTCTGTAATTATAAATACACTGACTTTGGTGTGAGAAACATCAGACAATAAGTCTTGGTGATGGTTAAGTTAATTCACTTTTAGAAGTTCAATAATTCATCTAAGAAGTGTCAGCAGCTGGCTCTCGTTAATGGTAAGCCTTTCATTTCTGTTAAATCAATTGTGAATAATAGAATCCTTCAGAGAAAAATGATGAAGTAAGCATTGATTCCCAAATTGGGTGCCTGATATTGGAGCATTAATAAAATCCGGAGCAAGCAGGCAACTAGTACCTAATACACTCGGATCACCTAAGTAGTAATCAGAGCAAATCAATGATTTTTGTGTATGGTGCTGGGTCTGTTAACATTTCATCTGTCGCCATTCATCATTGTGTCTGTAATTTATTTTATAATTGTTTTGATTTTTTTTTGGCTTAATAGTATGCATTGAATCAAGCACTTACTGTCAAGCTTCTGTGAAGCAGAAGTGGATTTGTCATATTCTCTTCTGTTTGCTTATTGTCTTGTCGTTATTACTTTAGGGTTTTCTATAGTGACGGCCAAAGTAATGCCTATGTATTAACAAATGAGGTTCAGTTTTTTTTAGGGGTGTTTGAAGTAGCTTTGTGGAATCCTCCATTGTTACCTCTCTCTAGCAGTGGGAAGTCATTTTGCTCATGTATGTAGCCATGTGCAGTTTCACAGGGCTGTTTCTAACATCTCCAGTCATGGTGGTCTCTGGAGGAACAGTTGTAGAGAGCATCTTCATAACGCTCTTGCTATGATATCCTCTGCAAAATCTGTGAGGGAGAAACTTGATGGTAGAACATCCCACCAAGGCACGGGAGGCCACAGGTGTTTTTGGGATACTGGCATGACTTCCACTTGCAGCCTCCCTGTCAGTGAGCTTTTCTAACGCAATGTGAACGTTATGGATCTATGGCTGTGGGGTGTGTTTCTTAAAAATTCTGTTTGAGGGCTGGGTTCGGTCATTTTGTTTGGTGCTGCCAGGTGCTGGCTTTCTCTGTCTGTCATGGATTGTGCTTACCAGTGATCCAATTTTGTTAAAGCTATGTTGAATTTGTATAGAAAACCACATACACTCAGATCTACTTCTGTTGAAGTCGATGGGAGTTTAGGCTAAAACTGGACCACGATTTGGCCCATAAAGCATAGCAAGAAAATTTAACAGTTATAATAAAACTCTTAAGGCAAATAAAATGTCCTCGCAGGTGTTCATAAATGTGCTTTATGCTCATAGACTCTGTTAAATGTTAATACTGAGGTCCTGCAGAAGCTGCACATAAGGACTGTGTGAAGGAAGCAAATGTCTGTTAAATGTGCTGTGCAATATTGTAGCAAAGGTGGGTGGCAGTGCAATGCCATGCTACCTATTAGACTGAAATATGAAAGCTATTAGAGATTCTGCTGAATTTTCATTTTGTGAGGGAGTAGTTTTCAAGAGTGAACATATCATATAAAAAAGCCATGTGCTGTGCAAAACTAGAAGTGTCTTTGTCAGTATATGCAGTTTTCTTGGATGTATACTGAGCTTAGTAGTGACAACTAAAAACATACTGTATAAGCAATATATTTAAAGTAAGACAATTGCTGGAAGGAAAATGACAGATGGAAAACAGTTTTCTTTTTAATATATTTCATTTTTCTTGAATCAGTTTTTTCTTCATACCTTAGACTAACTCGTGGGCATAGCCCTAAACATGTTTTGAGTTTAATAAGTGTTGGCAGGATTTTAAATTTAGATTAATCTTACTCTTAATATTTTTCCAATGTGT